>JADLZK010007793.1:1200000-1650982 GCA_015847255.1 Hyparrhenia diplandra | reverse complement strand
TATATTCCTTGCAGCTGAAAGTACACATCTTGTTTTGGTGTATATTCCTTCAAATGGCCAGTACACATCTTGTTGTCCATATCCCGCAAAAGAATTGCGAAATGGTTCGGGAGTAGGTTGTGAGGTACTTCGGTGTATCGTAGAAGTAACCACTTCCACGATAGGTTTCTCGAAGAATGTGTGCATCATCGCCTCGCCCACTTGGGCCTTCTTGTGCAAACCGGGTGAGTGCTCAGCCGGCGATGTCTGCCAGACGGTGGGGGTAGGTCCATTCTTTGGTACCCCTCCAAACGATGGCTCTTGTGGTCGTGGATCTGCACCTATCCAAAATGGATCATGGGCATGTGTCTCGACGAGTTGGCATGGCTCTTTTGCATGTTTATTGGTTGTGCCTCGCACATTCAACGTATAAGATCAGACCACGATAGATGGAGAGATCGGGGTTAGCAACCGAATCTCCCCAACAAGTAGCATGGGTCATGACATAAATACTTCCTCTTTTCTTCAAAATATGTCCCTTGCTAAAGAAATCGAAACCAATGACGTGTCTATCTTCCCTGATATATGCTAAACGAGTGTTGTGATCCAAAAAGACCCAAGTGGGTTGCGATTCTTGTGATTAGAGACGCAACTAATCGTTCCTAGGATGGTTGGTAAACCTATCCAATGCTGAACTAATAGATACACAAAACTTGTCGTCTCTTTATAGCTGCATATATTAACCGTAACTCTCCTATTCTAACGTTATGCCCATCCTTCTTGGGAAAAAGAGTGAAAAGTATCCATTTGTGAAAGAAACTAAGGTGGGTAAGTGTAAGTCTCGGGCTTTTTAAGGCCCAAAAATGCGTCTACATTGGTCAAGTCTTTCCAAACAATTGCTTGATTAAAATCTTCTAGGGCTATGTCTAAGTCCACGGTGCAAGAGTGTAGAAAACCAAGTGCATCACTTAGGCTTCTCCAAGAAAGAGAATACTCTTCTTGAAAGAACCTAAATGTCACCCTCTCATTTGTGCAACGAAGGGTGCAAAGGAATTCCATGGTCAAAAAACTTAGAACCTTGCTCGCGTGATATTTGCAAAAAGTTTCCCACCCCAAGAAGCGGAAAATATGAGCAAATTCAGCATCCATACCGCTTGTGCTAGAAGGTCGGGGTCGATCACGTGAGTGTGAGTGAACTTACGGTTCTTCACCAAGCTCATATCTTGTTCTCTTGTATTCTCCATGAAACTTGAGATGTGAATCGATGTCAACCTCCTTGTTGCGGCGAGGGTTGGATGTGGTGGCACATCTTGCTCCGGCTCATAGCTTGTCTCTCGATGGAGCCATGGAAGATGACTCTCCAATGTGTTGAAGACGTCTTTGACGATCCCCCGCTTAAAGCTCTCCAAAAACTCATCCTGCAAAATGTTAATACACACAAGAAAAACAACAAGAAACTAGTGGAGGGATTAGAATAAAAGTTAGAAGTCAGCCATCCAAAGTTAATCGCCCACGGTTAGTCGTTCGAAAAGAAAGATTGCAATGTTGTTTTGATAGAGCTTCCCCAGCAAAGTTTTATCTTGATTACTTCATTTGGACAGCACCTCCACTAATTACTCTTGATTAGTTTACTTGCTCTCAAGAACTTCTCCTCTCTCAAGAAATTTTTCTATTACTACTAAGAACTTCCTTCCTCCTTACTTCTCCTTCTCTTCACTACAAAGCTCAAAGCTTTCGGATACTAGAACTTCGAAGTTTCGGGGCTAGAATGTTGAGCAAAGCAATGAAGGTGTGAAGAACAACCGAGGGGTGAAGGGTTTTTTATAGAGAAGTTGAGAGCCCGGGCGGTCGCCGGGATTGGTGACGGCGGCCGCCATGGTGGTGGGTCCTCTCCCACTCTCCTCCATCCAAAGATATTGCTTGTCCCAATGCCATGGTAATCGTGGAGTTTTCGGTGGAAAAGAATGGCGTAGAGAGGTGGATGGTGGTAGATGAGGTGTAAGTGGAAAATGTCATGTCCAAGTTAGGTAAGATATGGAGTTTAGTGTATGACATGTAGGACCCATCACATAATGATCATATTTTTTGTATTTTCAATATATAAATGCAGGAATAAATATGGTAATGCAAGAATAAATATTTTTGAGCCACCACAATAAATACTTTCACGGGTTGTGACACACCGTAAAATTATTTATATGGGGCATAAATTTTTGGATGTAAGTAAATGCATGTTGGGTTCTAACTTTGATTTTTATTAAACTTTAAGTCGTCCCTGACTTTGATGATTTCGAGATACACAAGTCGATTCACGAAATAGAAGCTAAGTTAAAACCGAAGGTGGCTTCGCCAAAACATTGACTTCTCGAAGGAGCGACTAGGTCGAAAGCGTAAAGACTGAAATCAAGAATCAAGCGAAGATGTTCATGACAACTTCGCTAGGAAATCACGTAAAATAGCTTCTCGAGGGATGAAAAGCATCGCGAAGATAAGGATTACACCTTCGCCGGACAAGATGTATTGTAGAACTTCATTTTGGAGTCCTTAATATTTTTTGTACCATTACGAAGTCGTGGGGGGCCTATAAATACCCCCCGATATCCTTTGTAATCGAGAGGTGAAAATGGCAACTTTGTAAACCATATCATCATCAATAAAGTGTTGTGTTGAGCAATCACCCAACATCTTGGCGCCCACCGCTTGTGTGAGCAACGATCTATCCCACGACCGTCAAGAAATCATGGGAAGACCTCCCAAGAACAAGTCGGCAAAGCGCTGCCGAAGAAACAACAACGTAAGATGAGGTACCAAGAACAAGCGAAGACAATGTATCCAAGGAAGTCATCCCCAAAGATAATCAAAGTGAAGAGGCAAGAAAGCTACAAGAGCTAGAAGAAGAGTTGATCAAAAAACAAAAAGAACTTGAGGCTTGCAAGGCAAGAACTAGAGAGAAAACATTGAAGCAAAGAATAGAAGAAGCCGAAGCAAAAAATAAGAAGACTCGAATGAAGAACCTGAATAGCCAAGAAAGCGAAGTCATCATCACAGATGAACACAAGACAAATCGAGACAAGGAAAAAGGCAATAGTCACAATCAACCCGATTCTCCATTATCGAGACTTACAAATGGCAAAATGGCCAAAAGGCTTCAAGTTCAATGTCATACCAACATATGAAGGCTTAATGGATCCAAGACAATTTTTGATGAGCTTGAAGCAAAAATCGAGGAGGAGATGATAAAACAACGGCGAAGGCACTTATCATGGCAATGAAGGGACCAGCTTCGAAAATGGTATGCTTCGCTCAAACCAAGATCACTCAAAAATTGCGAACAACTTCGTAACAACCTTGTTAGTCGATTTCCAAGGATTCCAAAGACACAGACTAACAAGTGATGATCCGCTTTGACATCAAGCAATATCCAAAAGAGCCAATAATTCAATATTATAAAAGGTTCATCCAAATGAAGACCCAAATCCCATCGTATCGAGACGAAGTCGTAATCATTGCTTTACAATAAGAGGACTCGAGAGTCGGACAATTGTCTTCGCACCTCAAAAGAGAAAGACCAACAACTCTGTTGCTCAATTATATGAGGAATTTCGAAATATGCAAGATCGGGCGATGATTTCGAGAAAGAAGACTAAGAAGAGAATGCACAAAGAAATCAAGCAAAGTCAAGCGATCGGTTTAAAACCCCAAAATTTTGAGCGAAGACAATACCAACACCAACCACCACTTCGCATCAATCAAATCAACAATGAGCAAAGCGGAGACAACATTCAAGGCTCAAAACAACCAAATAAGTCAATACAACAACAGAAACTTCAACAATAGCCAAAGAGGGGGTTTCAATCAAGCAAGATTCGGAGAAAGAAGAATGTTAAAGCCCGAAGAGATGTATTGCATCATTCATGGCAAAGGGGCCGGTCATACTTCCAAGATGTGTCCTATGGTAAAGAAGAGCATAGAGCAAGTACAACAAGAGAGCAAATTAATGGAGAATCAAAGATCAATAAACTTCTTGTCTCAAGCAAGCACTTCGCACAATCAAGCATATTATGATCCAAGTTACAACCGGCAAGTGTTACCGGACCACCACCAATATACAATTGCCAACCTTTGGCAATAGCTCCGCCACAATGGGGACCAATGCAAAGTACACACCCAAGCTTCAATGGCAAACAACATCCAAAATGTCCAAAACAACGGTTCACCACCGTGTCAACAAAGAAGTAGAGGCGAGAATAATGACAATCATGGGGAAAACAAAGATAGAACATTCAACAAACAACGAGAGAAGAAATTATTTCCGAAGAGTCAATGCAATTACAATGGAAGGCCCTTACAAGAAAACAAGATGGTCACATCAACCAATTATCTTCACGTAACAAGACATGAAACTCAAAGACTATCCACATATGGATGCCATGGTCATCGAAGCAAACATTGATGGTCGGGGCGTTACAAAAATTCTAGTGGATGGAGGAAGCTCCGCGGTGCATTCTCTTCGCATCAACTTTAGATGCAATGCAAATCAAAAGGCAAAACTTGGGAAGGGCGTAATACCCACTAGTTGGCTTCGCAAAAAGGATAAACAATGCTAGAACAGAACAAGTAGCATTTGATGTTGCCAAGATCTTTCAAAACACAAAACAATGCTAGAAACGTAACAAGTAGCATTTGATGTTGTTGAAATGCATAGCCAATACAATGCCATATTCGGAAGAGGGAGCTTAAACATCTTGAAGCCGTAATCAATTACTCTTACTTGTGCATGAAAGTTCCAAGACTCAATGGGCCAATATCAATCCGGGGAACCGCACAGAAGCAAGAAACATTGAGAAAGATTCAACCCCGGCACAAAGAAATGTTTTGGCCATCGAAGAGATTGAAGAAGAAGAAAAAGAAACGTAAAATGCGAAGTCTCGAAAGAAAGCAAAGACATGCTCAAAGGCGTAAACCAAAGAAGTATTTCTAGATCCAATGGTAAATGAACAAAAAGTTATCATAGGAGCAAATCTAACAAAAAGAAGAGGAAGAACAATTGATAAGTTTTTTAAGAAGCAACCAAGATGTCTTCGCATGGTCGCTAAAAAAGACCTAGAAGGAGTCACAGAGACATTATCGAACATCGCCTAAACATTGATCCAAGTTACAAGCCAAAGAAACAAAAGTTACGGAAAATTTCGAAGATAGAACAATAGCCGCGCAAAGCCGAGGTACGTAGATTGCTTGATGCGAAGGTCATAAGAGAAGTACAATTCACAACTTGGCTAGCCAACATTGTGATGGTGAAGAAGAGCAATGGAAAATGGAGGATGTGCATAGATTTCACAGATCTCAATAAAGCTTGCCCAAAAGACAACTTCCCCCTACCAAGAATCGACACACTAGTCGATCAAGCAGCAGGAAGCGAAATGCTAAGTTTCCTTGATTGCTTCTCGATATCATCAAATTTACATGAAAAAGGAGGATGAAGAAAAGACAAGTTTCATCACACCATTTGGAACTTATCGCTTCCAAAGAATGGCGAGGGGGCTTCGCAATGCCGGGTCAAGTTTCATCGTAATGACTTCGGTAGCACTCAAAGATCAAATTGAGACAATCTATTAGCATATGTTGATGACATAATAGTAAAAAGCAAGAAGCGAAGACCATATAAAGGACTTGAAGCAAACATTTGAGAACTTGAGAAAGTCAAATCTCAAACTCAACCCCGAAAAATGTACCTTAGAGTGCAAAAGGCAAAATCCTCGGATGCATAGTTTCAAAGAAAAGGCATCGACCCAAATCCGAGAAGATAAAAGCGGTAATGGAAACAAAGTTCCAAAGAACATCAAAGACATCCAAAAGCTAACAGAAGATTGGCTTCACTGAACGATTCATATCGAAGTCGGCCAAAAAAAAGCTTTCCAATATTTCAAGCACTAAAAGGGCGAAGACAAACTTCGCATGGGGAGAAGAACAACAGAAAGCCTTTGAAGAAATAAAAAGTATCTCTCCAAATCCTTCAACATTGACAACACCAAATGTTGATCAAGAACTACTCCTTTACATCTCAAAGATCCGAGAAAGCCGTAAGCGCAAATCCTAGTTCAAGAAAAAGAGAAAGACCACGCAAAGAAGCAAGAACCAATCTACTTTGTTTCCGAAGCCCTTTCTGGTTCAAAGATTTATTATTCAGAGATAGAAAAAATAGCGTACGCAGTACTCATGGCAACAAGAAAATTGAAGCACTACTTCTTGGCACACAAAGTGAGAGAATACCAACAAATCAACCCCTCAAAGATGTCCTCCAAAGTCGCAAATCTTCGGGAGGACTTGGCAAATGGGCGGCGAAATCTCCCAATACTTCATTGAATTCGAAAAAAAGAACAAAGAATAAAATCATAAGTATTGGCAGATTTCATCTCGAGATTGGACACCAAAGAACAAGTCACGAAGATTAAAAAGACCATCAAGAATGGACTTTGTCTTGTCAAGAATGGACAATGAATCTGCGATGCAAAGCATGGGGCTCACGGGGTCGGGTGTAGCAAAGAATAATCACTTAAGCCATCCGGTGTCAAAATGAAATATGCAAAAGAAGATTAGAATTTCGATGCACAAACAACATCGCGGAGTATGAAGCAAGATTGGCGGGGCTTCGCAAAGCAAGAGCAATGGGAGTGCAAAAAATCTTGATCAAGACTGATTCACAAGTTGTAGCAGGCCATGTTGAGAAAAAAACTACAAGGCAAAAAGACCCTGAACTAGCAAAATATTTGCAAAGTATCGGGGATCAAGAAAAACACTTCAAGGATTCACAAAGACGAAGCATCTCAAGAACAAATAACGAAGAAGTAGATGAAATCGTAAAAGCGGCCCACTCAAAAAGTCAAATTACCACCGGATGTGTTCTATCAAGTACTTTCGAGTCTTCGATAAAAGCAAAAATTGAAGAACCAAAATACATCCACATCATTGAAAGCGAAGACGGGAGATCAAAGAATAATAGCCTTCCTAAGAGGATTCTATGAACCGTAAAGCGAAGCCGAAGAAATAAGAATGAAGCACAAAACAAGAAATTACAAGCTCATCGGCAACCAACTTTTCAAACATGGCATTTGTGAACCACTACTCAAATGCATCTCAAGCGAAGAAGGAAAGGAACTACTTCAAGAAATCCATAGCGGAGTATGTGGGAATCATGCAGCCCAAGAGCCATAGCAGAAAGGCGTTCGAGACAAAGGGTTCTATTGGCCAACGGCTCAAAAAGATAGTAAGAAATAGTGAAGACTTGCCACAATCACAAATTTCAAAGCAAGCAAGTCAAATGCTCCAAAGAAACCCAATTCAACACATAGAACCCACTTGGCCACTTGCAAGATGGGGAATAGACATAATTGGAAAGCTCCCTCCGGCTCAAGGCAACCATCAATACGCAATTGTTGCAGTTGAATACTTCACAAAATGGATAGAAGCGAAGCCAATCACAAACATGTCATCAATAACAATGAAGAAGTTTCTTTGGCAAAACATAATCAAGCAGATTCGGAGTCCCTAGACACATAACTTTGGACAATGGAACTCAATTCGATAGCGAAGACTTCAGAAATTATTGTGAAAGTTTGGGAATCCAACTTTGCTTCGCATCGGTCGATATCCACAATCAAATGGAGCCGTCGAAAGAGCAAATGGTACAATATGTGTGGGAATATCAAAAAATCTAGTGGGACTTCCAAAAGGAAAATGGGTCGAAGAATTACCAAGAATTGTTTGGAGCCACAACACAACTACCACAAGATCAACAAAATTCACACCTTTCAAGCTCTTGTATGGAGATGAGGCAATGACTCGAAGAAAAATCCAACGAAGGTCCAAGAACAAATGTGGAAATAACAAACGAAGAAGATCAAGAAACAAGCAAGGATTTGCTCGAAGAAGAAAAGAAACCAAGCTGTGCTCAACTTGAGAAAATATCAAGAAGAAACAAGCAAGTGGTACAACAAGAAAGTAGTAAAAAGAGAACTACAACCCGGAGACTTCGTGCTCAAGAGGAAAAGAAATGAAGATACAGTAGAAAAATTCCAGCAAAAGTGGGAAGGACCCTTCGTCATAACCAAATCAAACAGGCAAGGCTCATACCACCTCGAGAACCTCAAAGGAGAAGAACTAAGTCATACATGGAACATCAGAGATCTTCACAAGTACTATCCCTAGGTTTTTTCTTTTCAAAAGTTTTGTAAATATGCAAGTTAGATTCAATTTCTTAGAAAGCATTTTCCAATTCAATAAAGAGCTGCACTCTTTTTCCACTCAGGGGAAACCCTTCGCAGGGTGAGTGGTTTTTTAACGAGGCAGACTCTATTGTAAAATTCTCATACCAAATATAAATGAGAGAGTAGTTTCCCCAACTTGTGCATTATTTATCAGCTTACAATTTTTTTCCAAAGCCGAAAAGCAAAAATGCTTTAGCATCGGCTAGAGTTTTCACATCAGATAACAAGTAGGTATAATTTAAGTACAAAACTAAAATTATTACCTACACATTTTCTCAAGGAGAAAATTTCGACTTCAAATCGAAGTCTTCGCTCCTACTTCGCAAAAAGAAGAGGACGATGTTTTCAAATTTCTCTAAGGAGAAAATTTCGACTTCAAATCGAAGTCTTCCTCCTACTTCTGCAAAAAGAAGAGGACGACGTTTTCAAATTTCTCTAAGGAGAAAATCTCGACTTCAAATCGAAGTCTTCGCTCCTACTTCGCAAAAAAAAGAGGACGACGTTTTCAAATTTCTCTAAGGAGAAAATCTCGACTTCAAATCGAAGTCTTCGCTCCTACTTCGCAAAAAGAAGAGGACGACGTTTTCAAATTTCTCTAAGGAGAAAATCTCGACTTCAAATCGAAGTCTTCGCTCCTACTTCGCAAAAAGAAGAGGACGGCGTTTTCAAATTTCTCTAAGGAGAAAATCTCGACTTCAAATCGAAGTCTTTGCTCCTACGCCGCAAAAAGAAGAGGACGACGTTTTCAAATTTCTCTAAGGAGAAAATCTCGACTTCAAATCGAAGTCTTAAGCTCCTACTTCAAAAAAAGAAGAGGACGACGTTTTCAAATTTCTCTAAGGAGAAAATTTCGACTTCAAATCGAAGTCTTCGCCCTACTTCGCAAAAAAGAAGAGGAAGACGCGTTTCAAATTTCTCTAAGAGAAAATCTCGACTTCAAATCAAGTCTTCGCTCCTACTTCAAAAAAAGAAGAGGACGACATTTTCAAATTCTCTAAGGAGAAAATTTCGACTTCAAATCGAAGTCTTCGCTCCTACTTCGCAAAAAAAAAGAGGACGACGGCGTTTTCAAATTTCTCTAAGGAGAAAACTTTCTTCAAATCGAAGTCTTTGCTCCTACCTACAAAAAAAAAAAAAAGGGCGACATTTTCAAATCCCCCTAAGGAGAAAAATTCTTCACAAAATTATAAACTTTATTACAAAATTTCTTAGATTACAAAAAGATGGAAATACTTATTCAATATATATACAACACAAATATACAAACTTTTTAGTCAAAATTCTTGGAAACAACACTAGTTCTTTGCTTCACTCAAAATATCTTCAACAACTTCGTTGATTATTTTATCACCGCATCTTGAAAATTATCCCCAAAAACAAAGCTTGGAGAAGCACTTGAGCATGATGACCAAACAAAAATACGAGAACTAAGCACAAGCACATACAAGACACAAAAAATGGCTAAACAAACAATTACCCGGTCCAACGGTACTAAAATCAACAACCCTAGGCATCCTATAAGAAGACTTCGCATTAGATTTCCCAAGGCGCTCATCAAAAAAACACCAATATCAACACTACCGTAAGCCTCGCAGAATATTCCAAAAAAATTCCGAAGTCTCAAAAATAAAGTTATCCTTCGCAACCATGAGAGGCAAAATAGGTATCATATCCTCGCGCAGGCTTCGCGGAACTGCGCGCAGATATTCCAAAGTCAAAAATCCGCATAAACAACCATAATTCAAAATACATTCTACCTTCGCAGATAAAAAAAAACGCAGCTTTAGAAACCATAAAGTTAACGAGACCGCACAAATCACAAACTTAACAAATTTACAACAAGCCTCGTGGATAAAGATGTTTCTCCTCCCTCCCCTCACGTAACACTCAAAAACGAAAAACCAATCCATAAAGCTAACCCCTTCGCTCACTAACATCATTTCGGTTCTTTTCCTCTTCTTCGCGAGCCCTCCTTTCTTCTTCTTCCTTCAACCTCCTCAAGGCTTCTTCTTCCCTGTAAAATATCAAGTTCAACCTTGTTAAAAGCCAAGTTAGCAAGTCAAAAAGAAACAAATACAAAATTCTCAAAAACAGAATAAATCGGTAAGTACCTTCTTCAACTTCTCCTTGACTTTCTCAAGACAATGTTCACGGCCACACTTGCACCAACTCTTCAAAGAATTTCTTGCAAAGAATATGAGTACGGGGTAGCAATCTTGTTGACCGCATCACCATGGAATTTGAAAGAAGGATCAAAGCAAAAAGTTTCATATAGCGGATCATTAGCCTCTTTCATAATATGCAAGAGAGCACGAAGTCGAATACATGATGCTTGTATCGCCAGCAGCCTGAATGACAACTCCGAGATCCTCATACTTGCCTCGCACAACCATCAAAAAAGGATCATATTCTCCCAACTCCCAACTTGGATGTTCGGAGTGGCACCCCATTTCTCATAAGCATTTTTGCACAGTTCCCACGCTACGTTAAACCTCCGCATCATCAATTCATCGGTTTGAGTCTTCTTCTTCTCCAAATATGACTTCTTTTCCTAAGAGTGTCTATGGTAGACTTCGCAAAGAGCAAGTTCATTTTCCTTCTCCTTGATAGTATCCGAAGCTCCATGGTACAACCCCATCAAGCCTCGTGCCACTCATCCACAAAGATTACCTCTTTCCACTTCTTTGGCGGCAAGAAGTCGAGCTTTCAAAGAATCAATCTCGGACAAGAGACTTCTCAATGGTGCAAAAAGCAAATTGCACTATCCGAGAGATTTCTAAGTCCACGATTGACAAGTACACCCTACAAAAATAACAACAATCAAAACAAAGTATAAACAAACAATCTAGAGGAAAAATAATAACTTTTTAAAGAAATATACCTTGTACATCAAACTTACACTCGCATCGGAAGCTCCAATGGATTCTTCTTGGCCAACTCACCCTCAGCATCGGGGACTGAAAAAGCATCGTCAATACATTTAGACAATTGTAACTCAGGCTTCTTCAGGAGCACCCGGAGTTTGTCTATCCCGACTCCGACAAACTTGTAGGCATCCAAGTTGACTACGCTATCCAAACAAAACTTCAAAGTATTTTCCAAAGACTTTGAAACATCTTCAGAAGTGAGTTCTTGAGCATCAATAGCCACTTATGAGTCGGATGGTCTTTGGCAACACCTTTCATAGAACCAACATCAATGGTCTTTTTCTTTAGATGAAGTCGATGCATCGTGGAAAAATTGAGCTGAAAACAAACAAATAAAAAATAAATCAAAATCAAATCAATCACAAACTTTCTCTATCAAAGACAAAAATATAGAATGGCATAGTGAAGTAAAACAAGAAAACTTACCAACTTTCTCTCCTTCTTTGAGAGGACGGGGAATCTTCTATTGACCCTCAACATTAACCGGCCGACTTCAGATAAACGGCTTCACGTCAAGTTCGGCTTCCTCGTCCCTCGACATCGAAAAAAATCATCGAAAAGAAAACCAGCAGTTCTTGTCCCTTTCTTGTGAAGTTTTTCCTTCATAATCTTCACCGCTTCTTGAGCTCTCTCACCAAAGTTTGTTCTACAAAAAGAAGGAATCAAATCAAAATAAAGCAAGTTTCAAGAAAAGATACAAAGCCATAATAGTGTAAAGACTCATACTTGTAGCAACTTCTTTCGCCACATCGCTTGGCTCCTTAGCAACATCGATACCTTCGCAGTATCGAAGAAGGCTTCGCAGAGGTCTTCTCCGCAGCCTCGGCTTCTTCATCGCACTTTTTCGAAAACTAAAGTTTCAGGAGTCAAGAAGGATTTTTTCGCAAAATGACTTATGTAAATATCTCTAGCCAATTTAAGCTAACTCGGGAAAAGCATTGTCATCACATAAAGCGTGTTGACAAATTTAACTTCGCCTGAAAATCGGAGTTGGATGCCTAAGTCTAGGTGAAGAAGGAGTTGCGAAGCGGTAGGAGAGGCCTCCATCATAGCGGCATCGGCATCTTCACCAATACCACCCGGTACCCAAATTCTCGCGAAGAGCCAAAATTTTGTAAGTAATCCGCAAGAGGGGTAAGTAGCGCCAGGCCGAAACCCAAAAGATAGAAGTAAAAGTCTTGCAAATCTTCCTCACCTCCAATTCTTGAGCGAAAACCCCAAGATTTGAGCCATCAACTTCACTATCGAGAAAGGTCCAAATTGTCAAAAATCCGCCACCACCTTCTTAGCCTTCTTCTTCGAGGCTTAGTAACCACGGCCTTAGCCGGGCGCTCTTCGCCCGAAGAAGTAGACTTCGCGCATCACTTCGCTTTAAACTTCAAAGTCTTATCGTAATCTTTCTTATCCTTAACTCGGGCATAAGCGGGAGGCGGGCGAACTTTATAAGTAATCTTCGCAAGGTCAAAAAATTCTATTCAACCTCACATAATCTTTACCAATGATATCATCCATAAATTTCCTCTCTCGTATGGAGATATTTCCCCGGAAGTCAACGGCTTTACTTTCCACAAATGCAACAAATTCCTCATCATCATCATACTTAGAAGGCTCGATGGTGTCCCCCCGCCGAAAAGTATAATCTCTTTCCCTAATTTTCTTAGTATGATATCTAAGAAAATCCCACCCAAGCTGAAGCGGCCAAACTCCAGCAGCTATGTATTCTTCAACAAGATCTCGGGTAGACTGTTGAAGAACAACTCTCTTAAAAGCTTTAAGACACTCAGCATAACCCTGAGATTTTGAAAACTTGGGCTTGCATTCAAAACGCTCCCTGTGCATACGCGAAGCCAAAGGATAACTCTTAACAACACCCTTCTTACCAAGCTTTTCCTCAACCATGGGAACCTTGTGATAAAACCAGTAATTGTACCAGCCATCAGTCCATTTATTCTTCGACGCAGGAGAAATCTGTTTCTGACCGCGAGCAGTTTTAAAACTACAGCATCCAAAATATAACTGTACTTTGCGTTGCTCAATTGTCCTGTTCCGAAATTGAGTGTGCAACTCATGCAAAGAACAGAAAGCATCTATATCTGGCTTGACATTTTGACTTCGCACCGCCCAAATGAAAACTGATAATTTCACTATGGCATTGGGAGTTAAATGATGCATTTCAATATTGTACCGCTTGAAAACTTCTTCAAGAAAGTTCTGCGGAGGCATGCGAAGCCCAGCGGTGAAAAGATCTTTGAAAACAATACATTCATCTGCCTTTGGCTTCGGAATCTTTTCATTTGGCTCCGCCGGCCTATATTGACCTTCCCTCAAAATCCCATCCTTGACCATTTTCTTCAAATCTGCATCTGTCATCTTGCTATGACCGAAAGTAAGAGAGATTCGGTCATCCGGAAGCAACTCAGACTCGGAGGCAGAAACATCGCTAAGACCATCTCCAGAATCTTCATTTTCTTGATTATGAGAATCAGACTATTCTACCTCCTCCTCTTGAGACCCAACCACGTCTTCGTTAACCTCTACCATCCCGAAAAAATAAAGATAGAAAGCGTTAATACAAATACGTGAGTATAAGGACAAAGTCACAAAACAACTTCAAGGAAAACTTACTTCAAGAAAAACAAGGGGAACAAGCTTCGATCAAGTCGAAAAGAAATAACCGCTAATCCGACTTGGCGTCGCCGAGAAAAATTTTCAAAAAGGTGGCCCCTCTTCGAAAAGATGAAGAAAACAGGGGGATGCTCCGCTATTTATAGACCACTTCGGTCAAACGGTCAAACTAGCCGTTTAAAAAAAAACCTAGCAAAGATCTTTTACGAAGTCAAAATCAAACTCCAAAGTGCAACTTCAAAGTCCGGGGACGACGTTTTTGATTGAAACAAAGTTTTAAGAAAAACTTAAGTTCGTGGGTTTCACGCCTTTGAAGTCGGCCTTAGCCCACGAGGGGGCTCGCCGTTGGGTTCTAACTTTGATTTTTATTAAACTTTCGTCCCCGCACTTTGATGATTTCGTGGATACACAAGTCGATTCTGACGAAAACGTAAGCTAAGTTAAAACCCGAAGGTGGCTTCGCCAAAACATTGACTTCGCGAAGGAGCGACCAGGTCAAAAGCGTAAAAGACGAATCGGGAATCCAAGCGAAGATGTTCATGACAACTTCGCTAGGAAATCACGTAAATAGCTTCGAAGGGATGAAAAGCATCGCGAAGATAAGGATTACACCTTCGCCAGACAAGATGTATTGTAGAAGTTCATTTTGGAGTCCTTAATATTTTTGTACCATTACGAAGTCAGGGGGGCCTATAAATACCCCCTGACATCCTTTTGTAATCGAGAGGTGAAAATGGCAACTTTGTAAACCATATAATCATCAATAAAGTGTTGTGTTGAGCAATCACCCAACAATGCATAATAAAGTAAATATGGATAATTACGGATTTACCTATCGGCGAGAGTCCGTAGTTAAAGTCCTCGAACTTGGGCTTCCCAATGTTATTAATTATCAGGTGCATCCTCTGTTTCCGGAGATGGTACCGATGATGACTCTTCTTTCTCTCGGTTCAATCTTATTTCTTGTTGAGTCGAGCTCGATCCGGGTTTGAATGCGAACTTTTCTTCTTCCCGGCCCATTTAGGTTGAATGTAATCTCTCCACCGTGACATTGATGTGTGCATTGGTCGTGCTTAGGAAAGGTCGTCCGAGAATGATTGATACTCTTGAGTCCGGTGGCATGTCCAAAACTACAAAATCCACAGGTACAAAGAATCCTCCTCGATATTGACCGAATGTTCAATGCAATTCCTGCAGGGTATCTGATTGATTGGTCCGCCAATTGTAATGATATTGAAGTTGGCTCTAGGGTTGTGTGCTTGAGTTTGTCGAAGGCAGACTTGGGCATCACACTAACACTTGCTCCAAGGTCACAAAGTGCATTAAAGTGTTGATCTCCAATTGAGCAATCAATTGCGGGGCATCCCGGATCTTTCATCTTGTGGGGCAATATGTTGAGGATAGCCGTCTTTGCATTCTTCTCGTTAGCTTGATTACCTCCATAGTGGGCAAAGTGGTCTTTTCTTATTCAAGATATCTACGAGATACCTTGCATAGGTAGGGACTTGAATGGCGTCTAGCAGAGGTATGTTGATATATAATTTCTGGATTACCTCCACAAAATTTCCAAACTGCTCATCCACTTGGGGTCCACGTTTTCTTCTAGGATATGGTAAGAGACTTGCATCATGAAAGTCTTGTGTCATTTGAGGGTCTTGAGTCAAATCTTCTATGTCATCATTTTCTTCTTCTCGAATTGGTTGTACCATTGGTCTCATTGTTGTTGCTTCTTCTTTGGTGGTGCCGTAATTGGTGCCCTTACGATGTTTCTATTATCCTTCTTGGATCAACGGGATCCCATGTAGATTTACCTCTTCTTGTGGTAACATTATGTACCGCTTTCGGGGTTAGTGGCAACAGGTTTTTTGCGCCAGAATAACTTTGCTAATTGAGTTTCTATCTTTTTGTTAAAAAGCAAGTTGATCTTTTAAAAGCAACAGAGAAATTATCCATCTTAAGATTTATGTCTTCTAAAAACTTTATCATTTAAATTAGCTTGCTCCTGAATTAACTCTCTTAAAAATGGTTGTCTAGGAATATTACCTTGGTACTTACGAGTAGTTGGATTGCTTTGTTGTGAATTCGTTCTTGTGATTGAGTTGATGTTGAATTGTTAACTTGACCGGGCTTGAATCGATGCGAGAATCAATGTAATCTTGTAAAGCTTGTCGATCCTTCTTGTAATTGGCTCGTTGTTCAAGCCAAAATAACACATCCAACCTAGTTGATATTGCTTTTACTTCTTCCGGAACTTCTTCAATCTGATGGTAGTGTTGAGTGTTCTCTTGGATCCGACTTTGATTTTCTGATATTTTGTTCATGAGTGCTTTAGCTTTGTCAAGAGCGAGTGATAAAAATGATCCTTCAGCCAGCTTGCATCTAGTTGCTCTCTTGCTCTTTGTGTTAATCCATGATAGAATCCTTGCATAAGCAACCAATCTTCTATTCCATGATGAGGGCAATCTGATATGTACTCTTGTAAACGTTCCCAAGTACACGGAATTGATTTTCCTTTTGCTTTGTTGGAAGTTGGTGATTTTTTCCTCGTAGGGAATTGGTTTTACCCGTAGGGAAGAACTTTGATAGGAAGGTTGTAGAACATTCATCCCATGTCTTGATTTCTTCTTTGTTGGCGTAGAACCATAACCGGCTTTTTTCCTTCAATGAGAATGGGAATAGGCGGAGTAATATGATATCTTGGGGAACATCCTTAGGTGTGAAGGTGTTGGCAATCTCGAAAGTTACTCGGGATAAGCGTGCATCTTCGTGTATCCTTCCACCGAATGGAGTAGCTTGTACCATATTGATGAGGCTTGGATTGAGCTCAAACTCAAGATTATTAAGTTGAAGTGTTGGTCACATGCAAATGTTCTCATTGCTTGGAGCAGAGAACTCTCGTAGGGACTTTTCAGCCATAGCTTCAAGAACTGGTGTATGCTCTCTCTTGATTGATTTGATTCGATGAATGAGGTGGAGTGAATCACAATCAATTTCCAATTTGATAAACCCCAAATAAAATAAACAAAAAGACAAACAAGGGTAAGCTTTGCTAAAGCCCGGTTTCCTAGTTTGGATTCTCATCATAAGTTTCCATCTATCAAGATATCTAGCTAACTTCTATTTCCTCCCTAAGAACGGTGCGAAAATGCTTGTTGGTATTCCCAACGCCACTATAACAAAAGGTGGAGTTAATCTCACCTAAGGCTATATGCCGCTGGAGCACTCAAAGTGGTTTCATCTCTTAGCACTACCATATGCTAGGTTGTCATCCCCGCAATCTTTGCCGGAAATGCATATGTGATACTCGTAATGTGTTGTTTGCAATCTCTAAGAAATAAATATAAAAAGGTCTATCCGCAAGCGCCGCGAGATAAAAATACCACTTGTAGCATTTCACCGGAGTAATCCGTGTTTTGTCATTTATATTCTACCATAGGGAGAAAAATGGAGTTGGGCTGATATACAATTGATAGGTGGCATACTTATGAGAGAGTCTATCACTAGTGCTAACTTTAGCGCGGGGTAAGCCAATAATAATAAGAATATGATAGTAATAAAATAAAGGCGAGAGGCATCACACACGAGAGATGGGAATAGACTACTAAAAGTTAGACTTAACATTGGACTACTTTAAGAGATTTAATCCTTGTGTAGCATTGAATCTACTAAGTTATTACATCTACTCTAAGGCATACATTATCATATATAGCATAGTAAACTCTAGATCATGTATCCGAAGACTATCAAGGAAAATCAAGAGCTAAAACAAGATATTCCCCATAATCATTATCCACTTGGCTTATAGGCGGAGGGTGGACTCCAAAGGACTCAACAGATCGTCACTCCCGCAATCTACCACACGTCCCTAATATAAGGTGCACTCGCGAGTAAATCATATATAAGCACCACGCTTACATAATTATTTCTACCACCTAACCCACTTTCGAGAATTGAATTAGGCTTTCTACGAATAGATACATGTATCTATCATAAACCATATCTATATCAAATATACTTTTAGAATAAAGTAAGAACATAGCAAAGCAACACATAATATTATAATAGAACAAAGTCATAGATACAAGATAATATCCGTGCATCGTAAGACTTGAAGATCTAGAACTCGGGTAGGCACACCCGGCTCTACTTGAATCGACTTGCTAATCAACTTAGACGAACTAGAACTAGATGAACTAGAACTAGACAAGTAGCTAAACCTAATCTCCGGTGGAGATACTCTCTTCTACTTTTGCCCCGACTTGGGCCGATAATGAGTTACAATTGAATTAGAACTGAATTAGGGTTTAACCCTAGGGGTAGAGGTCTTGCTTATATAGGCCTTGGCGATGAACGATGACCATTGGATCAAACCGACCTTCAATAACGGTGTAGATACAACCTCAATGTCGGTGGTAAACCGCCATAGAAAGGAGAGGCCGACAGGTGGGACCCACACGGCGGCCGCCAGATTAAACCCCGCGGTCGCCGGGGCCCCGGGCCACAACCGTGCCTCCTTCCTTCCGGTGTCTTACGGTATCTTCTAGAGTGTTTTAGTCCACATTTTGAGTTGAGTTGCCTCATGGTCAAGTCTTGTCATCATATGGGATGTAAACTCTTGGGTTTCTCACCGTTCTTGTCTGTATTTATCTGTTAAGTCCCTGGAAATACATAAATCACCAAAACTCTTGGAACTTATCAGTATAAACCTCTATACTAAGTATTTATTCATTTTATGCCCTTATTTTTATATCTTGTTGACATATAAAAGTATATCATAACAGTGTCAACTTGATGGCGAGAAGTCTTTATTTATGCTTTGTTATCTCGACCGGATGGCCGTGCGGCGGCGTTTTGCTTGATAGCTTAGCGGGATAAAGATAGTTATCGGCTCTATTAGATTTGGCAAGATCTAGTAGATTCATTAAGTTATCGTGTGTTGCATGCTTTATATTTATTTATTATGTTTGCAAACACCTTTTTGCCCAATCTAGATTGGTTCGCTCGGCTTTCATATTTTTATAGATCCGTTTGCTCTTCAATGCTTTTATATTTGTCTTGCCGTGATGAATAGATCCGTGTATTCATGAGATCTAATCACTACGGCAAGATGACATAAAAACACTAAAGGATGAACGGATCACGTTCTTAAATAGCTGGGTTTAGATCAATCTAGGTTGTCACATGTTGTGGGTTCATGTGTAGATGTAGATTTGATCTATTAGGTCTTATTCATGTTTATTTGCATGTTCCTTCTTCATGGACCCCAATTCGGCAAACTTGCGAATATGGTTATACTTTCATGAGTAGTGAATATCTATAGATCTGTTTTCAAGTATATGCGTATTGCTTTGCACGGATAGATTTATATTTATAAGTTACTTGCTTTTATCTATCATGTTGATGGTGGTACCGATCTATGATGCATGCTTTAAATCTTACATAACTTTGATGATCGGTTTCACGTGTTCATACATATCTCTTTATGTTCATTCGGCAACTATGCTTTACATGTTTTATTCTTCATATTAGCTGAATGCTTCATTAAACCTGTTGGCAGACAGCTTCTATAGCTGTATGTCGTCGTAAGTGGCTTCAGGGTCGTATATTTGGAACTGTCATGGTCTCACCAGGCATGTTCCTGCTCTCATCGTTTTAGTCCCTTGTTAGTTTTAGGTCAAACCCGACCGGCACGTATCCGGATTCCAACCGCCCGGCACTGTTTGAAGCCATGCTTTCCCGCTTCTGTGTGTGTGAGGCACAAGTGCTTTTGTGCCAACACACTTTTTTGCACGCCGATTGGGACACCCAAGATCAAGATGTCCGACGCCTTTGATAACAACACCGCTCGGATGTGACCATGGAGGACCTGCCACGAGAGATACAAGAAACGATTCGGAAGACATGTGTGCGATACTTGAATAAGTGCTTGGCATCTTTCTCCAAGAACAAGAGCGGCAAGATCATCCGAGGAAGATAGAGCTACCTAGGGTTCTCATGCCAGGCCAGAGCGATTCAACTGATCAAGATGATGCTCGAAAGATGGAAGCGCTGATTCACCAAGCTATGGGATCTACTATCACAAATCATAACACAGCTTTTCTGAACACTTTCCACACCATCATGAAGGCCACTTTCGGCCCTGAGGCTGATAAGTATTTTGAAGATCAATATGGACAACTCGACGGACCCACGTACTTCAACATGACAAAAGATCAAGATGGGTCTGTTGAAGTCGCTGAAGGTGATGACTCAGCTGGATCTGGTGAAGCACCGAAGGGTAAAATGAAAGCTCCAGAGTCAGTCCAACAGCACTGTCCCACATATGGCTAGGTTACATTCGGCACGACTGGGAATGTGCCACCTTCTGCTTTCAAAATCTCTCCAGCAGGTAACAGTCAGAAGAGCATGTTTGGGCCTGGCTACAATGAGTTTTCTGATTACTCTTCTCTTAATGCCTTGCCAAATCCTAGATACACGCCGGCATCAGGCCGACCAGTAGGACCCTCAGATGTAGGCATTGATTTGCTCATGCACAAGATGGCTGATATGATGCGAGAACCAGTTTGGGTTGAAGCCCAAGAATTAGGCTTATGTGTATTAGTCTCCTTATCCAGAGTGGTACAACAAGGTTGCACTTCCTCCTAGGGTGAAGATTCCAACAGACTTCACCAAATTTTCTAGCCAAGATGATACCAGCACTATAGAGCATGTCAGTCACTATCTGATACAGCTGGGTGAGGCCTCTGCAGATGAAGCATGGAGGATCCGCTACTTCCCGTTGTCTCTCACAGGGCCGGCTTTCACATGGTTCACGTCGCTGCCGGCCAATTCCATTGGCACCTGGGTGGAGCTGGAGCAGAAATTCCACACGTAGTTCTTCAACGGTACCAATGAGAAGCAAGCGGAATTGACGATGGGGATGATGCAGAGGAACAATGAAATGCCTCAGGAGTTCCTACGCAGGTTCAAGGAAACCAAGAACTTCTGCTATTCCTTGAACTTGCCAGATAATCAGTTGCCAGCAGTAGCAGTGGCAGGCATGCACCCGAATATCAGGGAGAAGCTATTCGGCATGGAGTTTGAAGACCTCGGTCAACTGTCATGGTGCCTGGCAACCATGGGCAACCAGGCTCAGAGCTTCAAAAAGGACAACCGCTTCCAAAGGAACAATGTGGCTTATGAGATGTATCAGAACTTCCTGGAGGATGTGAGTGAGTATGATGATGAGGAGAGGTAGCTACTGCCGAACTAGTGTGGGGAAAGGAGCCTACTCAGATCAATCGATCTTTGGTTGAGGCAGCACAAGGGGACCTATGACTTTGATGTCTCCAAATCGATAAACTCTTTGAGCTGCTAGTTAAAGAAGGGCGTGTCAAGTTGCGAAAAAACCATCGTATGCTTCGACCTGGAGGAGTGAAGGACAAGAAATACTGTGGCTTCCACGACACTAACTCTCACTCCATCAACGATTGCCGAATGTTCAGGGTGTGTATCCAGAGGGCTATCCAAGAAGGACACCTGAAGTTTGATGCCAAGATGAAGGTGGATAACCAGCCTTTTCCACAAAATATGATCTCCTTCTCCATGAACATGGTCTCTATGAATGATCCCAAGAATAAGGGCAAGGTGAAGGTGCGGACCTCTCGACAGGCGAGGCGAGTGGCTTGGTCGATCCCAATCGGCAAGTCACCCATGAGGAGCTATAGCAGAGAGTTTAGTTCCAGAATAGCCAAACAGAGAGGTTTGAGTCTTCCAGGCCCAGGGTTACTTCACACATATTGCTAAATAAGTGGCAGAGGGAGCAAGAGAAGCGATATCATAGAGATCAACAACTTGTTGAGGAGCAGCAGAGGTATGAAGATGAGATGTACTTTCGGGAACAAGAAGAGTACATGAGAGAACAGGAGCAATCTCATTGGGGGTGCACTTTCTTTAGGCACTGTTGGAATGAAGGCTTCAAGGCGCCCGGCCGAGGGAACAATTGTCTTGAATGCAGTGACCAGTACTTTGAGTACAGACCGACTCGAGCCAACCGCCATCCCGTCCAAGAAAGGCTTGGGATCCGTTTTTCCGAGGATGATCGGTGCTTAAAAATAAACAACTATGAAAACCATCATGGCAAGAGATATGCGAGATCAAGCATGGGCCGACTATGAAGAGTTTGATAAAGAAGAAGATCCTCAGGAGTATGTATGGCGAAGGGACGGTGGTGCCCTCGAGTTGAGGAAGAGTCAGAAGAGGAGAGTCCAACGCTTGAGGAATAAGGAGCTCAAAAGAAGCGGCGGCCAAAGGAAAGAAGGTGTGGCGCCCTAAGAAGAAACTTGACGAATCTGATCCTTCGGCTGATGCATGCATGGTTTTCTATCTTCCACCAGAGTTCATGGCCCCTACCGATCAAGATATCCAGGAAGAGGTGTATTCTGGTTTTGATGACAAGGAATATCAGGACCTCATGGCTCAACTAATCTTGACAAGGCAGGCAGTCTTTGACAAGCCCAGGAAGAACCATCACTTGAAGCCGCTCTATTTGAAGGGTTATGTCAATGGAAAGCCTCGACCAACATGTTTGTTGATGGGGGAGCTACTATTAATGTCATGCCCTACACCACTTTCAGAAAGCTTGGGATGACAGAAGAGGATTTGCTGAAGACAGACATGGTTCTCAGAGATTTTGCTGGCAATCCTTCTGACACTCATGGAGCTGTGCATGTTGAGTTAATGATCGGCTTGAAAATATTGATTACTACCTTCTTTGTCATTGACGGCAAGGGGGCATACAGCTTGCTTCTTGGAAGGGACTGGATCCACGCCAACTGTTGTGTTCCTTCAACCATGCATCGAGTTCTTATTTAGTGGGTTGGAGATGATGTTGAAATTGTCCAAGTTGATGACTCTGTAAGTGTTCTTTGCTGCCGAGAGCCCGCTTATTGGGAGTACGATGATGTTGAGTGCTTCTCCCGCGTAAATTGGGAAGAAGGAGGTCCCGTTAACATTTACAACGAGGGATCAATAGCCGATCCAAGCGAATCGGCTTGGTGATGGTGACAAGCCAAGGCCGACATACATCAGTGCCCGGCTAGATCAAGAATTAAGGTTAAAATTGATAAATCTTCTCAAGGAGTTCAAAGATTGTTTTGCTTGGGATTATTCAAAGATGCCTGGATTGGATAGTTCAATTGTTGAGCATCGATTACCCATTAAGCCCGGATATCATCCTTACAAACAACCTCCCAAGAAAATATATAAAGAGGAGGTATTGGCCGGCGTGAAGAAGGAAATTGAAAGATTATTAGAAGCAAACTTCATTTGGCCATGTAGATATGCGAGTGGATCTCAAGTATAGTTCCCGTCTACAAGAAAAATGAAAGATGAGGGTTTGTATAGATTTCAGAGATCTTAACAAAGCCACACCAATGGATGGATATCCAATGCCAGTTGCCGATTTGCTAGTGGATGCTGCAGCCGGGCACGAGGTTATCATCTTCATGGATGGGAACGCTGGATATAACCAAATCTTTATGGCCATTGAGGATATTTCAAAGACAACTTTCATATGCCCTGGCCATATTGGTTTGTTCGAGTGGATTGTCATGACATTTGGATTAAAGAATGCCGGTGTAACTTACCAGAGAGCCATGAATTATATCTTTCATGAGTTGATCGGCAAGATTGTGGAGATCTATATCGATGACGTTGTGGTCAAGTCTAGAGATTATGAGAAACATTTAGCCGATCACGAGGAAGACCTTGGAGTGCACCGGGAAGCATGGCTTGAAGATGAATCCAAACAAGTGTGCTGTCGGGGTCTCGGCTGGTGAGTTCTTGGGGTTCTTGGTCCCTAAAGGTGGGATCGAGGTTGGAAAGAAAAGCATGGAGGCTATAGACAAGGTGGTTCCTCCAACCGATCTCACAGAGTTACAATCATTGCTCGGCAAAATCAATTTTGTGAGGAGATTCATATCTAATTTATCAGAAAGGGTTTTGCCGTTCTCTCCATTGTTGAAGCTCAAGAAAGAACAGAAGTTTGTTTGGGGTGACGTACAACAAAAGGCTTTAGATGAAATAAAGGAATACATGAAGGCACCACCGTTTGGTTCCTCCACGGCTCGATAAGCCTTTCAAGTTGTACATGGCGGCCGATAGCCCGACGATAGGATCGGCCCTTATGCAAGAATTTGAATTAAAGGAGAGAGTAATAGCCTATCTTAGCGAGAAAGTCATTAGACCCGAAGACGCGGTATTCGGCTATAGAGAAGTTCTGTTTGTGTGTTTACTTCTCATGTACCAAATTTCGGCACTATTTGTTGAATGCCGAATGTGTGGTAGTGTCTAAGTTTGATGTAATTAAACACATGTTATCAATGTCGATTTTAAATGGACGAATCGGCAAGTGGGTTTTAGCTCTATCGAAATTTGATTTGAGGTATGAATCGGCAAAAAGTTGTTAAGGGTCAAATTATTGCTGATTTTATTACTCAACATCGTGATACTTACATTGATATGATGAGTATTATTGCGCTTTGGGCTTTGTTCTTTGATGGTTCATCTTGTAGCAAAAGGCGGTGGTGCTTTATTATTACATTGATTTCTCCACGAGGGGGGCAATTTATGAATTTGCTATTCCTATTGGTTCTATTGTTACTAATAATCAAGCGAGTATGAAACATTACTTAGAGGACTTCAACTTCATATGGAAGCAAAGGCCATTGCGGTTGAGATTTTCGATGATTCGGGGTTGATGATCAATCAACCGACCGCCCCGATTTAATGCAAAAATGATATATTGAGAAACTACTATGAAGAATGCCGGGAACTTTTGAAATGTTTTCGGGTAGTGACCTTACATCACATTCCCGGGGAGCACAATGAAGAGGCAAATAAGTTAGCTCAAAGCACTTTAGGATATCGTGAAAATCAAGAGGTATTAAGCCATAGATGAATATGCTTTTCGGTGTTGATCGGGCAAGCAATGATTGGAGAAAAAGAAATTGCCGATTATCTCAGAACCCATCACAAAAGGTTTCCCGAAAGCTCAGATACAAAGCTCTCAAGTTTGTACTCCTTGATGATCAATTATATTACAAATCCATAGATAGAGTGCTACTCAAATGTTTGGATCAAGAAGAGGCCAATAGGATGATGTATGAAGTGCATGAACGCTTATGTGGTGCGCATGAATCGGCTTACCGAATGAAATGGATAATTCAGAGAACAGGTTATTTTTGGCCGATGATCTTTGGAAGATTGCTTTGAATACTACAAAGGGTGCGAGGATTGTCGAGATTCAGCAATATTCAAAGAGCCCCAAATACGCTTTTAATCCAATAATCAAGCCTTGGCCGTTCGGAGGATGGGGCATAGATTTAATTGGGCAGATTTACCCTCCATCCAGCAAAGGACATAAGTTTGTGCTCCTGGCCATGGATTATTTTACCAAGTGGGTTGAAGCCATCCCTTTGAAGAAGGTTACATCAGAAAACATGGTCAGTTTTGTCAAAGAGCATATAATTCACAGGTTTGGGATCCCTCAGACCATTACAACTGACCAGGGAACTCAGTTTACCTCTTCAGAGTTCTGTGACTTTGCCGAGGAGATGGGAATCAAGTTGTATAATTCTTCTCCTTATTATGCACAAGCCAATGGCCAAGCGAGAAGCATCAAACAAGATTATGATCAAGATCATTCAGAAGAAAATCGGTGAGAAGCCCAGAAGGTGGCATTTGGTTCTCAATGAAGCTTTGTGGGCTTACCGAATGGCTTGCCATGGATCTACTCAGACATCTCCCTATGAGCTGGTGTATGGACATCATGCTGTGTTGCCATGGGAGTTGCAGTTGGGTTCAAGACGAGTCACATTGCAAGAGAGATTAAAGAATGAAGATTATAGAAGTTTGATGATAGATGAGCTAGAAGACTTCCACCAGATTCGTCTCAGAGCATTAGAGAATATCAAAAAGAATAAAATGCGCATTGCCAAGTACTATAACAAGAAGGTCAGAGTAAAGGAATTCGCAGAGGGAGACTTGGTTTGAAAGCAATCTTGCCAATTGGCATGAAGGACAAGGCATTCGACAAGTGGTCTCCGAATTGGGAAGGACCTTTTTGGGTATTAAGATGCATGCCCGTAATGCGTATATTTTGAAAACTCTATTGGGAGAAGAATTTACAAAGGCCGTCAATGGAAGATATCTTAAGAAGTTTTATCCCAGTATTGAAGTTGGAGCATGAGATTAAACTCAATTTCAATGGAGAAACAGCCGATGTCAACGCATCGCCTTTAGTTGAAAAATACCTCATAAACTGGAAATAGCCGACATGATGCATGTCGCCTTTAGTAGGTAAACACGGAATGTAAACCAACATGGTATATAGCGAAAAGGATTCCATTCGTATTCATTACAATCCATGTTATTCATAATACATGGGAGATCCTTACAAAATACTTAAGACATTGCCGGAAAAGTGACATTCAGATATGGAAGTGACTGCGCTTGCACCTAGTCCTAACTCTGTCACTACTCGGCAGGCTTCTGCTCCTTCTTCAGGGCCTCTTTAACCAAATCGAGGATAACCTGCAGATGCGGCGTGGGCTGACTCCCCGGATGATCAACTGCCCTCACTAGGCTACTTGCAGCTTCACGAAGATAGTGAAGGCGCTCGGTCACGTCTGAAGAGAAACATAGGTCGTTGAAACTGACAGATCATGGAAAGCATGGGAATACTAGATGCAGAAAACAAGCTTACTGCCAAGATGGGCCTCCAAAGCCATGCGACATTCGCATTCCGCATTAGCATGAGAAACCGCCGTATCTAGATCCGCGCGAAGCTCCCCTGTACTCACGTTTCTTGTTGTGCAATTGGTGGTGAAGGTGCTTGTCAAGGTCTGTTGAATGCTCGTCGGTGGATTCGTCAGAGGAATCTGAGGTGATTGGGATTGGAATGAAGCTCGTCCCGTACATGTTCTCTGGAAGAACCTCGAGGCTACCAGAAGATGGAGAGTCAAGTAAGATTGAATCAGGAATGTCTAGAATTGAAGTGATGGGATTCAACTTTACCTGGGCACACGAGTTTTCTTGGAGTCCTGAGAGCTGTGACCGGCTACTGGTTCCTCAACGATCCCCTTTCCCTTATCTGCCATTGGAGATGACTGAAGAGTTAACACAGGGGAGTGATAGAGGGTCCTAGAAATGGGGGCGGCCGTGGTTTATAAAGACTCGTGGAGAATGGAAGTTGAAACGCACTGAGAAGAATTACCGAATTTAAAAATAGCTGATGGGTTCACATCGCCTTCAGCCGAATGGATACTCCAGGAATCGGAGAATAGCCGATACGGCACGTATTGCCTTTAGTGCAAAAACCACACACGCGGTGATTTTGACTGTGGCCATAGCATTTTTACGTGTGTTTGGTTTATCGGGTGAAGAAAAAGTGAAATGCATTTAATGGAGGCGACGAATGGTGGTGAACTTTCCAGAATTGAAATTGTTTATTATTTTTGCAAGGGCAAGATTCATTAGGCTAAGATGACATCACGCGTTCGGCAAATGCCATTCAGTTGTTCTATTCAGAGATTGTTCTGAGGAAGTCGATCAGCAATCACAAAAAAAGGAAAAATACGCAAGCACAAGACATAGATCACCACAGATAATTATGCAACAAACGAAGACCATCCTTGTTCATCAGTCTGCCCTAGGTACAAACTACATTCAAGGCAACATGTTGAAAACAGATTGCGCCTGGGTAGCTTTGGCCATGGCGGCGGCGTGCTCCTCGTACTGGTCCAGGAGCTGATTGGGACCGTTGTCAAGGTCCTCCGGAGGACTGCCGCGGAAGCCAACTGGATGGACGGAGTAGTCCTTGTCGGTCTGAGTCGACAAGGCCGCTAGACTCATGGCAGCGCCGAGACGGATACCCTTGGTGGCCACCTGATCGATGCGGCCGTCCACATCATCAAGGCGCGCCTGCACCGTGTCTCCACGAGCCCGCACCTTATCGGCGATCCTGGTGGCCGTCGCCTTCAGCTGCGCATTCTCCGCGGCCAGGGCTGCATCGAAATAGATCTATCAGAGGAAGAAAGCAATAAGATGTGAGCAAATGATGAGCAAGGTTTTTGTCAAAACCGTTTGAGGCCCATCGCCTTGGAATACTTGTTGTACTCTTCCCGATGTTGTCCTTCTCCTTGCGGATCTTGGCCACTTCATAAAACGTGTACTCCGGGCTCTCGTCCGCCAACTCCAGAGGATTGGAGTGGTAAGAATCGCCGGACGCCGCACCAGGTTGAACTTGGGGCCAGAGGAGGAGGAGCTTGAACTTGGGGCCAGCACCAGGTTGGCTTGCGGACTTGTCCTCCTCACTGGAGGGGGAGAGATGGTGCTGGCTCGTGATGGGAAATATCCTGGCAGATTGCAATCTTAAGAGCCAGATTGGAAAGCAGATTCAAGAAAATGAACAGTAACCGCAAGGGGGCAGAAAAAGAATGGATTCTTACCGTTGGCGGTGCTGTGGAGCCCAGCTCACTTTTGGTTCCTCCTCGGCGGGGCGCTTGCCGCGGTTGTCTTCTCCGGCCATTACTGCTCTGGGAGAGAGGGTTTTTCTTGGCTGGTTTGGAGAAGGAAGATGAGAAGGCAAGGAAAAACAAGAGCAGTTTTGATCTGGGATGATGATGAGAGCCTGAGGGCGGTTTTATTTATAAGCCAGCCGGGAACCACGGCGCGTATCTCGAAAGGAGATTGGAATGCCGAATGGCACCAAGGGGTTTTCCTTGCTGGGCCATCATGGGCTGAATTTAGTACAAGTTGAAGCCTGCGTCATTTAAGGTATTCGGCTGTAACTCTAATCGGCAAGCCTGGGAACATTTGGCTGGTATTAATTGGTAAAACCTAGTGTATTCGGCTATGCTTAGGATCAGTTAACAAAAATAAAATTAAGCAATATGCAGAATGCAGTAGAGCATGATTAAAGGGGGCAAGTTTGCAAGTTACAGTCGGATGCTTCACAATAGTTTACAAGTTCAAATGGGACTTGATGGCATTTACAACGTCAGCCTTGATCATGTCCATCTCAGTCAAAACTCTCCTGTCATTTTCTTCAAAGACTGACAAGTTGGCGATCTTGGCCTTAAGCTTTTCTTTCTCCCTGAGGTTTTCTACCATCTTCTTGGCCGAATCTATGGATTCAGGAAGGCCAGCAAGCTGTTTCTTATGCTCCTCAATTTTGTTGTTCAACTGCTTCAATTGAGCTTCGAGCTGGGCTTTCTTCTCTTCCATTGCATTCAGTTCAGGTTGCAGCTTGTCCAGGAGTCCTTTATTAGCTTTAGTTTGAGTATGTAGCTCTTTGGTTTCCTTCTACTTTTAGTCCCTGTGAGTCAGCAGTGTTGATTTGGAAGTTATATTCCTAATAGCTCTTGTGACTGCAGCAACTTGATCGTCAAAGTGGAGTGCATAGTATATTGCAGATTGCAAAGGAGCAAGGATTTCTTGGTCAATAAGCTCAGCTAAGCTCTTTACTTTATCAGCATCCCGGATGGAAATGCTTATATCCTTGTCCAGCAGGGAGACAATCTCCTTGAGCCGATCTTGGTTTTCTTCAGAGAGACCCTGTATGTTCATTCGGCTTGACAATCTCCTTGAGACAATCTCCTTGAGCCGATCTTTGGAAGTAGCCTCTTCACATTCATCGATATAATCTCTGAGGTTGAAAGAGAAACTGACAGTCGGCTTGGCTTGATTCTAAAAAATAAGTTTCTTTCAGCCGACTAAAAAGGGGGTTCTATTAACAGTAATAGACCAAGACAAGGTATTACCTTTCCAGCAGGGGATTTTTCTGGAGATTGAGTTTTTTCCCTTGGAATAGGGTTAGTAGCATCTGCAACAGGTGGAGATCCTCCCTGCTCATGATGGCTAGAATCAGATAACTGCACAGTATTTGGAGATCTCTTAGCCGATTCAGCTTGCTCATCAGTCTGGGTGTCTTCACTCGAAGAGAGGGCATTGAAATGACCAGGCTGAGATCCTAAATTCTGATGACTTGCATCAGAGGAATTTGCAGTGTCCTCAGTCCTTCCTCCCTCTTTGGGTGAAGCTCTCTGATCACCAGAAGGGGCACTGGAGTCATCAGAAGAGGGTGCTGCTCCAATTTGTTGGATAATTTCATCTGTTTCTAGAAAGACAGAAAAGGCCAAAATATGAATACTGAAGATACTTTGGCCCATATAAAAAAAGATGAAGGCTCATGGATCATTACCAATCCTCTCATTGGCTTCTTCAACTGCTCTGTCCTTGGCAAAGATTCTGGAGGAGCTCCCCTCAGTCACCTGGACATTCACCTGTTGAGAGCCTGTTCGTGGCTACAAAGAGAAAGATAAAATGCAATAAGAGAGACCAGACTTGTTATCAGGTAATAATCAAAAGTTTATACCTTAGGAGATGGTTTGGTCCTTCTAGACCTCAGTTTTTGGGCACCTTGGCATTGCCACTTGAACCAGCTGGTGCTTTCCTTTTCCCACTAGAGGATGCCTCAATAAAGGCTACATGAGTTTTCATAAAAGCTTTTAAAGTCAAGCCTTCATGTCCCAAAGCTGGCTTGGGACCAGCAAGATTGTATATATGAGACCTTCTTTGAAGGACGAGCTGGTTCAATGTCCTGAGATCGGCAATATTAAGTCAAGAAATAGCAAGGCAGTGGAACTCAAATAAAATACAAACACACAAGGAGTTACCTCACTGTCGGTACTAAAATTGGGTAGCAGGTCCTGACAGAAAGGATTAGCCGGTACATTAAAGATGTGAGCACACCATTCTTGCCACCAAGAGACGAAGAAGGGGTGGGCATCTTCTATCAAGACGAATGGAGAAGGTTCATGGATTGGCAAGTTCGATCCCAGTTGAAATACCTTTTTAGCCTCCATGTCATTATTGATTTCTTCCCTTGGCCTTATGAGTCTGGAGAAATAAAGCTTTGGAGGCAATTGGCCACATCTTAGCTGTCTTGCTACCATATTTGGGTTATAGAATTCGTAAGTAGGGTGCACTTTTCTTCCATGGTTGAACTCTGGCGGCAAAATACATGGTCCGATGAATGCATTAAAAACGTCGATTGGAGAATTTGTCGGTGCAACGGTTTCATAGCTGAACTTGCAAGGAAGGGTCAGATCTTCATTTTCTCTATAAGGGAGCCAGAGTACATCATCAAAGCCTTTGAAGAAGAGCTTGAAGAGATGAACAATATCTATCCTGATGACAATGGAAGATGCAGCCTCTCCATAGGTCTGACAAGCTTTGGTCTCTGGTGTTTCGTTTTCAGCATAGTTGACTGAAGGAAAGCTTAAGTTGCGCAGATCAACAGAGAGTATCCGGTGTATGTATAACTGCAGCCACATCTGGACTAACCACCAGGGACCATTCACACAAGAGATGCCTTTGCCTTCAAACATCTGAACAATGGTTTGGTGCATCATGTGATAAACGGCTCCTAAGAGATACTTACCTAGTGGGATTTTCTTGTTGCCAGCCAGATCCTCAGCCATGACAATATGATTCAAAGTGGGCTCATTGGCTTTTCCACAAAATATGAACCTGCATAACCACATATTCATGAAGGTTCGGTATTCTTTATCAGCTACGGCACCAGTTGACATATAGGCTTTGATATACTTTGTCCATGCATAGCCTGTTTTGACAGCTGTTTGACTACTGCCGTGCCTATATTTTGAAGGCCATACTGGCTCTGTGACATTCAAGCCAGTCATCATGAATATATCGGCCAAGGTAATAGTCATTGGGCCATGACCGAAGATGAAGGAATTGGTAGCATTGGACCAAAAATGTGCTGCTGCTATCAACAAGCTGTCATTTTTGGGAGTTTCGACAAGGACAGCTCCAGGCAAAGATGGATGTCATGAACCTCCCATTGCTCGCTCCTATTCTCGATACTCTCCGTACCAGTCTAGCCATCCAGCAATTGGGGAACGGCCAATTCTTGAAAGTGTGTGGCCATTGGTTCGGGCGGAGATACTCTGAATTTGAAGGGGATTCTCGGCTCTCCTTTTGAATGAATTCTCCATCCAAGTTCGCTCGGGTTGGGATCAAGATTTGGCCTTCATAATCCTTGAAGAGGGGAAAAGAAAAACGCAGATTGAGAAAAAGGGCTGATTCGAATTAGAAATTGCCGCATGCGCGAAGATCAGTAAGGATTACCTCTGGAACCAGGTTGTGGGTCGCCATTGCAGAGAGCAGCTTGAATCTGGCGGTGCTTTAGGGTTTCGAGAGCTTTCGGCGGCGATTGCGGCGCTGAGCAAGAAGATGAGTTTTGAACAGTGTTGACCTAAGTAAATGAAGAAAGCTGCGGTCAATTTTGGAATAAAACTACTTTTATCCCAAAATTGAGGGGGCATGTGTTAACACTGGATTTTGGTAAGCCTCGAGAGAATGACAATTGGACCCGATTACAAGATGCTCATAAGAAGCATTCGGCAAGGATAGGCACATGGAGCATTCGGCAAGTTGCTCGCGTGCGGTCGGTACTCGCCACCATTCGGCAAAATCGGTGTGAGGGCGAGTTTTGTGCGGTTGGCTCTTTACAACGATTCGGCAATCGAGGCGGGCAAGCAAGCCAACCGAATGAGAAAGAATCCACGATGAATATGCTACGTCGACTCCGAAGAGGCTTGGAGCCTAAGTTATCCTTTTTTGTTAGGGTTTTTCATTGTAGTCGTAATCTTTTAGGACTCTTATCATGTCCAGGGTATAAATATAAACCCTCGACCATTGTAATCGCTATTCACAATCAATACAACCAAACCGGCCCTGTGCCAACTTCGAGTCCTTTGTCATGTCGTCAAGTTCTGCGAGAGGAGCCATCGATCCGTCGACCACCGTAAGTTTCGGCAACCTTGCTTACTTCGATGGAATGGCCGTCGCGGCGACGTTTGCTTAGTAGCAAGTAGTCTCGTTTTATCTCGATCGGATGGCGTGCGGCGCAGCGTCTTCTTGGTAGCAAGAAGTCTTTATTTATGCTTTGTTATCTCAATCGGATGGCCATGCGGCAGCGTTTTGCTTGATAGCTTAGCGGGATAAAGATAGTTATCGGCTCTATTAGATTCGGCAAGATCTAGTAGATTCATTAAGTTATCGTGTGTTGCATGCTTTATATTTATTTATTATGTTTGCAAACACCTTTTTGCCCAATCTAGATTGGTTTGGCTCAGCTTTCATATTTTTATAGATCTGTTTGCTCTTCAATGCTTTTATGTTAGATGTCTTGCCGTGATGAATAGATACGTGCGTTCATGAGATCTAATCACTACGGCAAGATGACATAAAAATACTAAAGGATGAACGGATCACGTTCTTACAATAGCCGGGTTTTAGATCAATCTAGGTTGTCACATGTTGTGGGTTCATGTGTAGATGTAGATTTGATCTATTAGGTCTTATTCATGTTTATTTGCATGTTCCTTCTTCATGGACCCCAATTCGCAAACTTGCGAATATGGTTATACTTTCACGAGTAGTGAATATCTATAGATCTATTTTCAAGTATATGCGTATTGCTTTGCCTGAATAGATTTATATTTATAAGTTACTTGCTTTTATCTATCATGTTGACGGTGGTACCAATCTATGATGCATGCTTTAAATCTTACATAACTTTGATGATCGGTTTCACTTGTTCAAACATGTCTCTTTATGTTCATTCGGCAACTATGCTTTACATGTTTTATTCTTCATATTAGCCGAATGCTTCATTAAACCCGCGGCGAGATAGCTTCTATAGCCGTATGTTGTCGTAAGTGGCTTCGTGGCTGTATATTTGGAACCGTCGTGGTCTCACTAGGCATGTTCCTGCTCTCATCGTTTTAGTCCCTTGATAGTTTCGAGTCAAACCGACGCCACGCATCCGTTCCAACCGCCCGGGCACTGTTTGAAGCCACGCTTTTCGGCTTGCGTGTGTGAGGCACAAGTGCGCTTTTTGTGCCAACACAAGGAGACGAGCTCAAGCCCGCCACCCTCGAGGGGCTTGCGAGTTGCCTCCTTAGCAATACATGATCGTGCCAAGGTACCGAACTAGAAATGGTTAAGGACCTAGCATAAAAACGGCCAAGGTCTAAACCATCAAAGGTTTAGTGTGCCTTAAGCTGAAAAGCCCACGAACATCGTGGCAAGCCTCGGATCCGATTAGACAGATCCAGGGCCCATAGAGTCTCCTTGCTTCATGAGGAGACAGAGCTCCAAGCCTGCCACCCTCGGGGGCTTACGAATTACCTCCTTAGCAACACATGACCATGCCAAGGTACCGAACCAGGAAGGGTTAAGGACCTGGCACAAATACGGCCAAGGTCTGAACCATCAAAGGTTCAGTGTGCATTAAGCCAAAGAGCCCACGAACATCATGGCAAGCCTCGGATCTAATTAGACAGATCCAGGGCCCATCGAGTCTCCTTGTTTAACAAAGAGACAGAGCTCTAGAGTCCACCACACCTTGAAGGCTCAAGAGCTGGCTCCTTGGGCAGCCCGTACCCACATCGAGGTATCGAGCAGTTAAAACGCCTAACGCTGACGCAACCAAGGTCTGAGCAAGGGCTCGGGCTACCTAGGATCGTAAGTCCGCGGGGTCGGGGCAAGTTGTAAAGTCTCGGGTCCTATGATGAATCCGAGACCGTGTGACGATCCTTACACGTTCTTCATGGGAACCCACAGAACGTGACTCACCGAATGCTCTAAGTTGTCTTCGCGAAAGCCGAACAAAAAAACAATCTAGAGGGAGAAGGGCGTATGCCCGTTCTCAACCCTTGAGATCAAAAAATGCTTGGATTGTAATGCAAATGAAAAGTGGATGAAAGGATCCGTCCACCCCATTCTTCATTGCATTATATAGCAAGCGTCCGGGTAGGGAGACCTAGCCTAACCCAACTACTCCTCCTCGCCGGCAACGAGCACATCGACGTTGGCGGCCGCGACTGACGCTATTTCTTGTGAATAGAGGGGGGCGATGGCGCGATAGGAGTCCATGGTCTCCTCGTGCGAGAAAATCCTCCCACGTGGGACATGTGGTAGCTCGTCGTGGATTCCGCCATGGCCAGCCCTATGACGGTGCCACAACGAGGGCTGGGGACGACGGCCTCCCGGAGCTCCTACCGATGCTGGATTTGGAGCTACTCCACCTCTGCGGTATGCTCTGAAGCAGGCAAAGGTCACAATAAGGGCTAAGATTCAGTAGGGAAAAGACAAGATCCGGCAAAAGCTCACGGCGGTCGGCGGGCTCCTTACTGCAGCCGCATCATTTGACGTCTGCGCCCAACAACAGTCGGCCAAATTCTCCAGCCCTATCGGACGAAGCGGAGGTCTGGAACACCCCGCGGGAACTCCGGCTGGGCGGCCGGTATCGGGCACCATCGGATACCCGCCCGCCACGGCTGCCGGTCGCGGATCGCGGCCGTTCTTAATGGGGCCGGCACCTCCACGGCACTGGCGGGGCTAGCCAAAGCGGGACGAGTGCAATGGACATTCAAAGAACACCACACGCCGAGGCGACGGCGACGGCCATGGGAGCCCGACGAGCTCGAGGAGGGAGAGGAGCTTGCCATCTCAACAATGGGAGGCCGAAAAAGAGGGAGTTTGGAGTGGGAGAGCGAAGGCTAGAGCAGGGCGACAAAGGAACGCAGGTGGCTCAGGGGCTCTTATAGGGGGCAAGCGATGGTCCTCGACCATCGCTTTACCTCCCTAAAGCCACGTTCACATGCCACGTGCCTCGGCGCTCGGCTCCCATTCGGTCAAACCACCCACAATAACTTCGACCTCGGGACTCAAAGGCGGCCGACGCGTGCCCGGCCATTCCCCGAGACCCGCGGACCGTTGGGGGAGATCCATGCACGCACGCCCTTGCGGCTCATCCACCTTCGGTCCAAGCCGACTCATAGTGATTTAGTCTCGGGATTTGACACCGAGGAAGGGGGCCCACGCCCGTCAAGGCCTTGGGCGGTTCACCATCAACGATAGTCTCGGCGCATGAAGGAGTGCTACACTCCTCCACGCTCGGGGGGCTACTATTGGGATTCTAAAAATAGACCCCCCAAGAGCGGGCTCATGAAGCCCTACGACTTGAGACCATCTAAAAAGGAGGGAGGGCCATCACGGGATGATGATCCACGGATACGGTCCCGGTTCACTCAAGGGTGGCCCATGCGGGGACCCTCGCGAGCCGCGGACCTCGGCTCGGGTTTTGCCTCCCCGAGCCCGTAAGCAAGGGACCAAGCCCATGCTTCTTTCCTTCGCCCGGGAAGGAGTCGATACAAGGGCCTTGGCTCGTGCCCATCCCTTTGAAGATAAGGCAATGACGCATTCCCCTGGTGGCAGGATTTACTGCATCATGATGACCCGCGAATCCCGCTGCTACGACCGTTAGACTGGCAAAAGATGCCACTGCCACCATGCTCCCCGCGGCACTCTGTTCCCACGCCATCATAACCCGCCCTACTGAGACTTGCCGGCCATGACAAGTCTGTGGTGTCGCGTCCCATCAGGCCCCACACAACTAAGCCTCGAGGCAAATCTCATAGGATGATTTGAACCTGCACGGGCCACTGTGTAGGGCCTCGGATCAGGATGCACTGCCTCGGCGCCTCGCAACCAGACAAGAAGACCATGATGATTGTCTCTGCAATCATACACAGGCTAGCGGTAGGCGAACATGCCATGATATTACACCTAGAATAGGAAATCATCACAAATTGTAAATGTAGGGTCCTCCCTTGAGCTATAGAAGGGAGTGTTCGGCACCTAACGCACACAGGCGGACATGGGCAGAGGTATCACGACATGCCTTCACCCCTTTGTCTCTCCCTCGACACTTCCTCCTTCTTCTTCCTCTCGCCCTCACAAGACTTGGAGCCCTGGCTCCTCTCTCACAGGCTTGTAGTCCCCTACTACGAGCACTTCCGTGCAGGATAACATGAGGACGCTCTCACCGCTGGACGTAGGGTATCTGTGCCTAAACCAGGATAAATCTCCTATCTTTCTCTTTCTTATGTTCTTTCTGCACACCACCCGGAGTCAGAGGGCATGCGGCATTTTTCACTAGTCGGTTGCCTAATAGGCCTCGGTTTTCAGAACACCGAGAAGTAGGGCAACACATTTTTGCATCTTATCTCCATACTACTTCATTTTAAGTTCACTAAGGCGACTGTAACTTATGTACTATTTCAAATTTGAAACATAGTTTGGGGGTAATAGTAGGGAGAAAGACTATTTTAGGCTTTTGGCCACGATTTTAAAAATAGAAATCAGAGTTGCTCAACCCTGAGGACGAGGAATGGCGGCACTCCGGCATGCGCCGGTCTCGCAGGAAATGAGGTCTCTAGCGACGGTAAGGCCACTACAGTACTCACCCAAATCTCAGTGTAAACGTTGTTGAACACTCATTGAGGCGGGGACAGGTCGGAGAGGGGTTGCCGTCGTGGACACCGAAGGCAGCAGCATGAACCGGCGGACACGGCAGCGTTCTAGCGCGATGTCAAGGGGACAGGCATATCCGTGAAGCCCAAGATCCTCAAGGTGACAAGGTGAGTACAAAGCACAAGTGATAAGGGAGAGAGTTCAGCAGGAGGTGGCTAGCAACGCTGAGGTGTTCACGACGGCCATGGCTGCATGGCCGCGAAATCGCAAACATGAACATAACATGAATTGCATCCGGATAACATGAGAATCGCAAAGACCATCAACATAAATACACATGGTTTTCGTCCATTATTCTACCCCCCAGGTATAGACTAGTAGTAGGTCTAGAACAGGAGGTTCAGGATAAGGTCGGGAGGGGTCCTGTCAGCCACCACTATGACATGGAGGGTGAACGCGTCAACGGGACCATCATGCTCTAGGAACCATGGGTCCACCGAGGCGAGGTCGTGGCCGGACTGCACCTGCAGGCAGCGGCTAGGCAGCAAATTCTCCAAGCACGCCGTCAGTGCTGGCAGAATCAAGGAAAACCATAGACGTCAGAAAGCTACGGTTCGATCAAGCAAGAAAATAATTTCCTGTCAAAAAACCCCACCCGTAACCATGGCGTTGGCCTCGGAGAGCCGAGCACACGTGCGAAAGCAATATTCTATGCACCCATGCGATGCTCAAGACTGCCGCTCAGCTCTGTTGATTCTCCATACATAACCTTCAATTAGTTGAGCTCTCTAAGGAAACGGCAAGCGTCCGATCCATTGTAGGAGTCGGAGGAGTCCCCGGAGTTGGAGGAGTGCCCAGAGTCGGAGGAGTCCTCGGAGTCAGAGGCGTCTCCGACACCCTCGTGAGATGATCCATCGTCTCCCTTAGGCGTAATAGGATGGTTACTCCAATGATGAACATAACTGCAATAAGAATAGATCGATCGTACCTAGGGTGGTAGAGACACTGGCGCTGCGGCTGCTGGTTCACCGATGGCTCCTCTGCCAATCACTTGCCGTGGCTGCCCTCGTCCTCATCGGCCATTGGATCTTCTTGGTGATAGGATGGCACTATGCAAAGGAATGGGGTAGGATGTCACTGTACGCAAGATGCAGTTTGGAAGGGAATATATGAGAGAAAGCGCGCAGTCATGATTTCTCAAGAAACGAGAGGGCAGTTGACCGAATGGTCCAGATTTTTTCCTGGGTGACCCACGGCGGCATTGTCACATTTTGTAAAATGCAAAAATTGGGAAATTCTATTTTAAACTACGGTGCATTATTGTAAAATGTGTCAGTAAGATAAATGTTTTCAAACCTTTACATGTTTTTCCATGACAAGATGATCTGAAATCAAAAAAGTTGTAAACTACAAAGTTTCATGGATATTTGAGAACTACAATCGTTATGTTGGTGGTTTGTCTATCCGAGGTCACTTAAAACATTTAAATTTTAATTTTCATTTTTTAAATTGAGACCTAGTTTTCCTTTACAAGATAATGTCAAATCAAAAAAGTTTTAAACTAGAGAGTTTCATAACATAGCAAGATCTACAATTCTTATTTTGGTTGTTTCCCAATGCGACATAGTGCTAGTGACATTGTTCACAAATCTTACAAATCTCTCTCGTAGTTTCATAAACTCTATGAGACATGTGTAAATCTTGTGAACAATGTTACCACGATGTCATCGAATGAAGAAATGACCAATATAAAAGATGTACATCTTAAGAAGCTATACAACTTTTATGTTCATGACTTCTTCTCGCGACATCATTAGAAGCTCCAAAAATGTTGTTTGAAGTTGTAATTTTTGAATTTCAAATTTGAAATGTTATCGATGAAACATGACAAGAGTAATAGTAGTAAAAAATACAATCGCTTGATAGAGCATGATTTTACAAAATTTAAGAAAGAAAAACCACCAATTTTGGAGTTACTATGAGAGAGAAATACTAATTACAAGTTTTGACCACGATTAAAAATAAAAATTAGGGTTCTTGAGCCCCTAAGGTCTCTAACATGGCGGCCACCGGGCGTGCGTGGATGTCACCGAGATGAGGCCTCTAGAGATGGAGGACCACCACCGTGATCCCCGTAACCTAGCATTCCTATCTATGCTATCGGATGAGCGGGTTTAGGCTCCTACCAGCTCGACACCGACGGTGGGGGGCACAATGAGCTGGCAAAATTACACCCCACAAAATGAGGACAGGCCGAGAGGTTAAATGGAAAGCTTCGGTGAATGCGGTGTAAACACAGCATGAACATGCCGGGGAGGGGGGGTGGGAAAGGGGTTGTCGCCGAGGAGAATGATCGAACGCGGCGGCCAACCGCAGACACGCTAGCTGTTCAAAGCGACATCAACGGCACATGCATAACCGCGGAAGCCGACGAGCCTTGAGGTGCCAATGTTAGAAAGAAGGGAGAGAGTTCAGCCGGAGGTAGCTAGCCACGCCGAGATGCTCGCGGTGGCAATTGCTACGCGGTCCCGTGCGGTGGGAATCGCAAACACTATAGCAAACATGAATATAACACAAAATTACCAAATATATATACATCAACCAAAACATACCAAAAGTAAGATAGATCACGTCATGCAATACATGGGTGCATTGTCATCATCATCAACATATACATTGATACACATACTCATTCATGTGAGTCCACTAGCTAGTCATGCCCACCCTACATCAAGGAAGAATCTTCTACACTCGTCACGGACCCTACACTCCTCATTGCAGTACAGGGAGCTCAGCTGCCATTCTCCCGGTGCCAACCAGGCCATGACACCGCACAGGTCTGCCCTTATGCACTGATGCCCGTCCTGGCGAGGCACTAGTTTGGCCAGCGGAGGTAGATGCTACCTCTCTGCATATGGCACCACCAAGTCGTCGTGCAACACAGCCAGTGCCCGTGCGTGAAGCTGTGCACAGTTCTCAGTACTCCAGGGTGCCATCGTCGCCGCCGTGTCATGTTTGATGTCCCGCAACACCACCCGGGCATGGTCGTCAATGGCGGCAGCATTCTGCCTGTAGAGCACAAGAGCGTGCACATACTGAGCGAGTGCATGCCCTGAGTTGGTAGCCTGTTCCAGCAAGTCGAGCGGCGACGAGAGGGTGCCGCGGCCTTCCACGAACACGGCAGACATGCCTACTCTAAAGCATGCTTCCGGGTTGCCAAAGCCAGCGAGCGTGGTGATGAGACTCACGAGATACACGCGTGAGTAGTACGGCGCCCCCTAGTTTGTCTGCCGGTGCAGCACCCAGTCTAGTGGGATGCTCTGGAACACCATGGCGCCACCGCACGCTTCTCGTGTCTAGGTACAGATGGCCCATAGATTGAAGAGGCCCTCCAAATGAAGTCACCATCAAGAACAAGTACCCTCTACCAAGAATCGACAACCTGTTTGACCAGCTGAAAGGAGCCCAATGTTTCTCCAAGATCGACCTCAGATCCGGCTATTATGAACTCAAGATCCGACTCAGCGACATACCAAAGACCGCATTCGTGACCTGATATGGACAATATGAGTTCACCGTCATGCCCTTTGGGTTAACCAATGCCCCCGCATACTTCATGAACCTGATGAACAAAGTATTCATGGAAGAACTACACAAATTTGTCATGGTATTCATTGATGACATACTCATCTATTCAAGGAGCATTGAAGAACATGAACAACATTTGAGGATAATCCTGAGCAAGTTAAGAGACCATGAGCTATATGCCAAGTTCAGCAAGTGCGAATTCTAGTTACAAGAAGTCACCTTCCTCGGACACATCATCATAGCAGAAGGAGTAAAGGTGGATCCAAAAAAGTCAAAGCAATGTCAGAATGGGAGAAGCCTATGAACGTCACCGAAGTACAAAGTTTCCTTGGATTGGCGAGATACTACCGAAGATTTATCGAAGGATTTTCCAAGATCACGAAGCCAATGACCGCATTAACTCAGAAGGGAGTAGAATTCAAGTGGACAGAAGCATGTGAAAGGAGTTTCCAAGACCTGAAGACCAGATTAACCACGACACCAGTACTCACGCTACCAGACATACACCAAGACTTCGTGGTATACTGCGATGCATCTCGCAAAGAATTACGATGCGTACTAATTCAAGAAGGAAGAGTAGTAGCCTACACATCAAGACAACTAAAGAAGCATGAAGAGAACTACCCTACCCATGATCTGGAGCTAGCAGCAGTCGTACATGCACTAAAGATTTGGAGGCATTATCTCATCGGAAACAAGTACAAAATATTCACGGATCACAAGAGCCTAAAGTACATTTTCACCCAGTCAGAACTGAACCTGAGGTAGAGAAGATGGTTGCAGCTGATAAAAGACTATGATCTAAGCTTTTAATAGCACCTCGGAAAAGCCAACGTGGTAGCAGACACCCTCAGTCGAAAGCCGCATTGTCACTACATCAATACTCTAAACAGAAGACCGAAGATTGCTCAGGAATTCCGCCGACTAAACCTACAGATTGTGGAGCAAGGAATGCTGAACCTACTAAGCATACGACCCACATTAGAAGACCAAATCAAAGCAGCCCAAGACAAGGATGTAGAAGTCCAGGAGATCAAAGGATTGGTTATAGCTAAAGAGATGCCAGGATTCTGGATCGACGAACAAGGGAAACTGTGGTACGAGAACTGTATATGTGTGCCCAAAGAAGGAAATCTCACGAGCATAATATTGGACGAAGCACATAACTCACCTGTTTCAATACACCCCGGAGCGACCAAGATGTACATGGATTTGAAGCAAAAATACTGGTGGAGAGGCATGAAAGTGGACATCGCAGACTATGTGGCAAAATGTGACCTTTGTCAGAGGATAAAGGCGGAACATCATCGACCCGCCGGATTATTACAGCCATTACATATACCCGAGTGGAAATGGGACGAAATCAGCATGGACTTTATAGTTGGACTTCTAAGATGTCTAATGGAAATGACTCGATATGGGTCATCATGGACAGATTAATGAAGGTAGCTCACTTCATTCCGGTAAAGACCACACTGCAAGGGAATCAGCTAGCAAGGATATATATTGACCACATTCTGGATCACAATTTACCTCAAGACTTTGGAGCCTACATGAAGCCTTGAAGACACGTTTGGATTACAACACGACCTATCATCCCCAAACAGATGGACAGATAGAACATGTCAACCAAATATTAGAAGACATGTTGAGAGCTTGCATACTAGTCTACGGAAAAGATTGGGAGAAGAGCCTATCATTCGCAGAATTCTCCTACAACAACAGCTACCAGGCCAGCCTGAAGATGTCCCCATTCGAAGCATTATACGGAAGAAAATGTCGGACACCCCACATGTGGTCAGAAGTTAGAGAACGCACAGTATTTGGACCAGACATCATACAAGAAGCAGAAGACAAAGTGGCAACAATCAGAGAGAACCTGAAAGCCGCCCAGAGTCAACAAAAGAGCTACGCAGATCGCAGAAGGAAGCCATTGTACTTTCAAGTAGGAGACCACACATACCTGAAAGTGTCACCCATCGAGGGGACCTAGAGATTTCAAGTAAAAAGGAAAGCTAGCCCCAGATATATTGGACCCTTCGAGATCACCGAAAGGATCGGAAAAGTGGCATACCGTTTACAGCTACCCCCAAAACTAGAAGAAGTCCGCAATGTATTCCATGTGTCCCAACTAAAGAAGTGTTTACGGGTACCAGAGGAGCAGACTCCGATAGAGGCAAAGTAGACCTGCAGCCAGATTTGCAATATCAGGAGAGACCGATCAAGATACTAGACATTGCCGTTAGACAAACCCGAAGGACAACAGCCATATTTTGTCGGGTACAGTGGAGCAATCATACCGAAGCAGAAGCCACTTGGGAATGAGAACAAAGTCTCAAAAAGGAATTCCCATACTTATTCGAGGAATAGTACAAATCTCGAGGACGAGATTCTCTTTAAGGGGGTAGGTTTGTAACACCCCGATTTTTGACGATTTTTAAAATTTGATAAAAATTTGAACTTTTCAAAAACCCTCGAGGTTTTGTCACATTGACACAATTTGATCTTCTAAAATATTTGAGATGAGGTTTTTGGTTAAACCCTAAAGGAGTTATGAAATAAAGGAGAGAACAAATAAAAGAAAAAGGGAAAAGGAGAAAAGAAAAGAGGAGCTCACGGGCCACCATTCCCGCGGCCCAACTCCCTCTCCTCCCATTATCTCTCGCACCCGAGCCGAGGCCCATAACGAGCCCGGCCCAACGTGGCCCGCTTCCCTTCCCTTCCCCTTTCTTCCTCCTCGACCCACAGGCATGGGCGCTTTGCCGCCACGCCCGGTAATGTCAACGGCGAAAGCAATCGAGCCAGCCAGGGCCATAGGGCCACGCCCGGTAGCGCCGCGCTTGGCACCCGAGCGACCGCCGCCATCATCAAAGCCACACACAAGTGACGACGACCTAGGCATAGCACCCGCACGACAACCAACGCGCTGGCCACCCGCCCGGTGACATGACCGCACGCGCCCAGCTGGCCTCGTCGGTGTAACTACAGCGCAACGCGTCATCCGCACCACGAGCTAGCTAGCACTAGAGCTTGAAAAATATCGGCGTGGCGGGAAAATATCTCCCGGCCGCCGCCGGCCATGGCGCCTATAAATAGCTCCCGGTGCCCCTCCAACCTCGCTCCTCTCCTCGGCGCCGCCTAGAGCTAGAACGCTAGCTCTCCCCTCCATTCCCCCTCTCCTTCCCTCTCCGCGATGCTCTCCGTGTTTTCCCCCAACCCAGGAGCTGCACATGCGCCGCCAACGCGAGGTCGGGCGGGACGGCGAGTGCGATCTAGGCGTCAATAGGCGAGCCATTAAGTTTCCCAACCTCTCTTCTTTGATTTCCTAATTCATTTATGATTTCGTCTTGTGTAGCATCGCCTCGAGCACCGCCGCCGTCGGCGCCGCCGGCACGCGCCGCCATAGTGGGGTAGCCCCTACTCACCGCGCCCTCTACGCCGTCCAATGGGGCTAGGGAGCCGAGTGGGTGCCAATACGCCCCATGCGGTGAGCTTTGGACGAGCACCGCCATCCCCGGCAAAACTCCGGTGGCCCGCCGCTCGAGGAGGAGGACGGGGAGCCACCCCCGACGCCGCCGTCACGGAGAACGGCGTTAGGACGGACCCGGTCGGGGAAACCGCCACGTGGCCTCCTAGACGGACGCCGCTCCACCCCGTCACACGCCACATGGGCTGGGCCTAGGGCCCACCGTCGTCGGCGACCAAGGTGGATACAACGTGTGTGTGTACACAGGGAAATTGCTAAGTGCACCCGAAATTGTACCCAAATTACTATAAATGTATTTTTCGAGTTTGAAAAAAATCCCTAAAAAATGTGTACATAAACTAGATCATGTTGTGATGATTGTCATGTATTTTAATATATTTTATCTTCATAAAATATTGACATAAAAATCCCACAAGGTTTATAAACTGATTAATATTCAAAAAATCATAACTCTCAAATCGTAACTCCGATTTGGGTCAAACCACTTCGATATTTTTAAAATTGATCTTTATTTGTTTTTGTGTTTTCACTCATCATCACATGGTTTCTTTTATTGCTTTACAAATGCCCTAATAATTACTTCGATAATCTCGTAGAACGTGGGAATAGCCGACGAAGACCTCTACCGGAAGAAGACGACCAAGACTTCATCCCAGCCCCGACGACATCGACAACCCAGGCAAGTCCTTACCCCTAACCTGACCTAATTACTATGCAAATAAATATAATTAATGAGGTTAAGATAAGTATGATCATGGCATAATCGTTCTAAGTGAACATAAAATGATAACCGCTTTATGAGCTAAGTCTTTGGAGTACTCGTGGGCTAAATGCGTGAGACTTTGTTGAGTTTTGCCATAACTGATCATAAGCTAATAATACCATAAGATATAGTAGTACGTGTAAAAATGAACCTAAACAACCAAAGAGGTGGGTGGTATTAGTCTACATGGAGGTGGGCTAATACGTTTTCGAGAATCGAGTAGGGATTCCTGCGGAGAGATACTTGTCTCGTAAGGACCGGTTCATAGACCATCTACCTAGTGCGATTAACCGCATGACCACATGCCGGGATGGGGTGGTCGGATCTCACACCACGTTAGATTGATGTATATTTAATACCTAGGAGGACGATAGTAGGCAAAAGGTGTATTGGGAGTTAACATGGATGCTAGGTGATCTTCCACATTAAGAAATTGAGAAATGATTATATATGATTAATGAAAATGATGAATTGTGGGATGCTAAGTGATCGTCCCGTTGGGATGCTGTGTGATCTTCCCGTTGGGATGCTAGGTGATCTCCCCATTCCAACCCCCGAGAAGCCTTTGGTAAAGAATATACTAAGATCTAGGTTCACTACCAAGCGGGTACGAGATCTCGTTAGGCCTGTTGAACCATTGGCCGTGGTGTAGACAACGCCTATCGTGTGGGGAAATCTGTACAACCTCCTCGTAGAGTTATATTAAATCTATTCGAATAGCCACGCCCTTGGAATGGGCAAATGCTAGAAATCATCTATGATTAGATTTCACCTAATGTTACTAACCGTTTGTGACCTATTTTTGAAGATAATCTCAAGACCTAACCGGGAACTAGTGAGGAGTTTTAGAGTCTCTGCTAGGGCCCAAACCCATAATAATCCAATCCACCCCCGTTTGGACTTGCTGAGTACTTTTGTACTCACCCGTTGTTGATTTTCGGACTTAGGCACAGAAGAGGAGTACGGCTATAATGACATTGAAGAAGCACCGCAGGACAATTAGGAGTTAACGCGTTGGAGTCGCTAGGACCAGGATTTTGATACTAGGGTTTTGGCTATGCTCAAGTATGCTTGTGGGTGTGTGTTGTGTGGAGAGCCACCAATGCTGTCGTGTACTCTGATAACTAAATAAAATGCCACAGCAAGGCCTACGTTTATCTATCAATGTGTGACCCATAAGACTACGCCCTTTGGGCCACTTATGTATGACCTTATTGTTGGCATTTCTTAGCGTCACCACTAAAGATCAATAATATCCTTAGTGACAATGTCATGAAACGCCCGGTGATAGATGGATTCATATGTTGCGATAGTCAATCTGCAAGCACACGGATCTATCATTGTAGCATTTCACCGGAAGTATTCGGGTATCGTTATTTATATTTTCTCAAAGGAAGGCAGGCTTGTGTAAAGTCTAGCATAGTGATGATGATAGCCCACAATGTATTCATGAATAATCATTAGTTTAGTACAGGGGTAAGTAAATGGTATTCAGGATAGTGAGAACACACTTCTAGCTACTACAAGTAATAAATAAGAAAAAGGATAAAGAGAAAATCTACTATGAGCAGGCAATTCTAATAACGCTCATGCAATGAACTCTAGTGACATATGTGGAACATGAATAATTATCGAATTAAGTTAAGATGATGAGGAGATGCCCGCAGCCTAGTTCGCCAACCGATAGACACTTTTAGAACTCCAACTCAACACCCGAACGTGGAGGAGTACTAAGGACGGACAGGGCTGTCACCACCTGCCGCCTACCTCCCTACGGTGGGATGCAGACATTTTCGATGGTTACTATATACCTAGACACCAGGCCCACATGTATAGAAAACTACCTAAATCCCCCCAGGACTCCGACCCTATGGATCGACAAGCAAGGATAAAGGTAAACCCGAATGTACACCAAACCATCACCCTCGGATAATTCTACGACTCTCCATGAACAACATATGAACGGTTAAATCTATAGTTAGTCATGTTAGTCATCACAATATATTAACTATATTCTAGTTCACATCTTATGAATATAACATGAGGATAACTATACTATAGTTCATATGCATTGCGATATGAATAAAGGGACTTGAATAAAGAAAGGAACTTCATAGTAAAATTACCAAAAGATCCTTCCAAGGAGACAAGCCCTCCTTGAAGCTCAACCTTGCTCAAATACTAACACTAAACTAAGAAGTAGAAGTGGAGAGGTAGAAGCTCTAGGTGTTGTGTTCTATTTTGAGAGGGACTCTACCCATCTATTTATACAGGGGGAGGACGGTTTTTCGGCGAAGTTTTGGTGCGGAATCAAATTCCACCGCATGCAACCACCGCTACACCTACGGAGCAAACCGCCAGACAAAGCCGGCGGGAGCGGAGCCGGTTCGGGCGCGCCAAAATTTGGCCGCCCTCGCCTCCAAATTTCGTAGGTGGGCTTGTGGGCTGCTTTGGTTCACTTCCTCGGTGGTGATTACATGCAGTTCAAGTTGATTTCGGCCTGCTTGTCTTCTCCTTGGTCAAAGCGTAGTCTCGCAAAGGCGCTTTTCACCTTTATTTGGCATATTTTCACCGTTTCCACTTTTATACCCGCAAAACATATTTTCTTCCAATACAAGTGGTACTAGGTTAATAGCAAAAAGGTTTATGTGACATAAGAGTGGTAGTTCTCATGTTTTAGAGCTAAGTTGGCAAATAAAGTGATTGATTTTGACCGCCAACAACTCCCCAAGCAACCTTTGCTCGTCCCCGAGCAAATAGCTAAGTGTTTTGGTTGTTGATCGTGGAGTTGCTTCTATGCCAATATAATTCAAGATGTATCATGCTTATGACAAAGTATTCATTCATTATTTAAATAAGTTGGCATTTCATCCATCCGTATTACTCAAATCATATGGGGCTTATAGCATTCTCCAAATTCTTGGTCGGTTGCAAGATAGAACGGTTTTAACAGATTCACCATTCATCTATTCTTTGATTAACCATTTATCTGGAGGTTTTAAAAGTTTGCAAAAATAAAACAAGTTCCTCGAATGATTCCACTCGATCACTCAATTTGTATTTGGATTTATCGGAGCATGTATATATATCCTCACTTTTTTTTTTTTGGTGGCTTACCTCTGAGGGGGCTATGTGAGTGGAGTTTTGGGTAGGTAAAAGTGGGGCATACTTGTATCACTTATATTGCAGGTCAAAAACCAAACCACATGGAGATACAAGGCATAAACAATGATCAAGAAGTGCAAGTGTGTGGAGTATGAAGTATAAGTGTATACTTTTGGTACTCTATTGCATCATGACTCTTCTTTAAGTGGTAATGCCTTGGAAAAGAATATGGGCTATATGTTTATTTTCTTTTTTTTTTATGGGCTTCTTTGGCACGTCATCTTTTTATTTGGCTGGACACGTGTCCATTTTTTTTTTCTCTCATGCTCCTTAGCATGGAATTTTCTCCCCTTTTTTAGCATAGCCCATATCTTATTCTTTTGGCATATGAAAATATTTGGAGAACATATCATGATGGTGATGCAAAGAGTAATTATTTTTTTTGGTGAATGGAAAAAGTGCATGTTGTGCGCAACTCGATGGAAGAGTTGGTTTATTTGGTAGGTGTACTTGTATCTTGATCATGCGAGTATGACAAGTGTCTCAACATAGGTCACAAACAATTTGACACAGCTCAAAGTTCAATCAAGTAGCATATGACTAAGGGTTTCAAATATAAAGCATGTCATATGGCTCGTAGGTATTTATGATCATTGAGGAACTTTTGAACTTTAGATTTTTGAAATAAAATTCTCCTGGATGTCAAATTGTTCTTAGAGTAGAATTCATAGTAAAATCCATTTATACCATATCATATCGGGCAACAACTTAGAAGAGGATTATGTATTTGCAACCACAATTTATCAAGTTTTAGGATTAGACAATATTAGCCAACAAACTTAAACATTGAAGAATTCGAAGTTATAAACTAGGTGCAAATTGATTTATAGACGAGCAATTATTCATCATTTCAACTTAGAGAAACTTACACATTCCTACATCACATAAAGGAGTAGAATAAATATTTTTGTTGTTTTTATCATATTCATTTTTTTAAGAAACGAAAATGGATTAGGAAAGCGCATGCTTACCTGTGTGAGAGTCCTCCCCCCAAGCTAGCTCGAAGCCTATGCGTTGGGGTTGTACCCCATAAAGGTCCGTAACGCTCTCTCTTTTTCATGATCCCGCATCTCTGCCATTGATGTCCGCAATCTCCTGCTGGTGCTCCTGGTGTCGCTGATCTGAGACCCGCACAAGTGTGTGCGGTGTATCTCGAATCTCACCCGTGCATACCTCGTGCCTTGGACACGTGTGTTGAGGTCCCGGATTGTCTAAGGGTCCACCGTGGAGTAACGTGGGGGATGGGTGGTGGCATTCCCTCGAGTCGGATGACATCTCATACATGTCTCTCCATCCTAAACCGCCGTAATGGTCCGGGTGCGGGGTGTGCTCCTAGCCAGCCGGAAAACTAGGTGTGTACCCGTGATTCAGGCGTAGGGCGAGAAGAACCCCCCGGTGTAGGTACCGGTGTAGGTGTAGGTGGTGGCATCTGTGAACTTCCTGCCCCATCCCCTGCTAATCTCCTGGATGACCTGCGAGAAATAGAGCTTCTGCATGCTTTGTCTGATAGAACAAAGGTAAGTGATTGGGACTTTGTTGACACTGAATTTTGGTGAACTCAAGAGGATGACAAGTGGGCGGTGCAAGATGCTAATAATGAGTTCATTCGGCAAAAAGCGGTATGCGGCAAGGTGATGTTCGGCAAGTGCTCGGCGCGGGTCGGCAACTCGGAAGGAATCGGCAAGAGGATACGTGGTCGGCAAGTCTAAACCATTCGAAGCTTGCCGAATACACGAGGATTTCCCGATGACCGGTTTTGTTAGGACTCCGATAACTTGGAGTCAAAGTTATTTTATTTTAAGAGTTGTCTCGTGTAATCATAGTCTTTTAGGACTCGTGTCAAGACCAGGGGTATAAATATAAACCCTTGGCCATTGTAAATTTCTGTTCACAATCAAATACAACCAACCGGCCCCGTGCCACCTTTGAGTCCCCTGTCGTGTTGTCGAGTTGCTTCGAGAGGAATCGTCGATCCGTCGACCTCCGTAAGTATCGACAACCTTGCTTACTTTCGATCCGAATGGCCGCGCGGCGCAGCGTTTGCTTAGTAGCAAGTAGTCTCGTTTATCTCAACCGGATGGCCGCGGCGCGCGTCGCTTGATGACGGGGAAGTCTTCGCTTTTGTTTTATTATCTCGACCGGATGGCCGTGCAGCGGTGTGTCCGCTTGGTAGTTTAGTAGGAGCAAGATAGTTATCGGCTCTATTAGATCCGCAAATCTAGTAGATTCATTAAGTTACCATGTATCTGCATGCTTTTATATTTATTCCACTACAAGATTTTCGGTCTAATTCAACGCCTCTGAATTGCAACGCCAAAAATTTGGTTGCTAGAGGGGTTGTATTGCAACGATGGTCAACAAATGGTAGCAATAGGTACCTGTAAAACAACGATTGTTCAAGGGTTGCAGCTCTTTGTTGCAATTGGTTGCCGATGTTGCAATGGTGAAAAATAGTTGCAGAGACAAGATTTTGGTTGCAATTGTGTGGTAGTAGTGCAACTACTTTTCGCGTTAGTTGCATTTGGTGGTGACTATTGCTACGAGGGTTTAGGGTGGCAATAGCTACATGCTTAATGCAACGGAACTTTGAGGACCCCGGCAAAAGTTGTTCTCAATGGCAACGAGGTTGTGGAGTTGCAACTCAGCGAAAACATATTGCAACACGGACTCCGGGCGATGCAAAAGTGGTGCTCAATTGCAGCACTTTAATAGAGTTGCAACTTGTACAGTGTATTGCAACGCGGCCTCTATGGAGGTGAAGCAAAAGTGGTGATCAATTGCAACGTTGTTTTGGAGTTGCAAGTGTTACATGTTTACTACAAGGAGATCTAGGAGGGGCTGATTTGGGTTGGGCCTTTTTAGCACGTCGTGGGCGCCGATTTGTAGGCACAACTAGGCTAGACCAAGAGCGGCGCCAAGTGCACGATCGGTGCAGTTGTTGATCGGTTATGGCCCACAATCTCGACGTGGCCCACAACATGTTCCGCGCCACCTTGACCCTTAGTTATTTCGGCAAAAAACTACTCAAGGGGTGCTTTGAACTCACAACCAAGTGCTCAACAGGTAATAGTGCTCCCACTGCACTACTCAAACTTTCTTGTTTGAAGTATGAAAGTTTTTTTATTTGATCACTTATCAACATCAACATGATAATTGAATTATGGGTATCTTAATTAAATGGATCAGAGGTAAAATTTACATTCGTGTTTGACTGGGTCCTGATGATATATACGGGCCTGGTGAGAGCTAATCCCTCTCCATGGCTTGTGGGCCATTTTATATATCTTTAGATTAATAAAATCATAATTAATTTGATTAGGGAAAATAGCTCGATTAGGTGGAGTTGCTTGTGTCCTTCCCGGCATCATACAACACTAGTCTTTGGCGCGTCCCGGCACGCACTATGGGGCCATGGGCACCATACAATTCAGTGTATAAGCACAAGAGATAATAGATAGATATCTCCAGTAAGCTTAGTGTCAGGAACGGGTGTTCGACATCACATGAATAAAATAGAGTAGTCAGGCAAAGTCAAACGATACAATTTTTTAAGGATGGCTATTGCTGAGGTTCTAACATAGCAAACTAAGAACATGCTTGAGCCGCAGCAGGACCTCCGTTGGTCAGTAAAGATGCCAGGATCAACAAGACTCCCAGCCATACTACTCGTCTTCTGGGATGCCGAGAGTGAAGAATCCGCATGTACATAGTATATAAATCAGTACATTAACACAGCCATGTTAAGACTGAGGCACCAGAAGCCTCGTTGGCTATCATAGACATAGTATATAAATCAATACATTCACACAGCCATGTTAAGACTGAGGCACACCAGAAGCCTCGTTGGTTATCACAGGTGCCAGCTGCTGATGACTCCCAGCCGCAGTCATCTTCTACGAGATCTGCATGTTCATTAGTGTAGAAGTAAGTCCCTTGCATATGATTCTGTACATCAAGCATATGTTCGAGTTATACTTGATCAGACTAATGTACCTGAGGTGCAGTAGCCATCCTCATGCATACAAACATGTGGTTGTGGGTGGTTCAGCACCGCCTGCTCATCTACATTTGATCACAACGAATGTAAAATAAAAATCAGAAGGAAACGGAGGACAAAACTATAGCTGAGTATCATCAATTTCTAAATTCCAACTACTCTTACAAAACAAGCTTCATAGTTTTTGTTTTCAAAAGAAAAATATCTCTTGGAACAATGAGCAGCATATTTCCATAACCGAACTGTAACAGAAAGTAGAACAGATGATATCATACCAATAAAAATGACACCCATAATCAGTTGATAGACACAAAGTGACCCATAATCAGTTGATAGACAAAAAGGCTGACCTTTTTTGCAGTATAAATACATGGAATAGCTAACAAAGCACACCTACACTGAAACAACAAAAGTAACTGAACATGAGAGGCTCTTACATTTAGTATAATCCCAAATATGCACTCCCTACGACTTCAAGATAAGCTCTTACATTTAGTATAATTCACAAATATGTATTGCCCATGGCCTCAAGATATAGCAACCATAGAATGTCATAGCATATTCAATCATGCTTCATTGCCAAGTGCATCATGCAGAATGAAAAACATCATGGCATGCAATTAATTAATGAGCTAGAATAAAGTATGATAGTAAGCAAAAATTTGAAAGAGCAGACAATGAGGCAACTAACTGAAAGCAAAATCACATGTAGAAGATTACATAACGGAAGACATAAGCTGAAGCAATCCAGTAACTTTTTGGACTGATTATGTATGCCATGTTTATATCCTGATCTTTTTCTGCCTTTAGCTCTATTTAGAAATATTGAAACAATAACCACCAGTCAACTCTTTTTTAGTGAGTTCCTCAAATATTTTAGCAAGGATCAATACTACTGGTACCTTTATGCTCTGACACTCAAGTTGATCAGTAGCTAAGTAGTTTACAGTAGATTACTACTATACAAATATATGATCTCATGAAAATATACAATTAATATAATGCACAGCTGAGGGGGAACCTCATACATAACATGAAGTCAACCTAAGACCACAATAAAGTACAGTTTAAGAGCAATAATTAGGATAATTCAACACATGTTGACTTTATATTCAAAATTTAAAATATGCATTATAGTTTAAGGACGGTAAGTTAGGCCATTTCACCAAAGGTTGCCTTTATACCCAAAATTTAAAATACGCATTACAGTTTAAGAAAATAATTAGGGCAGTTATTTTTTCTTAGCGGCTACCAACCAACAAAATTACCTACACAGCACAGTGAAAATCATGCTAAGAACTGTAGACATCTGATTTGCAAGAATATTGCATTAAAAAGATTCTGCCACAACTGCTCGTTGCACCTACTGATTATCATGCAGTAATTTCCAAGTATAATCTCTCATCAGATTTTTATTGTCAATAGCAGGCCTATGAGACCTTCACACTTTCTAGATACAAGGGTATGGTGTTGAGTGCCTTACCAGCTTCTTCAGACAACTCTTTTGTTTCCAGCAGCCAGGAGCAAATTAACCAGCTCCAGGTAGTTCATAATCGAGAGAGTTTTGGTGTTATAAAACTGAAGTCTGAAACAAGAATATCCATAGATAGCAATTAATAACGCAAAAGCAAAGTACCCAGGTAAACTAAAACGTTATTAGCTATAGAAGAAAATCCAATCTTTCAGTATGATGTCAGGTGTATCCTAATCTATTTATTTAATAATATATGTGGTTGTTCACCAGTTCCCTTCACTATATTCAGAAAAGACAGAAATACTATTGGTGAAAAGACTAAGCACCAATATTTGTCATTTATTTTTTTTTCTTTACTTCTAGGACATTCGGTAAGTTTCCATAACTACACCCAACTTGGCCATTGAGAGAACATTTATGTTTGGTTAATCAGACTCTTCACACCCAAGTTGGATTCCAAGTTATATTAGGGAAGTCCAGTAAAATCATGCTGAGTTGGATACCCAAGCATGAGTCGGCTTCCAAGTTCCAACACTTGTGTGTCCATATCCAGGAGACGTAGAACCATCGGGTTGTAGATATTTTATCAAATAAAAAAATCATTTAGATCTAAGAGGGAAGGGGATTTACCAAGGCATGGCATCTACTTGGCTGCAGCTTGGAGCCTTGGAGGCGTCCAACTCATCCAACCGCGCAAGAACGCCGGCCGTCACCGTGTAGACCACCCCGGTCCCCGGCCACCGGTGGACGCCCACACCCAGGAGCCAAACCTCAGTTTGGGAGAAGGGAAAAAGAGAAATAGGAGAGGAGACAACGAGTAATGGAGGGTGAACGCGCCTCCACGATGACTGTGAACGGGAGGAGAGCACACACCACCAGGTCGGGGAGGGAGCGTGTGCCGTCAGGTCAGGGATGGAGCGGTCGCCGCCGGGTTGGGGACGAAGCGCGCAGCGCCTGATCGGGGATGGAGGGCCGCGCTGCCAGGTCGGAGAGGAGGTGCTCGGCCGGTCCGTGGGAGTGCGTGGGAAGGAGAACCACCGCCGGAGTGCCGGACTGCAGGGTTCCGCTCGAAGGACCGCCGCCAGTTTTTGAAGGACCGAGAGAAATTGCGGGAGAGAGATGGGAGAGGAGATTAAATGGCGAGAGGCAGATAATTTAGGCCGTGTGGCGCGAGTTTGGACGCCAAACAGCAAAAGTTCAGATTTGTTGGCGCCTATTTTCCAGCTAAGATTAGATTATTTGGTATGACGGCAACTGTTAGGCGGCAGATGGTTTACTGAGAAGGGAAATTTGGTGGGAAATACTTTCTATCAATTCTTTTGGAGAGAATCTAATTTCCATGACTCTAGATTCTTGATCTCCGGTGCTTAACAATATGTACCAAATTAGAGTATTCCAAAGAAAAGTCTAATATTAATTTTAATATTAACATTAATTTATAAATAAAAATATTTTTATATAATAAAGACATCAATTTCATGTAGCCAATTATATTATTTTTATTAATAAGATAAATACGAAAATATTTTCTTGATATGAGTATTTGGGAACGTAACAAATTCAAATGAAAAAAAATTGTCAACTATGGAGTTCTACAATTTTTCGAAATCTAACTTTTATTTTGGTCGTTTCTCCATCCTAAATTGTTTTAAAAAAATTGAAATTCAAATGTGAGGAAATCCATGTCGTGTAGTAGTGGACGTGCGCCATCGATGGTCTGGCCCTCTTCTTCCCCGGAGGCATCTTCCTTCTGGATGGAGCGGTAACAGAAAAGAGGCAAGGAGTCGACCGTCTGGATCAGGGGGAGTGATGGCTGGCGGCCGAGAGTGAGGCAAAATTTGGGAACGAGGAGGGATTGTAGGGTTAGCTTTGTAATGTGTGGCGCACCGGTTGGCTTTGTGGGGAAAATGCCCTCACCTAGGCTGAGCGCCAGCTGAGCTGCTAAGGTTACAACTCTCTTTCTCCATCAAAATGTGTGTGTGTCTGTGTGTGTGTGTGTGTGGGGGGGAGGTGCTGGTGGGACTTATAGTTGGACCCAAATGCCACCTTAGATAACAATGTTCAAAAGATTCAATAAAATAATGTGACAAAATGATAATATCATTGTTGGCAAAATTTGCATATCTCTCTTATAGTTTTATGAAATCATACGAGAGATGTAAAATTTATGAACAATATTATAATTATTTTGTCACATGATAAGATTAAAAAATAAATCATTTACGTCCACATGGTCCTAACTACAACCTTCTAAATCTTCTTTTTTTGCAAAAAGTAAAGCTCCTAAGGAGATTTGAACCCACAACCAACTACTAGATTTGAATATGAACAAAAGGATTTTTTTTTTCTTTTTAATCACTTTGGTCATCTATTTTATGTGACAAAATTTGAATAATCCAATTTTTGAATTTTAAAAAGTGACAACTATAAGAAAGATTTTTTAACACTAAATGATGTCAAATGAAAAAGTCTTGAATACCAAATTTTCATAACTCATCAAGATCTACAAACTTTATTTAGGTCACTATCATTTTCGAAAGTGGTAATGATATGTAGTACAAATATTACAAACCTTGTAGGATAAACGACCAACGTATGGTACCACTTTTCCACTTTTTGATTTGAAATCATCTTATCATGCAGAACTATGTTTGAATCTCTCAAATTTGAAATTTAAATTTTTCAAACGACATTGGATGGGAAAACTTCCTAAATAAAAAATTGTAAACCTAGAAAATTTATGATACTTTGTATTTGACAACATTTTTATTTAAATTCTTTTAGGGCCGAAACAGGCAATTTGCTCTTGATTTAGTACAATATTTGGGGAACCGAAACCATAGCTAAACGCAAGTGATGGTATAGTGTAGTGGTAGACGAGGACACATGTGTGTGTGGTAGGTCTTGGGTTCAAGCTAAAAGGCCCTATCACATAAAAGTTTTGCTATTTTTTTGGGTTTTTATTTATTCCTTTGTAATTCAACAAATAATTATAGTAATAGCTAAACTTACCTAGAAAATTTCACAGATTTACACAATAACATATTTTAGATCTATAATCATCCCATAAAGTTTCAAATGATTTTGACAAAGTGCACTATACATCCTTCACTACCAAGAACATCTCTCACTTAGTCATATAGGACTATGTGAGCCATGTATGCCTTTACGATGGATGTACAAAAACACTTTGTTGAAATCACTTGAAATTTTTATGTGATGCTTATACACCAAAATCATGTGGTTGTGCAAGTATTTAGATTTTTTTTTTCTAGCCACTTTATGGTATTTTAACATTTATTCCTTTGTAATTAATAAATATTTGTAGTATTAGCTAAACTTGGTTAGAAAATTCCACGGAATCCCATAACAGTATATTTTGGCTCCATATCCATTACATAAAAGTTTCAAATGTTTTTCCGACAAAGTGGTACTATACATTCATCACAACCACAAACATCTCTCACTTAATCATATAGGACTATGTAAGCCATGTATGCCTTTATGCGATCAATGTGCAACAACACTTTGTTGAAATCACTTGAATATTTTATGGGACGGTTATGGAGCCAAAATATTTTGGTTTAGTGTCTTTTCCATTTGAAATCATTTACTCACCCAAATTTATGTTTGAAAATATCAAAATTTGAAATTTTATTCTTTAATCATTCAAAAGAAACTCCGATGAATAATTGACTTAAACAAAATTTGTAGATCTTGATGAGTCCTATAAAATTGATGTCGACCACTTTTCCTATTGAAATCATTTTCTATCTCAGAGTTTTGTTTGAATTTGTTAAATTTAAAATTCCAAATTTTAAATCAGCCCAACATGCGAGATGGGCCAATAGCTCCCACAAGCCCGCTCAAGTCTCAGCTGCCATGAGCCATCCATCTCTTGATCGAACGGTTGAGATCCTTGGCCAAACCCTAGCTCCCAATACCACACGACCAATTTTTCTAAATAATAACCACCACACGACACGACCCATTCTAAGTATAGTTAGTTGCGGCGGCCATAGATCCCATGCTTGTTCCTATCCCCCCACACAGCAACCTGCAGATAGTGGCACATCTCAAAATTAGATGTACACCCATGTCCACGTACTACGTCCACGTACTATGCACAGGAGCTCGCTGGACTATATATCACGATGGATCAACGTAGAGGCACGGCTTGAAGAAAAATCACCGGTGCGATGGATCAGCGTAGAGGTGCACAGGATCCCGCCAACAATTACGATAACCTTTGCCAGCGAAAACTCTCAGGCCCGCGAAAATGCAGCGACGAAAAACTCTCCCGCGCGCCCACCCCCGTTTCCTCCCCCCACACCGCCCCATTATTTCGCAACTTCTCATCTCCCTCCCGGTACACGCGCTCCCTCATCTACCACGCCGCCGCCTCCACCAGTTAGGGTTTTCAGTTTCCACAAAAGAGAAGTCGAACATGACGGCAACTCCAACGAGTGGAACACCTGCAGGATCGGCGACGCCAACAACTCCGGCGGCGGCGGTGGCAACTTCATTCAAACCCAATGCGACCATGTCCCTTTTTGTGGGGCAACACGTTCATCCGGGTCAACAGGAGCAGGGACGCCAACAACTCTGGCGGCGGCGGCGGTGCCGGCAAGTTCATCCAGACCCAACGTGACCATGTCCCTTTTTGGGGCAACACGTTCATCCGGGTCGATAGCAGTTCATGGTGATCAACAAGAAAGCTCCCTGCCAATCAATGAGACCAATGATAGGTAACACCTCTTGGCTTCCTGTTTTTGGATTCAACATCTCGGGTTTTGGATTCAACATCTCGGGGGTTTCTAGATATATTAATGATTTTGGTCTCTGTCCATACACATAGTATACATACATGCTGGTTTCCTTTAATTTCAGTAATTACAATTGTAGATCGACATGGGATTACTGATATGTAGGGATATGATTTTACTCTCTGTCCATACACACATGCAAGTTCAGTTAGTGTTGCCACTGATACATACCCGAATAAAAGTTGTACTGTCAAGATTTAGTGACAATGGCATGGTGTGTCCTGTTATCTGAAGTTTCATTCTATTCTATCATATGAATACTGAGAGCATTGGTCAGCTTGTTGTGCAGACTGGATGTGAGAAATACAAGTTCAGTGATTAGGATATTGCTTTTTATCAAATTATGCACTATCGATTCAGATCTTACCGAACCTTCTATTCTGTAGATTGTCAGGATCTAACATCCTAACAGGAAGAGGCCTGTTTTACATGGACAAAATTAATCAATGCTAACAAACATATTTTACATGAAGACCTTCCTTCTAATTTTTAGGAACATGTTTGCAGCAAGCCAATCATCACTAAGCTGACATAGGGCCCGAAAGCTATCCTATTTTCCCTTCACTTTTAATAATTTGTGCTTTCTTGGGTGATGATGAGTTGATGACCTGCATTTATTTTTGGACTTCTACTCAGATAAGAATGAACAGAAACAGTAAGGGCATGAATATTATAATTCCATTTCAGTAGCTGCATGAATATTATAATTCCATTCAGTAGTTATAAGAATGAATATAAAGTTAGAAACAGCAAGGGCAGCAATATTATGATTCCATTTTAGTTTTCGATGAAAAGGTTGCATAAATATTTGTTAATAGCTATATGTCTCAGGTCATTCCCCATCCATGATAAACAACAAAACATTTTTTTCTTGTTTGAATACTATTGTATATTGTTCAATCATTACTAGTGCTTAAGTTTCCTTTTTAGAATATTGTTGTATCATCACTAGTGCTTAAGTTTGATACTATTGTATTATTTGGCAGCTCGGATAAAACATGGACTCTCTATTTCACTTGTGAGGGGCACCCAGGGGGGGGGGGGCAAGAGTCTTCTACTATTGCAATCAATAGGGATGACCTCACCCCATGAGTAACTTAATTGTAATGAAATTACAATTGGGGTATAGGTAAGGGACTATTTGTACTACAGAGGAGATCTGGTAATGCAGCAACACTACACGAAATCAAAGATGATGTCGATGCAGATGCTATGATAGCATGTAATGAGGTGGAAAGACAGGTCGACTATTGGTGTCCAAGGAACAAAAAAAAAGAACGAAATGTGAACATAACACCCTTGAAAGTACACGGAAGGAGACCCATCGTGGGAAGAGAGTATAGATGATGATGAGGAGTCAATTGATGCTTACAAGAAATGGCTGCATGTCATGCATAAGGAAAACCTATTCATGGGTAAGTGTTATGTTGGACACCTATATATTTAAAAATTTGTTGTATTATTTTCTATTGGAGAAGCTTGTACTAATATTAGCTTGGTTGACCTAGATTTGAAAGATATCGGCAGGATGACACCACCAAAACTTACAAAGAATGGTTAAGGGTTCAACGACAACCGGATGATATTAGTAATATAGCATATGTCCCAAAAATTTCTATTGTTACTATTCCTTCACAAACATATTATATCTTACACAAGTGACCAATATTTTCTGCAGTGGCATATGTGGACAGTAATCATCATACAGATGTAGTCCTTCAAGTGAAGATAGCAACCCCACACCACCGGTAAACAGACCATCTCATGCTCGGCGTTTCATTCCACGGGAGAGGGAACTAGTAAGTAATGAATATTTTTCAGTTTATTGTGAGGCTCACTTAATTTTAAACTATGTCAATGGTTTTTAAGTCTTTTGCTTTGTATATATTTGTTTTTCATGGACAAGACTCCAAAAAGAGGAAGCCAAGAGGTAACCTTGAAAGGATGGACAACAACAAACAAGAGAACCGGGAGTGTAACATGTAGTTTGATGATAACCGAAGAATGTTTAATTGTAACATGCATGTCATATTCTTGTCAAGGGGTGTAATTTTTTTACCACCAACCATTTTTTTTTTTTTCGTGTTACCCAAGAAACCAGCCACCTAGAACAACAACCCTCTTCTTCCGTAGAGTGAAGAACCTCTCACTAGAGGGCGCACGATTAGAAGTAATTCGACAAACCAAAACAATGGAGCGAATTTGGGTGCCGTTTATACTACAACAAAGCAATTGAAGGAAAGTGTAGCTAGGAAAAGATCCGCATTGTCCAAAAAAGAATACACAGGTACTATGTGAAACCTTTTATCCCTCTTTGCATTAAAAAGGAACATGTAGTCCTTTTGGAGGAAGTACATAGCTATTCTTTTGTTCTCGCTCCTAAATCCGTCCGGCTTAGTTTCCTCTTACCGATTAGAAATATATATGGATGTGTTTGTGCTCATAAAATGTATTGGGAGGCAGCTGCATGTATGTTTATATTTGCTTTTTGCTTCAAAGTTCATGGTTGATAGTACTGCAGCTCACAACACGCTACTATGCAGCTCATGTTTTGCTTCACTATTCAATTAGCTTTGCAACCACTAGAATTTTAGTTTAACTAATGCATGTCAATGATTTTTTTAGGAGGAATCTTGAGTTTGAGAAGGAGCATGCGAATGGTGGGACGATGGCCAACATACATATCAAGGGAACCTTTGTCGCTACAAAGAGACATTAGTCTTTTGATTTGAATGAGTTCAAACAGGTTATGCAGGCTGGACACATTATTATGTGTTAAGCTATCTACTTATGTTCTCACTTAGTTTGACACTCGGTGTGTTTCATTAAAGATTTTATATGAACAAATTATATTTCGTTTTAATGGATGTTGCCTTATTCATTATGTATTTGTCGCTTTGCGATTATTGATTTAAGCTAACAAAGCATCGCAGCATGAATTATTAACATGTATTAATCTGGGCGTTGCAATATATGATGGAAATCAAACCAAATTCCTAAGTAATGTGGCAATAGCCTATGCCGCCAAGAGCAACCATTGACATACGTAGCAATAGAGGACCCCTCTATAGCAACCAACCTATAGAGACGTTGCAATAACCTAAGCCACCTATAGCAACCATTTAGGCGATGTGGCAATAGAGAAGCTCTATTGCAATGCTTTCTCCACGTAGCAAAAACCACTCTTGCAACACCTATGTTACGCTATGCGACTGCATTGTGTTGCTACACCACCTCACCGGCGTGTTGCCATACGTGTCACTAGTAACGCCCGTTCGTTGTAATTGATACTATTGCCACACCCATAGTGGTTGCAATTGCGTTTGTTACAACACTCACCATGGGTTGCAAAAAGCGTCGAAAGTGTTGCAATAGAGGGGTTATGTGTCGCAACTAAAACGTAACCCGTTGCATTCTGCTATTGCTACCCTTACAAGTGCAACGACATTTAACAAAAAAAAAATGGTAGCAAAAGTACTATTGCTACCATTTTTGGCTCTATTGCTACACTTTATCGGTGTTGGATTAGACCAAAAATCTTGTAGTGTTCTATATGTTTTGCAACACTCTTTTGCCCAATCTAGATTGGTAAGGTTCGGCTTTTCCTATCGTTTAGATTTAACATGGTAGATGGATATAAAACGTTAAGACCCTTAGATCTAACATGGACTTTTAACATTTTATGTTCATCTTACCGTGCTATTTGGTTCACATGTTTACAATAGCCGAAGTTTAGATCAATCTAGGTTGTCACATGTTGCGGGTTCATGCACGTTAGATATAAGTGGGCTTTGACAGGACTAGGTATCGTGCGGTAGATGCAGGTCTTTGGGTTACTCTAGAGCTAGTCATCCGGTGGACTAGAGTTCGGTTTGATCTGATAAGTTTGTTTACGTTTACGTGTTTGTTCCTTCTTCATGGACCCCGATTCGGCAAGGTTGCCGAATACGGTTAAGCTTTCACGAGTAGCGAGTGCTTATAGATCTGTTTAGATACATGCATGCTTTTAGCTTTCTACTTCTAGGGTTGTGGCCGTGGCGGCAAAGTCTTTGCTAGTTGTAGGAAGTGGTGTAGATGTGAGTAAGTTGTATCATGCGGTGGATTAGCTTGCTTGGGTTTATGCTAGACGGGTTTAAGAAGGCTAGACGTGCGGCAGACTAGTTGGCTTAGATCTATGCATGTGTTATTTAGATTAGGTTTATTTTCACAAGCTACCAGTTTATTATTAATCATGTCTTGATGGTGTCATTGGTCTATGTTTACATGCTTTATAATATATGTATGCATGATCAATTTTCACTTGTTCAAACATGTCTCTTTATGTTTGTTCGGCAACTGTGCTTTACATGTCTTGTTTTCTATATTAGCCGAATGCTTTATAAACCTGTTGGCAGATAGCTTTCATAGCCATATGTCATCGTAAGTGGCTTCATGGCCGTATATTTGGATCTGTCATGGTCTCATCAGACACGTTCCTGCTCTCATGGTTTTATCCTTTGTTAGTTTCAGGTCAAACCGACCGGCACGCGTTCGGATTCGCCACCCGGGCACCCGTTTGAAGCTAGGCATTCCAAAACTTTTGCCGTGTGTGAGGCACAAATGCGCTTTTTGTGTCAACACACTTTTTGGCACGCTCAGTGGGACTACCAAGTGATTCAAGACGCCTGATTTCAACAACCAAGAGTCTTTGGGCGTGACAATGGAGGATCTTCCGTAAAGACTTGAAGCAGATAGTTGAGAAGGCGTGCGAGCAAATCGTTAGAAGTGCTTGCTGTCCTTTTCAAAGAACAAGAGCAACAAAGTGCTCCAGAAGCAACAGCTGCCTAGGGTTCTTCTTCCACACCAAAATGACTATTCTGATGAAGAAGATATCCAATGGATGGAGCAATTGATACACAAGATCATGAGGGCAGCAATGACAGATCACCATTCGGCTTTCCTCAACACCTTCTGTTCTATCATGAAAGATACCTTTGGCCCTACCAAGGATAAGCGCTTTGAAGAAACTCGGGGCCAATTCATGGGGCTCATTATTTCCACACCAAGGAGCAAGGGAAGACTAGTGGAGATATTGGAGCTGGAGGATTAGGAGAGAACAACAATGAAGATACGGGGCCACCTAATCCTAAACAGCAACAGCCTAATCCCATGACTTATGGACAACTTACGTTTGGCACAACAGGGAATGTGCCAGCATCGGCTTATAAAATTTCTCCTATGAATAACAGGTTGCAGAGAAATATGTTTGGGGAAGGCTATTCTGAATTTACTGATTACAACTCCCTCAATGCTTTTCCTAACTATGGGTACAAGAGTGCTGCTTCAGACGGATGTCGGGAGGACCAGCTCAAGGATCTTAGACCCAATTGACCTCCTCATGCACAGGATGGCCGATATGATGCAAAATCAGTTCGGTCTGAAACCCAAAGGATAGTCATATGCCTACAAGTCTCCATACCCTGAGTGGTACAACAAGGTAGCTCTTCCACCAAGGGTGAAGCCTCCCTCTTGAATTCACCAAGTTCTCTCGGACAGATGACACCAAAGACTATAGAGCATATCACCAATTCCTGGTTCAGCTAGGAGAAGCAAGAACCCGATGAGGCTTGGAGAATCGATACTTTCCTCTGCCTCTTATAGGGCCAGCTTTCACATGGTTCTCATCCTTGCCGGCTAACTCCATTGGGACCTGGGCAGAGCTTGAGCAGAAGTTCCATTCATATTTCTTCACGGGGACCAATGAGAAGAAGATGGTAGATCTCATGGGCTTGAGGCAGAGGACAAATGAAACCCCACAAGAGTTCCTTCGGAGATTCAGGGAAACCAGGAACTTGTGCTATTCTCTAAATATTCCAGATGATCAGCTTCCAGGGATGGTTATAGCAGGCATGCACCCGAATGTGAGGGAGAAGCTATTCGGTATGGAATTTGAAGATCTTGGGCAACTATCACAACGCTTGTCTTTGATGAGCAATCAGGCCCAAAGCTTTAAGAGAGATAACCGATTCCAGAAGACCAATGCTGTGGTGGATGTGTATGAACAGTTCTTGGAGCAACCTGAAGAATATGAAGATGAGGATGAAGTAGCTGTAGCTGAGCTAGTTTGGGGCAAGGAGCCAACTCAGGTCCATCCACGCTGGACAAAGCAGAACAAGGGCTCTTACAACTTTGATGTTACTAAAGCAAAAGAGCTTTTTGAGTTGCTTGTGAGAGAGAGGCGTGTCAAGCTACATGAGGGACATCCTATGCTTCGTCCTGAAGGAGTCAAAGACAAGAAGTACTGTGGCTTTCATGACACCAATTCCCACTCTATCAACGATTGCCTTGTGTTCAGGATGAGGATCTAGAAGGCTATCCAGGAAGGACATCTGAAATTCACAGGCAAGATGAAAGTGGATGAACAGCCTTTCCCAGCTAATATGATTAGCTTCGGCTTGAATATGGTCTCATTCAATGATCCTAAGGCCAAGGGGAAGATGAAGGTGCTAACCTCTAACAAAGCAAGGGAGAGTGGCTCACGTCGATCCTAGTCGACAAATGTCCAAAGAAGAATTCTAGAAGGTTCGGTTTCAAAATAGCCGAACAGAAAGAGGTGAATCTTCAGCACCCAAGCCTAGAGTTACTTCCCGAATCCTGTTGAATAAGTGGCAGAGGCAGCAAGAGAAAGAATGTTACCAGCATAAGAGATTCGTTGAAGAGTGTAGGAAATATGAAGAAGAGATGTATCTCGTGGAACAGGAAGAATACATGAAAGAATAGGAACAATCTCATTGGGGATGCTCTTTCTTTAGGCACTGCTGGAATGAAGGTTTGAAGTTGCCGGCCAGAATAATTGTCCCGAATGCAAAGGACGGATTTTGAGTATAGGCAAGCTAGAGCCAACCGCCATCCCGCCCATGAAAGACTTGGAGTTCAAGATCCGCAGAGGACGATCGGCGTCTAAAAATTCAAGTTTCTAACATTCGGCAAGGAAAAAGGTATGTCGATGAAGAGTGGGAAGAATATGAGGGCTATGAAGAAGAGGAGCTGGCCGAGGAATATGTGTGGCAGAAGGGTCAATGGTGCCCTCCGTGTCTAAGGAAGAGCCAAAAGAGAAGAGTGCAAAATACAGGAATAAGGAGCTTAAACAAGCGGCCGATAAAAAAGAAAGTTTGGCGCCCTAAGAAACCCGATGGCTCGGGTCCTTTGGCCGATGCATGCATGGTATTCTTTATCCCGTCAGAGTTTATGGCTCTAGCGTAACAGGGATGTCCGAGGAAAGAAACATACTCGATTTTGATGAAACTGAATTTGCTTTGATTTAGTGGCCCGATTGATGTTGGCAAAGCGTGCAAAGTGTTCAACAAGCCTATCAAGAATAGACATTTGAAGCCACTTTACTTGAAGGGATATGTCGATGGGAAGCCTTTGACCAAGATGTTTGTGGATGGAGGAGCAGCTATCAATATCATGCCATACACCACATTCGAAAAGCTTGGGATGACTAATGAAGATATGTTGAAAACCGACATGGTTCTCTCGAGACTTTCTTTGCCGAAACGCCTCCGATACTAAGGGAGCTGTTCATGTCAAGTTAATGATTGGGTCCAAGACTCTAATTACCACCTTCTTTGTCATTGATGGCAAGGGGGCATACGATCCGCTTCTTGGTAGGGATTGGATCCACGCTAATTGTTGCATTCCTTCAACAATGCATCAAGTGCTCATCCAATGGATTGGAGAGGATGTGGAAATTGTCCCACCGATGATTTGGTAAGCGTGGCTCTTGCCGAACTAGCTTATTGGGAATACGATGGTATAGATTGCTTCTCCGGAAAAGTATGGGGAGAAGGTCCTGTTAATGTTTTTGACAGAGATCAACAAAACCGATCCAAGCGAATACTCAAATAGCAATTTTTAATGGGTAATCCAATCGATGGCAACAAGGGAAAGCTAGGACGTGGTTTTATGTCGGTAGATAAATTAGAAGAAATGGACATTGGTAAAGGAGATAAACCAAGGCCGACATACATCGCTGCCGCTTTAGATTCGAGTTTAGGTTAGAGTTGATCAATCTTTTGAAAGAATATAAAGATTGTTTTGCTTGGGATTATTCAGAGATGCCCGGACTTGATCATTCCATTGTTGAGCATCGATTGCCGATTAAGCCCGCTATCGGCCATATAAAACAACCTCCTCGAAAAATTTATAAAGAAGATGTGTTGGGCTGATGTGAAGAAAGAAAATGAAAGATTGTTAGAAGCTAACTTCATTCGGCCATGTAGGTATGCAGAGTGGATTTCTAGCATAGTCCTTGTCTACAAGAAGAATGGGAAGATGAGAGTATGCATAGACTTCGGGGGATCTTAACAAGGCTACACCAATGGATGGGTACCCAATGCCAGTTGCAGATTTGCTAGTAGATACAACCGCCGGATATGAGGTAATTAGTTTTATGGATGGTAATGCTGGGTACAATCAAATTTTCATGGCCACTGAAGATATTTCAAAGACAGCTTTTAGGTGTCCCGGACACATTGGCCTATTTGAATGGATTGTTATGACATTTGGATTAAAAAATGCCGGTGCAACTTATCAAAGAGCTATGAATTATATCTTTCATGAGTTGATCGGCAAGATTGTGCAAATTTATATTGATGATGTGGTGGTCAAGTCCAAGAATTATGCAGGGCACTTGGCTGATTTGAAGAAGACTTTGGAGTGCACCAGAAAACATGGTTTGAAGATGAACCCGAATAAGTGTGCCTTTGGAGTCTCAGCCGGTGAGTTCCTAGGGTTTCGGGTCCACAAGAGTGGGATTGAAGTTGGGAAGAAAAGCATGGAAGCCATTGATAAAGTAGTACCTCCAACCAATCTTACCGAATTGCGGTCACTACTTGGCAAGATCAATTTTGTAAGAAGATTCATTTCTAATTTATCGAAAGAGTCTTGCCTTTTTTCTCCATTGTTGAAGCTTAAAAGGATCAAGTTTTTGTCTAGGGTGACGCACAACAAAAGGCTTTTGAAGAAATAAAGGAATATATGAAGGCACCACCTGTCCCGGTACCTCCACAAATCGACAAGCCTTTCAAGTTGTATGTGGCGGCCGATAGCCTGAAAATAGGATCGGCCCTTATGCAAGAATTTGAAGGAAAAGAAAGAGTTGTAGCTTACCTTAGCCAAAAAACTGTTAGATCCGTAAACAAGGTATTCGGGATAGAAAAACTTTGTTTATGTGTTTATTACTCATGTACCAAATTTCAAAGACTATTTGTTGAAAGTCGAATGTGTGGTTGTTTCAAGTTTGATGTAATTAAACACATGTTATCAATGCCGATTTTGAATGGAAGAATCGGCAAGTGGGTTTTAGCTTTATCTAAATTTGATTTAAAATTTGAATCGGCAAAAGTAGTTAAAGGTCGGTTATTATTGCTGATTTCATTACTCAACATCATGATCCTTCTGTTAAAATAGTTGATATTATGCCTTGGGCTTTATTTTTCGATGGTTCATCATGTCGAAAAGGTGGTGGTGTTGGAATTTTGCTGATTTCTCCACGAGGAGAACTTTTTGAATATGCTATTCCTATTGGTCTTTATGTTACTAACAATCAAGCTGAATATGAAGCATTGCTTAGAGGACTTCATTTTCTTAGAGAAGCACAGTCGCTGCGGTTGAAGTTTTTGGAGATTCTGAATTAGTCATCAATCAATTGCTCGGCCAATATGAGTGCAAGAATGATATTCTCGAGTTTATTATGAAGAATGTAAAGAACTCTTGAAAAGCTTTCGAGTAGTAACATTGCATCATATTCCTAGGGAGCATAACGAGGAAGCAAACAAAGGTTAGCTCGAGTGCTTACGGATATAAGGAGAATCAAGAAGTCTTTCTTTGTGGATTTATATGCTTTTGGCAAGGATCGCATGCATAGTGATTGGAGGACTGAAATTGTTGAATACCTCGGGGATCCATCAAAGAGGGTTTCTCAAAAGCTCGTATATAAAGCCGTCAAATTTGTGCTTCTTAATGATCAGTTATACTACAAGTCCATAGATGGAGTATTGCTCAAGTGTTTAGATCAAGAAGAAGCTAAAAGAATGATGAGAGAAGTGCATGATGGCATGTGTGGTGCACATCATCACGGCTTACCGAATGAAGTGGATAATAAGAAGAACCGGGGTATTTTTCGCGACAATGTTAGAAGATTGCTTTGAATATTACAATGGTTGCCAAGATTGTCAAAAATTCGGCAATGTTCGAGAGAGCTCCAAAGATACGCCATGAATCCAATAATCAAGCCTTGGCCATTCAGAGGATGGGGAATACACTTGATTGGACAAATTCATCCACCATCCAGATAAGGGACACAAGTTTGTACTCTTGGCTACATGTTATTTCACCAAGTGGGTTGAGGCTATTCCATTGAAAAAGGTTACATCTGAGAACATGATTGACTTTGTTAAGGAACATATAATCTACATTTGGAATTCCTCAAACTATAACAAATGATCAAGGGACCCGAGTTCACTACTCTGAATTTTGTGATTTTGCCGAGAGTATGGGAATTAAGTTATATAACTCTTCTCCATATTATGAACAAGCCAATGGTCAAGCGAGAAGCTTCAAATAAAATTATGATTAAAATTATTTAGAAGAAGATTGATGAGAAGCCAAGAAGGTGGCATATGGTGCTTAATGAAGCTTTATGGGCTTACCGAATGGCTTGTCATGGGGCTACACAGACATCTCCTTATGAACTGGTTTATGGGCATCATGCTGTGCTGCCATGGGAAGTGCAGTCAGATTCAAGGAGAGTCACATTACAAAACGATTTGAAGACTAAAGATTATAATAATCTCATGATAGATGAATTGGAAGATTTGCATCGATTCGCCTTAGAGCTTTGGAGAATATTGAAAAGAATAAAATGCGTGTTGCCGGTACTATAACAAGAAAGTTAGAGTGAAGGAGTTTGCGAAGGAGACTTGGTTTGGAAGGCATTATTGCCAATCGGGACTAAAGACAGAGCATTCGGCAAGTGGTCTCCAAATTGGGAAGGACCGTTTCGGTACATAGATGTGTGCCGAACAACGCGTATATTTTGAAATCATTATTAGGAGAAGAATTTACCGAGAGCTATCAATGGGAGGTATCTCAAGAAGTATTATCCCAGTATTGAAGTTGGTTCATAAAAGTAAAATTAGTCAACAGCCGATGTTCATGACATCGCCTTTAGAAGAAAAAATACTCCAAGAATATTTGGAGAATAGCCGACAGTATGTCGCCTTTAGCACAAAAATCATACTAAAGAAATGGAATTCACACAATATCTGACAAAGGGGATTTCATTCATGTTTGATTGATCAAATACATAAGGGATCCCTGTGAAAGACCTGATACATTGCCAGAATAAAGATCATGTCTAGTCCTAATCTCCATTCGGCAGGCTTGTCCTTCTTCTTCTTCAGAGCTTCTTTGACCAACTCCAGAGCAGGCTTCAGATGCTACAGTGGTGGAATCCCTAGATGTTCAGCCGCCCTCACCAAGCTACTGACAGCTTCATGAAGGCAGTGGAAGCGCTCGGTCACATCTGAAAGCAAATGAAGTTTGTCAAGACGATGAGAGAACATGGAAGGACTAGATATATATATATATATAAGAGATTGATTTTACTGCCAAGATGAGCTTCGAGAGCCATGCGACGATTGCGTTCCGCATTGGCGTAAGATTCCGTTGTGCTCAGATCCGCACGGAGGCCCCTGCACTCGCGTTTCTTCTGACGAAGCTTGTGCTGGAGCTGTTTGGCAGCTGGGTGTTCTTCATTAGATTCATCAGAAGAATCCGATGTGATGGGGATTGGGATAAAATTCGTCCCAAACGTATCTTCTGGGAGGATCTCAAGGCTACCAGAAAGAAGATAAAGAAATCAAATGAGATTAGATTGGAATGCTTTAAGAAAAATCAATGAAGGGTTTAATCTCACCTGGGCATGTGCGGCGTCTTAGGAACCTGAGAGCCTTGGTCAGCTGATTCTTTGGTGATGTTTTTCCCCTATCCTCCATTGGAGAAGACTGAAGAATGAGCAAGAAAGGATGAGATAGATGCTTCTGGATATCTACGCGGTTTTATTTATAGAGGCTCACGGGGGCAAGCGCTGAGGTGCATTAAGTTGGAATACCAAACGACTGCTTAAAATCTGGAGAAGTTTGATGTGTTATTCGTGTTCTTTGCCGATTGAAGGTTATTGATGATCATTCGGCAAGATATCCACGCGGTGCTGTGAACTTTTTATGGGTGGATCTAGCATTTTACTATTGGTAGATATCTCGAATGAAGAGAAAAGCTGGTTTTCATTTAATGGAATTTTGAACAGTGATAGAGTTCTCCAGAAGCCGAATTTTATTATATTTTCTTGAGGAAGTTTAGATCTATTCGGCTAAGGTGACGTCATCAGATTCGGTAAGAGCTATTCAGCTGATTCATTCAGGAACTACTTTAAACGTTCGATCAGCATTCATGAAAATGAAAGAGGATCATCACAAACAATAATGCAGCAAAAGAAAAAACTTTATTATTCATCCGGCCACCCTAGATACAAACTAAATGCTTCAAGGAAGCATCTTGAAGACCTCTTCGATGGGGGCGGCCTGGGAGATAGCGGCGGCGTGGCCCTCGTACTGGTCTAGGAGCTGGTCAGGACCATCGTCGAGGTTCGCTGGGAAGCCACCGCGGAAGCCGGCCGGAATGGTGTAGTCCTCCTCGGTCCGGGTCGATAGGGCTGCCAGACTCAGGCCGCACTGAGGTGGATGCCTTGGGTGGCGACTTGATCAATGCAGTCGTTCACATTGTCAAGACGCGCCAGCAGCGTCCCCTCCATGGGCCTTCACCTTGTCCGCGATCATGCCAGCTGTAGCCTTCAGCTACGCGTTCTCGGCGGCCAGGTCTGCATCGAAAGTCAAATCTGTCAGAAAAGGAAAAACAATGAAAAATGAACAGAATTGAAAGGGTTTTCGATAGAACCGCCAATGGTCTGGCAGAACTGCTTCCGCTGCTCCTCCCATTTGAGCTCCTTGGTGCCCATCTTCTTGGAGTACTTGATATACTCCTCCTGGACGGCCGCCGTTTCCTGGCGGACGGTGAAGATCTTGGAGTACGTGTACTCCAGAGGCTCCTCCGACTCTGACGACGAGGAGCCAGAGGAGGGGAGCTTCGGAGCCTGCACCGAATGACCGGGCGGGCTCGTCCTCCTCGGGGAGGGGAGAGGGTGCCTCGCATCCACGACCGGGATCTCCCCGACAGATTGAAAAGGTGTTCATGTTGAGAAATAGATCCAAGAAGATGAATAGTAGCTGCAAAGGGCAGGAATGAGAAATCATACCCGGTGCGGTGACGCCGGTCGCGGCTGCCTCCTGCTTGGTCCTCCGCCGGGCGCTTGCCATGATCACCTCCGCTAGACATTGGCGTTCCTGATGGGGGTTTTCAAGGAAGGAGGTGAGAAGGCAAGAGCAAGAGTAGTTCTGATTCGCGATGAAGGAAGAAGGCCTGGGGACAGTTTCATTTATAGGCCAGTCCAGGAGATCGGGGAAACCACGGTGGAGATCGTGGGCGCGTATCTCAAGGGGAGATTGGAATGCCGAATGACCCCGGAGAAGTTTCTGGAACTGCCATTTAGATGGGCTGAATTCTTGTTGGGTTTAAGCCCACGAATGCTCACAAGAGTGGGCTATGGTCCTAATCGGCAAATGTGCTCGCATTCGGCTAAAGATGTCAATCGGCAAATCTAAAGATATTCAGCTATAACATTAATTGATAAGCCTAAGAGTTTTTCGATTAGAACATCCAAATACATGTAATGCCGAATGATAAGGATAAGGTAAATGTACAAATACAGAAAGGCAAGCCGTCAGATTTCCGAAAGTGTTTTACAGCAGAATTACAAGTTCAGGTGGGACTTGATAGCATATACAGCATCAACTTTGATCAAATCCATCTCCATCAAGACCTTCTGATCACTCTCTTCAAGGACAGACATGTTGGCAAGCTTGGCCTTGAGCTTTTCATTTTCCTTGATAGTGGCTGCTATTTTTGTCTTGTTTGACTTTATGGATTCAGGGAGGCCAGCAATTTTCTCTTCATGATCTGCAATTCTGCTATTCAATTGTCAAAGTTGAGCTTCCAGTAAGGCCTTCTGTTCCTTCATTTCAGACAATTCAGGCTACAGCTTGTCAAGAAGCTCTTTGTCAGTCTTAACCTTGGAGTGGAGGTCCTTGGCTTCTTGTTTTTTTAGATCCATATCCTTCTACAAAGCCAATTTGGAAGCTGAAATTTGGCTGGCTCTTGTGATTGCAGCCACTTGATTCTCGAAGTGCATCACAAAATACATTGCTGGCTGCAGGGAAAGGGGGATTTCTTGATCAATTAGCTCAGCAAAATTTTTGATCTGCTCGGCATTCTGGACTGATACACTGATATCCTTGTCCAGCAAGGAGACAATTTCTCGGAGCCGAGCTTTATTTTCTTCAGACAGGTGCTGCTGGGAGGTAACTTCTTCACCCTCATCAATGTATACCTTGGGATTAAAGGAATAACTGGCAGTTAGCTTAGATCCATCCTAAAGGAGACAAAAGATTAGCCAGCTGAAGGAAATTCAAATTATTATCAAAGGAGAAGGGGGCAAAATGTGCTAAATACCTTTTGAGCAATTTTTCTTGATGAGCTTCCCACATTGCTGTCCGAAGAATGGGCAGGATTTGCATCATGTTGGCCTCCAGCTTCAGAAAGATGGACATAATGAGGGGATTTTTCAGGATTCTCATCAGGTGCCTGTCGCGGAGGAGGAGTTGACTGATCAGAAGATGATACTTCATGAATGGTTGGATCTTCAGGGCCTCCATATCTGGAAGGAGAGTTGTGAATGCTTGAAGATGGCTGATCAATTATTTTCTGCGGCTCGGCTTCTTTCTCAGAGGAACTTGTTTGAGAACCAAGAGAAGATTCTGATGCTCGGACCATGCCATCTATAACATCGATGATTGCTGAAGTAAAAATGTTGGAGCTATCAATAAATATAGAAGAAAATGCAAGAGGGAATCAAAAGGTCATTACCAAATTTTTCATTAACTTCTTGAAGCTCCTTTGGTGATAGTCGATCATCCATCACAGGGATGGTTTTAGACTGCAGTAGAGTGAATACAATTAAAGGCCAAATTGATTGCAAATTCAGAGTTAAGAGAGGAAATTTACCTTGGATTTTGATTTGGTCCTCTAAGTCCTCTCTTTCTTAACAATAGTGGAACTCGTTCCAACTGGGCTCCTTCTTTTCTTCTTGGTCTGAGCAAGGGGAGATCCATTACTGTGGGAGCTTTCAGTAAGCATGCCAGGGTTGGGGCATTAAAGCCTATTACAGTTTTTGACCCTGCACGATAATACTAAATTTGTCTTGAAGGAGGAGCAGGTTCAGGATCCTGGGCATAACAGTTGTCTGTCAGGCATGATCAGAATGATTAATTAATAGGTCAGGTATGAAAGGCTTACCTCACTGTCAGACACAAATTCAGGCCTTAGTTCTCGGCAGAGGGGATGCACTGGCACATTGAAGATGTGGCTGCACCATTCATTCCACCAAGAGATAAAGGATTGATGAGCCACTTCTATTGGTTGGAATGGATTAGGGCCATGAAATGGCAGGGAAGATCCAAGCTCGAATACCCTTTTAGCATCCATTATTGACCTTATTTCTTCCCTGGGCTTGATGACTATGGAAAAGTATAATCTTGGGGGTAGCTGACCACATCCAAGTTGTCTGGCCACCATGTTTGGGTAATAGAATTCATAAGTTGGGGTAACTTTTCTCCCATGATTAAATTCTGCTGGCAGGATACATGGTTTGACAAAGGCATTATCACGGCCCGAATAATAATTGAATTTGACAGAAAGATAAAGTCCTCATTGCTCTGATAATGGAACCAGACTGGGTTTTCAAATCCTCCTGAAAAAGATCCCGAACAGATGGCCAATGTCGATATTGATGGCAACCTGCAGATGCACGACCTCTCCATATGACTCGACAAGCTTTAGTCACAAATTTGGTTCCTCTTGAGAATAATTTATTGAGGGAAAATCTAGATTGTGGAGCTCAACAGATACTATCCTGTGCATATTCAGTTGAAGCCACATCCGAATTAACCACCAAGGACCATTCACACAGTGGATTTCACCTCCTTTGAACATCCGAGTGGTGATCTGATGCATCATGTGGTAGGCAGCCCCTAGCAAATATTTGCCTAAAGGAATTGTATGGGTGGCGACTAGATCTTCGGCCATCATAATGTGGTTCAAAGTGGGTTCATTTGATTTTCCACAAAATACAAATCTGCATAACCACATGTTCGAAAAGGGCGGATACTCTTTGTCTGTGACAGAGTTTTTCTCTTGGTATGCAGCAATATATTTTGTATAGCCAAGCTGGGAGCTGACAGATCTTTGCTAGCTGGAACCTTTGTATTTGTAGGGGCTGGCTACTTCACGAGACATTCAAGCCGGTTATCATAAAGACGTCGGCTAAAGTTGGGATCATTAGACCATGACCAAAAATGAAGGAGTTGGTGGCATCAGACCAAAAATGGGCGGCTGCAATGAGAAGATTGCTATTCTTGGGAGTATCAGATAAAGATAGCTCTAAGCATTGGCTTATATCCAATCTATCCCATTTCCAATCTTTTTTCACAAATGCTTCATGGATCCTTCGGTACCGCTTTTGCCGGCCTGCAATTGGGGAAACGGCCGGGTTTTGAAGGTGCTCGTGCACAATCTTTGGCTCGATATTCCGGACTTGAAGGGAATCCTCCGGGTTTCTTTCTCGATAAAATCAAATGGATCCGGATTTCCCATCGACCCAAGGAAATAAGAGTTCAGGTCTTCACCATATGGAATTAAGATTTCATCTTGCACATTCTTTTGGAAAAATGGGGAAAAGAAATGAGAATCGGGAAAAAGAAGATTGCGGGAGAAAAGTTGCCGAATGCATAAAGGCAAAATAGAAATCACCTGTGGAATGTCAGCTTGAGTCGCCATTTGAAATCTTGAAGCTTGATTCGAAGATCTAGGGTTTCGGAAATTTGAGCGGTGGCCGTGAAGAACAGGCAGAAGAGCGAGAACTTTGAACAGTGTCGACCTAAAAAGATTGGAACAGGATATAATCAATTTTGGAATAAAAGTATTTTTATCCCAAATTTGAGGGGGCATGTGTGACACCGGATTTTGGTGAACTCAAGAGGATGACAAGTGGGCCGGTGCAAGATGCTAATAATGAGTTCATTCGGCAAATAGGTATTCGGCAAGGTGATGTTCGACAAGTGCTCGGCACGGTCGGCAACTTCGGAAGGAATCGGCAAGAGGATACGCGCGTCGGCAAGTCTAAACCATTTGGGAAGCTTGCCGAATACACTGGATTTCCCGATGTCGGGTTTTGTTAGGACTCCGATAACTTGGAGTCAAAGTTATTTTATTTTAAGAGTTGTCTCGTGTAATCATAGTCTTTTAGGACTCGTGTCAAGACCAGGGTATAAATATAAACCCTTGGCCATTGTAAATTCCTGTTCACAATCAAATACAACCAACCGCCCCCGTGCCACCTTTGAGTCCCCCATCGTGTTGTCGAAGTTGCTTCAAGAGGAATCATCGATCCGTCGACCTCCGTAAGTATCGACAACCTTGCTTACTTCGACTGAATGGCCGTGCGGCAGGCATTTGCTTAGTAGCAAGTAGTCTCATTTATCTCAACTGGATGGCCATGCGGCAGGCGTCTGCTTGATGACGGGAAGTCTTCGCTTTTGTTTTATTATCTGGACTGGATGGCCGTGCGGCAGGTGTCTTCTTGGTAGTTTAGCAGGAGCAAGATAGTTATCGGCTCTATTAGATCTGGCAAATCTAGTAGATTCATTAAGTTACCATGTGTCTGCATGCTTTTATATTTATTTTATATGTTTTGCAACACTCTTTTGCCCAATCTAGATAGGTAAGGTTCGGCTTTTCCTATCGTTTAGATTTAACATGGTAGATAGATATAAAACGTTAAGACCCTTAGATCTAACATGGACTTTTAATGTTTTATGTTCATCTTACCATGCTATTTGGTTCACATGTTTATAATAGCCGAGTTTAGATCAATCTAGGTTGTCACATGTTGCGGGTTCATGCACGTTAGATATAAGTGGGCTTTGACAGGGACTAGGTATCGTCGCGGTAGATGCAGGTCTTTGGGTTACTCTAGAGCTAGTCATCCGGTGGACTAGAGTTCGGTTTGATCTGATAAGTTTGTTTACGTTTACGTGTTTGTTCCTTCTTCATGTACCCCGATTCGGCAAGGTTGCCGAATACGGTTAAGCTTTCACAGTAGCGAGTGCTTATAGATCTGTTTAGATACATGCATGCTTTTAGCTTTCTACTTCTAGGGTTGTGGCCATGCGGCAGGCGCTGGCTAGTTGTAGGAAGTGGTGTAGATGTGAGTAAGTTGTATCATGCGGTGGATTAGCTTGCTTGGGTTTATGCTAGACGGGTTTAAGAAGGCTAGACGTGCGGCAGACTAGTTGGCTTAGATCTATGCATGTGTTATTTAGATTAGGTTTATTTTCACGAGCTACTAGTTTATTATTAATCATGTCTTGATGGTGTCATTGGTCTAAGTTTACATGCTTTATAATATATGATATGCATGATCAATTTTCACTTGTTCAAACATGTCTCTTTATGTTCGTTCGGCAACCGTGCTTTACATGTCTTGTTTTCTATATTAGCCGAATGCTTTATAAACTTGTTGGCGAGATAGCTTTCATAGCTATATGTCGTAAATGTAAGTGGCTTCGAGGGCCGTATATTTGGAACTGTCATGGTCTCACCAGACACGTTCCTGCTCTCATGGTTTTATCCTTTGTTAGTTTCAGGTCAAACTGACTGGCACACGTTCGGATTCACCAGCCCGGGCACCCGTTTGAAGCTAGGCATTCTAGCTTGCTGTGTGTGAGGCACGATGCACTTTTTGTGTCAACAGGACTTATACAAAGAGTATTCCGGGTTAGGAAGCGAAATCTCTAATGTATAGCCCGAAATGATAAATGAGCTTCTCATGGTCATTTTCATTAAACTTTAGGTGATGTCTATGTATCAAGGATTGCACCTTGATCTCCATGCGTGGGGTAGTGATGTAAAGAACATCCTATCCCTCCAAAGACATTGAGGCCATGGGCAATTCGTGTCACAAAGGGAGGTGCAAGAGATGGCGTGTAGTGTGTTTGAAATTATCCAAAGATGCATTTTATGATTTCTTGTACAGGGAGCAATTTTAATCTTATGTACTTGTTGATGTTTGTTAACTTGCTAAAAGAATATGAAGGATTACGCAGCGCCCGCGTAACACCATCATAGCTTTTCCCTAGGTGAGTATTCTAGGGTATCGTATCCACAGGGAAGCTTTGGGTAAAGAATCTAATAACTCACAATCATGTATCTACTAACTTAGCAAACCAACTAGACTAAAGAGGGGTAAGTGATAGATGATAATAAATAATACTATAAATAAATAAACATAATAGAAATCGATGACTAAAAGAATACTATGATAAATGAATAGCTTAGCTAATCAAGAGGACAACAGGAGAGACAAAGGTTCCTAACTACTTCTCTATTACTTTGGTTCTAAGGTAACTCAAGAATGGAAAGATATAGCAATCACACAATAACACTTCAGGACATCGAGAACACTAGCCACGAAAAGGGATGAGAAAGGCGCTAGGAAGCTCGATAAGGTCCTACAAACACCAACCCGAACGTGGTGGAATACGTCGGCCATCGGGGGGATGTCACCACACAGGGCTACCACAAAGTATCGTGGGATTGGGTGCAATCTCGGGTAACCTCTAGTCTAGACACCATGTCTACACTATTAATTACTACTCTAATCACATATGATAACTAGAGCACTCGATGTGGCGGAGATTCCATGCAAAAGCATAACAACTATACTAACCATATATAAATGAAAGGCATAAAAGTAAATAGAGAAGATAAATATATTAAAGCATAAGTCTTGTAGAGAAAAGATACAAAGACATACCAAACTCTAAGACTTTCCGGCTGAAGCGCACTCCGCTCTCCCTAACTCTCAACTAGATCTAATCTATTACATTGAAGAGTCTAATCCTAGATCTACATTGAAGAGAGAGAGTTCTGTATATGGGATCCCTCTCTAATCAATGACATGAATAATGAATCAGACTAATGAATTCTAGGATTACGAATTAGGGTTTCAGGGGGGAGGTCCGCCCAGTATTTATAGTCCCCAAGGACGGATGTCGGCCCGTTGGATCAAACCGACTTAAATCAACGGCCCGGGATTCCTTCGGGGTGCCACGCGGCCCCATTGAGGGTGTCGGGCGGCCCCGCCTTGTGACATGTGGGCCCAGGCTTCAACGTGGTGTTCTCACGGTGTCTTCTAGATCCTTAGAATTCATACTAATGGTCTTGGTTCATAACTTTTGATTCTGGACTCCAAATGTGGCAAGTAATATGTCCGTTTCGATCGTCTCAGCGAGCTCTTCACAATGGTGTACTCTAATCCATCATTTGAGATACTTGTATTCAGTGAAAACCTATGAAATACCTGCAAGACAAATGAGAGCACCAAACTCGTGGAACTTGTTAGAATCAAGCCCTATATCTAGTGTTTGTAATTCCTATTGTATCATTTCATGCGAGAAGTTGATGGTAAAAAAAAATTGACATTAACTATCATCAACAAGCTCCCCAAAGCTTACCCTTTGCTAGTCCCTTAGCAAAGCTATTTATTAAAAAACAAACTAAGATCAGGAGTTGCTTCAATGCTTTCACCCCTTATAAAGTATACATATTGATCTTCAACCATGGGGTTTTTCACTTTCACTTGAGTCTTGAGCAATTGAAAGATAGAACAATCAAGTCAAGCACAATGTATCAAGTCTTTGATCAACCAATATTCTGAAGTTTTTGTAAAGTTTTCAAATAAAACTCAAAATTCTCAATTGTACTTACTAAACATATATTGTAAAGTCAAACAATGGATCCAAAAGAAACAAGTCATATAATCAAGATGTGCATGTGTATAGATATGTATAAATGGAAAATATATGGTAGAGAAATAAGGGTAGAATGTATGGATGATGGTAAAACTAATTCTACTTTTGCTCCTCAAAACAATCTCTCTTTTTGAAAATATTGAAGAGAACCCGGGCTATATATACACTTTTTTTATGAGAGTTTTAGGACACTTGTCCCTTTTATTTCTCTCTTTCTTTTTCTTTTTTCTTTTTTTTTTTTTTCTTTTGGAGAGGTGGGCCCTACTCACCCTCGGACTTTTGTCCCTTTTTCTCCCTCCTTTCTCTTTTTTTATGGAGGTAGGCTCTACTAAGCCGTAAGACACTTGTCTATTTTTCATCTCCCTTTCTTCTTTTTTTTTTTATACAGCCCAAGCCTCATAACTTGATAAACAATTGGAGAGATAATAAAAACACTGGAGCTTTATTAAAATATCTTTGACTAGGTGGATAAGTGTATGGTAAGATTTTTGGTGTTTACTCCCAAGATAGGAATAAAACATTTTTGGATAGATATAGATAGAATAGAATAGAATAAGAGGTTGCGTACTTCCATGGTAGAAGTAGCAATAATGGATAGAAAGGCTAGAAAGTTTTAAATGGAGTAGAGTGTACACAATCTTGATATAGTGACAAGTATCAAAGGGTCAACAAAGCTTGACAATACTCAATGTAAAATATATTATTTTATTTATAAAAACATATGTATATATTATTTCAAAAAGTTAACCTCCGAAAATATAGTATCACATAGGACAAGATAAATAGCAGCTCAGACTTTTTCATATCATATCTCTCAATTACCTAGACTTAGATCAAGTATATACTACCCACAAGTTTCAAATTCAGAGCAAAACTCAAATCTTAAACAAGCATATCCAAAACTTGGGAGAATTTAAGTTTAAAAACTAGATACTTAAAAAAAAGGAATTAAAGTAGAGCAACTATTTATCATATCCATAGCAAGCATTATTAAACAAACCTTAATATATATATAACTAAGAAAAATATTTATTTGGTTTTAACTCATTATGCATCTTTTTATTATCTTTTCTAAATAAAACAAAAGCATAAGTAAAAGGGAAAAGAAATACTTATCTTGCTAACTTGGGGTGGTCTCCCCAAGCTAGGTTGATGTGTAGGTGCTGAGATGGGGTAGACAAATGGAGGTGATGTCATCCTTCCTTGATGGAGCATTGATGATGATGGTAATATGTTGATGCTCCACCAAGTGGTTGAATGTCTCCTTTTTCGTCGTGGCTCATTGATGTATTAAATCTGTGAAACTCAAATAGACAACACAGCTTGTGGAATTGATTAAGCGTTAGCGATTGGATATTTTTAGCTTTAATTATCTAGATCTTCTTAATAACTTTAGATTAAATATGAAAGATTAAGTTTTCCACAGGAATTAAGCAAAATTAGCATTTTATGTAGTATTTATGAAAGCATTCAAACTTATAGAGAGATAAAGTAATAGTGAGTAGAGGGATTGCAAACCAGCGTGTCGTAGTGATGGGAGCATGTGAGGAGGAGCATGTCAGGATCATCTTGTTGGAGTCGACCTTCCTCCCCCAAGCTTGCACCTTGCCATAACTTGACACTTGAAGTCAAGTGTGATTTGTTGAATCATCTCTCAAAGTATGTTGTAACTCCTATGTCCTTATTGGAGTTCATCATACACCTTGCTTCATCTCCGATAAGAGTTCATCTCTTGACTTACCCAGTTGAAATTGAGAATTTTCTGCGGGGGTTAGTCCACACAAAATAACCAATGTCTACACAAGCAATTTTCAGTTCAATAACCAAACTAGACTCCATGTCTAATTCAATTAAGGAAGGCTATTTAACCTAAGCACCACACTTAATTTAAAAAGCTTTGAAAGTATGTCCAAGTACTTCCAAACTAAAGCTCACTATAGCAAACAAAGATAGCATGAGAGCACAACAGATTTACTCAAATGAAGATAAAAGAGCATGATCATGGTGAGATTTTTTTTTAATAGATGCAAATGACATGAATATATGCAAGAAACTAAACATGCAATGGTTTTAATATAAGTAAACATGAACTAAATGGAGGGAATGTATGAAATAATAAAAGTAAACATGCAATATAATGCAAGAAATTAAATGATAACGACTCAATATATTTAAAGTCCATGAGCAAGACTTTCTCACCTTTATCGATCATACTTACCATGATGTGCGGCTTCTATGTACGTCACTTGAGATGTGTGCATTGAATTCTTCGACGGCGACCTCTTTTTCCAATCACTGGTTCTTCAATGTTTCTTCTTTCCTTTTCTTATGGAATCTTGCTGGAAGGAAGGTAGCAATGGCATCTTGTATCTGTCTAATCCACAACTCAACGAGAACAAGGGTAATCCTACTAAAGCTAGTGATATACTAAATTAGCGTATATCAAGATTATTATTAAAATCTTTACGCCAATTGCTTCCCCTGGCAACAGCGCCAAAAAAGGTTGTTGATGTTTGTTAATCGCTAAAAGAATATGAAGGATTACGCAAAGCCTGAGAACACCATCATAGCTTTTCCCTAGGTGAGTATTCTAAGGTATCGTATCCACAGGGGAAGCTTTGGGTAAAGAATCTAATAACTCACAATCATGTATCTATTAACTTAGCAAACCAACTAGACTAAAGAGGGATAAGTGATAAATGATAATAAATAATACTATAAATAAATAAACATAATAGAAATCTAATGACTAAAAGAATACTATGATAAATGAATAGCTTAGCTAATCAAGAGGACAACGGGAGAGACAAAAGGTTCCTAACTACTTCTCTATTACTTTGGTTCTAAGGTAACTAAAGAATGGATAGATATAGCAATCACACAATAACACTTCGGGACATCGGAACACTAGCCACGAGAAAGGGATGAGAAGGGGGCTAGGAAGCTCTGACAAGGTCCTACAAACACCAACCCAAACGTGGTGGAATATGTCAGCCATCAGGGCTGTCACCACCTGGGGCTACCACAAACTATCCATGGGATTGGGTGCAATCTTAGGTAACCTCTAGTCTAGACACCATGTCTACACTATTAATTACTACTCTAATCACATATGATAACTAAAGCACTTTCGATGCGGCGGAGATCCCATGCAAAGCATAACAACTATACTAACCATATATAAATAAAAGGCATAAAAGTAAATAGAGAAGATAAATATATTAAAGCATAAGTCTTGTAGAGAAAAGATACAAAGACATACCAAACTCTGAAGACTTTCCAGAACTAGAGCGCAGCTCCGCTCTCCCTAACTCTCAACTAGATCTAATCTATTACATTGAAGAGTCTAATCCTAGATCTACATTGAAGAGAGAGAGTTCCTTACATGGGATCCCTCTCTAATCATTGAGATGAATAATGAATCGAGACTAATGAATTCTAGGATTATGAATTAGGGTTTCAGGGGAGGTCTGCCCCTGTATTTATAGTCCTGAAGGATGGATGTGAGCCGTTGGATCAAACCGACTTAAATCAACGACCAGATATGATTCTAGGGTTCCCATAGGTCGGTGGAGGAAGCTTCGGAAAATTTGGACACAGGGAATCCTCTCCGGTGCCGCGGCCCCATTGAGGGTGCTGGGCGGCCCCACCTTGTGACATGTGGGCCCAGGCTTCAACGTGGTGTTCTCTGGTGTCTTCTAGATCCTAGGAATTTATACTAATGGTCTTGGTTCATAACTTTTGATTCTAGACTCCAAATGTTGCAAGTAATATGTCCGTTTCGATCGTCTCAGTGAGCTCTTCATAATGGTGTACTCTAATCCATCATTTGAGATACTTGTATTCAGTGAAAACCTATGAAATACCTACAAGACAAATAAGAACACCAAACTCGTGGAACTTGTTAGAATCAAACCCTACATCTAGTGTTTGTAATTCCTTTTGTATCATTTCATGCAGAAGTTGATGGTAAAAAAATTGACGTTAACTATCGTCAACATGTACCATGGCATAAAGGCATTGCATCTCAACATCATGAATCGCGAAAAATCTTGCCTAGGGAATAAAGTCATAGCCATCCATTTATGCATAAATTTCAAAGACGGGTGATGGATGTTTGCATTAATAGGAGCAAATTTTGTGTCTGTGCACTCTATTCCAGAAATTTCTATGAAGAAAGCAAAGTGATTGTACCCACTAAGCGATGCGTCCAGGTTTATTGAGCACTTCTTTGCATTAAAACCTATGTATCTAGCAATATCTCCTCAAGTGCAATAATGATATGTATTAAAAAGTCAAAAAGTTATGCCTTCATTATGAACTTGCAGGGAGCATAAAAACTGGATGGTGAGGAGTCTAGAACCTGGCTCATTTAGAGGAGCGATTTGTGACCAACCAACGACCTTCCACATGAGAGGGAATTCGGAATTGATACCTAGCTTTTGGAGAACCTCTTGAGAGAAGCGTGGTGCGTGAGTGAAGTTCCGATCTTTGAGGAGGTAGTACCCTTTCATCTCCTGACCTGCTTCCAAGTCGAAGTGCGGGGCGTCGGCGTCGGCGATTGTCATTTCCACTTGTCCTTGCGAAGAAGTGCCATCTTCATGCATCGGGCTCTCGTCGGCCTCGGTAAAAGTGCGTGCTTGAGCCTTGAGAGAGCCTAGAACACCTTCTTGTGGCCTTCTTGAATGCTCCGGAAATCTTCTTCTCTAGGTTGTTCATCATTGACAAACAACAAAAAAGAGAACAAAAACTCAAGCGAGAGATTATGTTAGCTAGAAAATTCTTACGAGCTCTTGATCGTGGGACGAGTTGTGACTGAAATTTGGTAGAGGTTTCTTGCGCTAGGGCTTTGGAGAAGCTTTAGAGAGCAAGAAAGAATCAAGAGGTGAAGTGGGATAGTGAAAATGTGGAATGAGAGGGGTGGAGAGCTCTCTGGCCACCTCACATATTTATAGCGATTTCCACCAGCGGCCGCACGCGTGTGCAATGGCTAGGAGCGGCGGGGCGGCGGCAGACAGCGCGCGGCCTCCTCTAGGGCGCGGTCGCGCCCGGTGGCATGGGCTAACTTTGCATCGGGCCCGTTTGCCCGGCTTTGGCGGGCGCCGCGGCAGCGGTCGATTCGACCCGTGCGGATTGGGGCAACGGTCGGATTCACCCGGCCGCTCCGAAATTTGGTTTCCCAAATTTTATTTTGATTTTATAAAAAATGTAAAAATATTTTTCTATATATTTTTGTTCATAGAAAATAATTTAGGTAATAAAAATAAAATTTATTTTATTAGTTGGGATATTATAAAAATTATAAATATATAATTTTTATAAATAAAAGTGGTATATATATTATATATAAACTTTAAGCAAATAATTTTTCACTAAGAAATTAAAGGAACTTTAATATGAGTAAAAATAATTAAATATATAAAGAAGGATAGTTAAAAGAATATTAATTAAATTATTATCGACTTACCTTGGCGGGAATTTTACGAGGGGCCTTTTATGTGGAAGTCGGGGTAGGCGCTGTTTTTGCACGCCAGATCTTCTTGGTGGTCTTTGACAAAATGAGGTAGCGAGTGTTGAAGGTTCCTTCTTTTTCCACACCTTTTTTGGGAGATGCGGGGAGCAGCGGTTTTAAGGTTTCCCTTTTGTGCTCTTGTTGGAAGGAGCGGGGAACAACTTTTCTTTTGTGTTGCTCTTTCTCTTTAGAGCCGCCTTTTTCTTTGGCCCCGGCTTTTGTTTCTTTTGTTTTAGGGTCTTAGCTATTTGAGGGAGATTTTTGAGTTTCTCGGGGTTTATTACAACTTCCCTCAACCCTTGGGTGTTGGATCCGGTACTTAATCACGGATCATGGAACATTGCTCCCTGGATCGACGAATCTTATTCCTCTTGGGCTGTGCCTTGGGTTTCCTTTCCCTGACAGGGTTGACTGTATGGTAACCATTAAAATGGCACCGCATTGTCTGATCGGGGAGCTGGAAGTTGATTCTTCTCGTCCCAACAAATATGGTGGCATTGGCTATGTTGAGGAATGGTCTTCCTAAGAGTAGTGTTACGTCATCACTTTCCCCCATGTCTATTATGACAAAATGCATGGGGATGTAGCTATCCTAAACCCGTACTAGGATTTCTTCGACTATTCCTTCGCCATCCCGATAGATTGGTCTGCCATTTGGAGTTGCATCTTGGTGGGGGTGAGTGGTGAACACAAAGAATGCTTCACTTGTCCTCTTGGACATGATGTTGACACTTGCCCCTAGGTCACAGTAGGCCTTCTCAATTGTGTGCGGGCCGATTGAGCAGGTGATTGTTGGATGCCTAGGATCTGCCTTCTTTGCGACGAACGGCGATTCTACAAAAACATTCGGGTAGGTCTGACTCCGAGGGTTACCAAGCCTCGTTGTCTCCAGGTTAACCCGACTACTGAGAGGTTTTCAGTTTCTGCTATTCCTTTTTTGAGTTGGGTGAGATAAAGCTCGATTGATTCTTTACAGCAGTAGATAAACTTTCAAGCTTTGCGTTAATGTTTTCTAACATTTTATCATTGAAAGACAACTTTTTATTTAGATTTTCATTAATCTTAGCTTGACCAAGAACTAAAGATTTCAAGGAGGGTTGGTTCAAATTGTAATTGGAATTGTAATTGTAATTAAATCTATTACCTCCTTGTGGGCGCTTCTGGTTGTTCCACCCATTATTATTACGGATGGTACCCATTGTTGATGAAGGCTGCTTCTTCATGGGTTTTTGAGCGATTGTTTCCCGAATGTCCGACCTCTCCACAGACTTCACATGTCATGTGTGCGTCGAGGGGTGGTGCGGTGCTGTTCTCGCTTCCTTCTCGGTAGCTCTTTCTCCCAATCTTTTTAGCAACAGGTCCTCTTGGCGACAAGCATATCGGTTTCCTTAGCGGGATGCATGCCTCTTTTGTTTGGGGCTCTTTCATCTCCCCATCCTTGATTCTCAATCATCTTCTCGATGAGTGCTTCACTTTTTCGATGGTGAGGGATAGAAATGCCCCTCCAACAGCAGCATTGATGTGCCCCTTACACATAGTTGTAAGACCATTGTAGAAGTTTTGGAGCACAAGCCATTGTCCCATACCGTGGTGTGGGCAGGCAAGGATGTATTCTTGCAGCCTCTCCCACGCCTCGAGAATGGGCTCATTGGAATTCTGCTGGAAGTTGGAGATTCTTGCCCGTAGGGCATTGGTTTTGCCCATTGGGAAGAAATGTGCTAGGAAAGCCGTGGAGCACTTGCTCCATGTACTGACTTGTTCCTTGTCCTTATAGAACCATTGTTTCGCTTTTCCCACAAGGGAGAAAGGAAATAGATGGAGCTTGATCGCGTCTGGCGTGACGTCCTTAATGACGATGGTGTCACATAGCTCTAGGAAGTTTTGAAGATGCGCATTGGCGTCCTCGCTTGGCAATCCACGTAATGGATTTGCCTATACCATCGTGATGTGGCGGTCACAGATCTCAAAGTTCTTGTCACCCACGTTGACTTGAGGGCCAGTGGGCACATTGCCCACTGCGGGGACAAGTAGTCGCGGAGTGTCTTGGCCATGAGTGTTGGTGAAGATGGTACTTTGGGATGACGGGGTCAACCACCGGTGGAGTAGCGGCGAAGGAGTGGTATGGGACAAGTTCATTCTAATCGGCGCCTCCGGATTGTCAATGAAGTTTTTCGGTACATTGCGACCAGTCATACACTATCCCCTGTTTTCATCCACAACAGGAAGAAAACAAAAAGAGTTAGCCCGCAAAGACTACGGCTATCATTCATACATGTGGTTATAATCATCTTATGCTAGCTTTGTTTTTCTTTTCATAAACCATGCCTTCCCCGGCAACGGCGCCAGAAATGCTTGCTGGCATTTCTTAGCGTCACCACTAAAGATGAATAATATCCTTAGTGACAATGTCAAGAAATGCCAGTGATAGATGGATTCATATGGTGCGATAGTCAATCCGCAAGTGCATGGATCTATCATTGTAGCATTTCACACCCTAAGTATTCGGGTATCGTTATTTATATTTCCCAAAGGAAGGCAGGCTTGTGTAAAGTCTAGCATAGTGATGATGATAGCCCACAATGTATTCATGAATAACCATTAGTCCATGCGAGGGGTAAGTAAATGGTATTCAGGATAGTCAGAACACACTTCGAGCTACTACAAGTAAAAAATAAGAAAAAGAATAAAGAGAAAATCTACTATGAGCAGGAAATTCTAATAACGCTCATGCAATGAACTCTAGTGACATATGTGGAACATGAATAATTATCGAATTAAGTTAAGATGATGAGGAGATGCCCGCAGCTGGTCTGCAAGCCGATAGACACTTTTAGAACTCCAACTCAACACCTGAACGTGGAGGAGTACTAAGGACGGACAAGGCTGTCACCACCTGCCGCCTACCTCACTACCGTTTGATGCAAACATTCCTGATGGTTACTATATACCTGGACACCACGCCCATGTGTATAGAAAACTACCTAAATCCCACCGAGACTCCGACCCTACGAATCGACAAGCAAGGATAAAGGTAAACCCGAAGGTACACCAAACCATCACCCTCAGCATAATTCTACGACTCTCCATGAACAACATATGAACGGTTAAATCTATAGTTAGTCATGTTAGTCATCACAATAGTCTAGTTCATATGCATTGCGATATGAATAAAGGGACTTGAATAAAGAAAGGAACTTCATAGTAAAATTACCAAAAGATCCTTCCAAGGAGACAAGCCCTCCTTGAAGCTCAACCTTGCTCAAATACTAACACTAAACTAAGAAGTAGAAGTGGAGAGGTAGAAGCTCTAGGTGTTGTGTTCTATTTTGAGAGGGGGCTCTACCCATCTATTTATACGAGGGGGAGGATGATTTTCGGCAAAGTCTTGGCACAGGAATCGAATTCCACCGCATGCAACCGCCGCTACACTTACGGAGCGAACCGCCCGGGGCCCGACCGGGGAGTGGAGTTTGTCCTCTGCGTGGCGCTAAAATTTGGCCGCCTCACCTCCAAATTTCATAGGTGGTCTTGTGGGCTGCTTTGGTTTGCTTCCTCGGTGGTGATTACATGCGGTTCAAGTTGATTTTTGCCACGCTTGTCTTCCCCTTGGTCAAAGCACAGTCTCGCAGTACGCTTTTCATCTTTATTTGGCGTATTTTCACCTATTTCCACTTTTATACTTGCAAAACATATTTTCTTCGAATACAAGTGGAACTAGGTTAATAGCAAAGGTTTATGTGACATAAGAGTGGTAGTTCTCATGTTTTAGAGCTAAGTTGGCGGTATAAAGTGATTGATTTTGACCGCCAACACTTATTTAGTCCTATTAATAAAAGCTTCGGCACCTTTTTATAAATCTGTGTCCACTCTTGTCTTGAAAATGTATTAGCGCATGATCCTGGCACTAATACATGAGATTAAGGACCCATTAAAAGTGGGGGCCTAACACCAGCTGTAACATCCCCGATTTTCCACGAAGGAAAAATACACAGAATTGAATAATAATGTGATAGTCCCACCAGATCACTCCATCACATTATTATTTATAGTTAATATCATAGTCATACATCATACACTTACAAGTTTACATGAATATACAACTCCTGGGGACTCGCCTAATACAAGATTAACCTAGCGGAAGCGTAACTCAGGATATCAGGGTAGACGTAGCACGTTGGTGAGTGAAGGCTCCTCCTTCACGGGCTTCATCAGAGTCAGCGTAGAGGTTGGCAGAAGTAATCTTCTTCTTCTGATCCAAGCTTGAGTGTAGGAACGAGACCACCTAATCCTTCTAATTACTGCGAGACAGGTAATCTGCACACCGCTAGAAATGTGCAGGCCATGGTCAGCACCGAATGAGCTTTGGTGGAAAATAGAAAATAAGGGATCTGGCGATCCTAAAATTTGGCTGTGGTTTGCATCCTTAGCGCATGCGAAGTAGCAAGTAGTAATAATCAAGTTTATTCCCATTCCCATCATCTTACCAAGTTCGTCTCGATCACTACACATATCTCATATCCCACTCCTGACACTGGGCGACAAGACAGCTCCTGCTCCTTCTGCCTTGCCTAATCGGCTCTCAGCCCATCAGGCTCTCAGCCGTATCACCACACAACTCTAAGCACTACACCCGAGGTAAGAAGAGAAGAACACCCTCACTACTCAGAGAAGGGAAATCCAGGGAAAACCTAGTCAAAAGACCGGCACAAGCCAAGGGCAGTCCAGGCAAAAAGGCCGGCGTAAACCCTTGGTAGTCCAGGTCCAGACAGGTCCTAGCCCGTAGGCTGGACTATACGTATAGATTTACAACTCTACAGAGCGTGTGCACAAGACCACAAGATAACCATCATCGACGGTGCCCCGTCTAGGCTATAATGGAGACCTCCTAGTAGAACGATGCCATCCTACCACTCAACTCTAGGAAGTCCGGAGTACCACTGGAACGCTGAGACTGGGAGAGGCAAACACCTAGCCAAGGGGTGCTGCCCATCTAGGACGGAACGGGAATCCTCCGTCCGTCCCCACCCACCCTAATCACCTCACAAACCTAGCAGTAATGGCACCGCCCGACTAAAAGGGGCAATCCGCACCCCGCCCACCGGAGACGTGTAGTGAGCATCAATTCCCAAGACTTCAGGTCCTCCAAGATACAAGTCCTTAGGTAGGACCAGACAAGACATCTTCAGCACTTCCGCCCCAGACTCCATCCTAAAATAGGACTCGGTTACGGGGGCCATATCCTCGAACAGCGAAATTACCCGCCAGTAGCAAAAAGCACGGAATGCCGAAGCATCCCCTAAAGACTTCGTCTCCACGACTCATAGTAGATCCTGCCTGGTCGACACAACCCTCACCACCACACACCTAAGACACATGCAGAATCACATTCCCCAGGTGATACAACACAACTGTCCGGCTCATATACTCCGGCTCTCATATATATAATGTAAGTGAGATGTAGCCACATAGTGGCAAGTGCAAGCAAGCAGGTTGGAAGGTATAAGTGCGAGCGCAAAGCTGGGTAAAAAGGTGGATGGGCTTCAATCAAGGCATTCAAGGCTCAGGCAAAAGCATGCTTCATATATATACTAGCAAAGGAGTAAAGTAAAAGCGCTAGCAATTCTACTTGCAATGTCTAAATAGGATTCTCTAAAGTAAAGCACTGCCATGACACCTACGATGTCGAGGAAGTAGTGGTACAATTCTTCGTTAGTTGGTGTAGTCGTACATCGGGGTCTCCTCCTCCTGGTTCAACTCCACTCCACGGTCCTATTGCCCTCCTTGCTCTCTCCCTCCATCGAGTTCGATCCGATGCTACCCACGAAGCAACTATCTCGCGAGACTACACGCGACAAGAGAGCAATCAATCACTAAAGAGGCGACAAGACTCAAAAGGACTACGACACCAAAGGAACACAAAAGGGGGCGGCTAAGCCCTCTCGGCGGATATCGATCCTTGGACTAAAGAAACAAGAGTGGTTGTTTGCTAAGTATGAGCTCAAGTCGTAGCCTAGCTCGTACTTCACGGGTCGATTGTGTCGACCTACACGGCTTCGGATAAATGGCATAGACCTTTAGCTCATTAGAGCAAACACCATTGCACACACTAACTTTTTCGATCCGGGCGTTATTAGATTAACGGGAATCGAAAGGAGTGGCTAAGAACAAAGAGCCAGGAAGAAAACACGGAAGAAAAGAGGTAAAGCCCGATGGTCATGGCGAAGCCACGAGCTTAACCTCGGCGAAGTTGGCACCCATCGCTCTATGAAGGTTGACTCTAATTAGCATCCCTCTAAACTAGGTCATGGAGGCCTCGATGTGTGCGGGTAAGATCCGCGTCGGTTGTTGACATCGGCATCGAGTCCGCAATGACCATGCCGAGGGCGAGAATAGGAGCTAACATTAAATAGTTCAACGAGGACAACAAAAGAGCTAAAACACCACAAGAACTAAGCTCACGCTAAAAAGACCGGAAGGAGTAATACATTTTCATAGCAACAAGGGAGAAGGGTTAGTGCGAAGGCATGAGTAAAAAAAATATATATGGATAAATCATATATATAAAAGAGGGCTAGCATTAATGGTAGGTGTAAAAGAAAGGGGGCAAATGCACTTGTGCATTTGCTGATGGCATAGGGTTCGATTTTAGAAAAATATGGGCGTTGGTTTCATATTTTTCTGAGGTCGGATGGATTTTCTATGAAATTCCAAAGGTGAAATTCATATTTGGAAAAAGAAAAAGGAAGGAATCTTCCAGGGGCTGACACTTGGCGGCGTCATTGGCTACGACCCATTCTTGCAGCTTACGAGGTGGGGTCGGGCTGGCGTCACGTATGGCGTCACCGGCGATGTCATCGATGGCGTGGGGGTCTAGGGGAACTAAGAGACTGGCGAGGTGGGTCCGGGGTGATGTCATGTTGACGTCACTGCTGACGTCAGTGATGACGCACGGGTCCAAAGACTATAGTGGCTGACAAGCGGGGCCCTCACGACGCCTTGGGCCGCAATTGGGACCGATCAATAGTTGACCAGTCAACGGTCAACGATGACTGGGCCTGACTAGGCTCAGTAGGCCGGACATGGGTTGAACTTGGGCCGGGTTGGGCCGCCCGGCCCGGTTTCACACGTGTCTCTCGTAAGGTAGCCACATGGTGGTGTTGGGCTCCTAGCGGGCCATGTGCTCGAGGCGGTCTCGCATTTGGGCTCTGAGCACGCTCCCACGGTGGACGGGGTTGTTGGTGGTCCATAGACCACACTTGGTCCTGGTGGGACGGGGTCCACCCTTCGTCTACTCCTCTTGGCTCAAGGTGCACCGGGTGCACTAGCACCTATAGACTCCTCCCTTCTCCCCGACTCTGCTCGCGGCGGAGCATCTTGGCCGGCGGCTCACGCGGCTTTTCCCGCGCTCCGGTGGCCTCCCACTCTCCTCTCGGCACCTATGGCCGTCAAGCTTCACCGGTGGTCATGGCGGGGTCAAGGCTGTAGGTTCTTGTCCCTAGCGCCCGGCGTGCGCGACGCATGCGGCCGAGGACACGGGCGGCGGCCCGGCGACTGCGGTGCAGCCGCACCGGGCGCCCTCCTTTTCTTGTGATTAGGTTCGAGAGGAAGGTGCATAATGCGTCTCCGAAGACAAAAGCGTGCGACGGATCTTGTGGCGAGGTCAGCGGCGTGGTGGAGCTCCGACGAGCTTGTGGTCGCGCCGTTCACGGCCAAGGCTATGTCTTTTCTCCTATTCTAGTTAGTGGTGGGTTTAGTAGGTCAAGGTGGGCTTCTTGGGCGTGCTCTCACGAGGCGAGGGCAAGGTGCTCTTGGGCAACCGGCAAGAGCGACGAGGCAAAAAGACGCCGACGGGCGGCGGCAGTCTGCTACGGCCGCAACGGTGCTGAAAAATCACCGCTTTTTCCTTCGATTCGCACTCGAGGGTGACTACTAGTGTAACGGCGACGACCATAGCATGTGGCGGCGTTTACGCCTGACGACGGATGACGGCGGCGCTCCGGTGTCCTTGTGGACGTGTCGTCCTCGGGCAAGGATGGGGCTTTCTTCCTATCCAATATGACAGAAAGGTGTGCCAGGTCATGGCGGAGCTCGGAGGGCAACTGGATTCCACGGAGGCGGCTTGGGTTGGTCGGAACACACGCGCGGCTCGGTGGCTCATGGTGGCCCGCGCCGGTGAGCATGGATCCCGAGGCCGAGGCAGCTCTTGGGGGGCGATGTGGAGCCTCGGGGTCTCCTGCGAGGCGGGTCCGTGATTTGATCGCAGCGGCGTTCCCGGCCTGGTGTCGCCGGAACGGCGGTGGCAGCCATGGCCGGTCTTGCCATCGAGCTTGGCATGTTCGGGCAAGAGGGTGCCGGCGTTCCGTGCACAAAGTGCTTTCGGCCAAGGCCATGCTTTGGTTAACAACAAAAGGCGGCGCCTTGGCTCCTCCAAGTTGGAGAACGCTGGGCGGCGGCATGGCGAACACGACGACGACAAGGCGTAGGTGCGGGTGCTCACCGTGGGGGTTGACGGCTCGTAGCGCCGGGTGGTCGCATAGTTTGAGCAGCGGCATGCGGCAATGGGCGGTTCTTCCTAGGCTCGCGGTTCGGCTGCGTCCTCCGACGGTGGATGGCTTCGCCGATGGCAGCGGCGGCGGCTCCGCCTCCTTCTCCTCTCCGCCTCCTTCCCCTTGCTTGGTTCTTGGCTTGGTGTGGTTGGCACGGTGACAGGTCGTGGCGTGATGAGGCATAGCAGTCTTTGTCTTAGAGCCGCAACATTGCGGTGGCGAAACTCGCGCCGCGGACGGTACGGCGGCGGCTCGGTCCTCCCCTTCCTCCCTTCTTCCACCCTCTTTTCTCTCTTGCTCTCTTGGTTGGATAGGCATGGGCAAGGCCACGCAGTGGCGGCAGGGTCCCAGGAACCCTAGGGTGCCGGGTCTTTGCTTTTATAGGGCGGCAGTGCCCGATTGGATGGCGATCGCGACTCGGGGTTGGGGTTTGGGGTCGCTAAACTTTCACGCGGCGCAGGTGCTCTCAACCTGAATGGCGGTAGTCAAAAGCAGTGGCAAGGTGGCATGGTAGAGGCCGGCGTCGGTGGCGTTGCGGCGTGCGCGTGTGGTCGTGATTGGGACGGGGCACGGTCACGCGGATTGCTCGCGTGGCGTGCATCCAAGCCCTCAACACGGCTAGTGGAGGGACGCTGGTGACTGGATGCGACGACGGGGGCACCGGATTCCATCCTCCCGGCGCGGCGTACTCTACTTCTTGGGCGAAAGCAGAGGAGCGAGGGGGGAAAAGATGACAAGCGGGCCCGGCCGACGTCAGCGGATGAGGTAAGGGCAAGGCAACGGCCTGGTTCATCAGCTGCGCCGCCGCTGCCGGATCTTGGCGACATGGTCCGGCTAGACCGCGTGTGCGAGGCGGGCAGTGCTAGCATGCTGGGCTGGGCTAGGTGGGCTTGGGCCGCGAGGCAAGCCAGGCAGGAGGTGAGGCCGAGTGGGTGTTGACAGTTCTTTTAGTGTTACCACTAAAGGACTGATACACCTAAGTATGGCAACGGTAAAACCGCAAGCGCCATCGTCGGCCGTCGATGTAGCTTTTTCACCGAGTATTCCAGTATCGATTTCCACGAGGAACGTGAAGTGAACTAACAAAGAATCAAGACTCGTCCTATGATGACACAAGGTGTGTATTTGGTAGTTGAGTTGAGAGGTTTTCTATAGCTATGATATCTGGATAGGCTAGGTAGCTAAACGTGGCTTTATCGACCCTCGGACACTTGGAGGCGATAGGTGATAATCGGTGAATAAAGTCACCACTACCAAACTACTATTTTACTGAGCCTTACCTTTTAAGAACTTGCCTAAACACGTGGTGATCTATACAGAGACCAGAAGGGCTGTCACTACCTTCTTGGCTATCACAATCCATCCGTGCGGCAAAGCGGCATACACCGGTAAGGTATAGCCTAGACACCACGTCTACGCTAACTCTTACTATTCTAACCCTGTACTTAGCTAGGCTAGAACACTCTACTAAAGCAAAGCAATGTACCAATGAAGAACGAGTGAATAGCTACTATACTAAACCACATATGCAAAGTATAAAAGAACTCAGATGTATTACTCACTAGAAGAAGTACACCCTTGAGAGGTACACCTCCGAGGAGATTCCCAACGACCCACTGGCTTCCTCCAGAAGACTTCCCTCTCTCACTCTACTACTATACTAAAGGAAGCAGGGGCTTAGCCTACTACATTGGAGTGGAGTTCTCCTTGTGGTCATATCTTGGAAGTGAAGGGGTGGGGGTATTTATAGCCCCAAGGTGGAGTAGGGGGCTACTCCGGCGCCACGTCATCGATCCCGCGTGACTTCTATTGCCCTCCGTTGGATCAAACCACCATGCAACCGCCTTAAGATCAACGCGTGTGAGGTAATTTCAGCATGTGGACAATGTGATGGGCGTGGGAGGGGCGTCCTTGGCCAAATGGGCCATGGTCGGCCGACCATGGTCCATGACCTGTGGCCACCCCCGTGCTTTGGGAACATTGGCCCCACCGTCCGTTTACGGTCTTGAGTCCGGAACTTGCCGTGGCGTTCATTTTGTACCAACACGATCCATGGGGCGTATTGACGGACCAATCGGGTGCCTTCTTGTTCCCCCCACGGATTAGTGATGTGGCAGGTCGCATTGGAAGAGTTTGGGCCAAAGTATCATGGTCGGCCGATCTTGGTCCATTGGGCCTTGGCCTTCTCCAACTCTTCTAGAAGGTGTCCCCACATGTCGATGTGTCTCGGGGATGAAATGGTCATGCATCGGCCGATGTAGGTCTTGTGGCCAAATGACTTCAAATTTTGTGTGGAAGCTTCATAGGACATGGAGATCATGATGGTGGTGTCAAATTGTCCAATGGCCATACTTGGGGTGTTGACTGGATGGTGACCAAATGTGTCATTTCAGCCAGAGTTCCACTAGTTTCACATCTGTATACAAAGAATGACATCTACATGTGGAACTAGGTTATTTGCATAAGAAATCATTGTTTATATGTATGTTAGCTTCCAAAAGGGAGTACTTTGTTGACGGTTTGACTATGTAAAAACAGGGGTATTTCTACCGTCAACATGGGCGGCTTTGGTGGCGAAGCTGGGCGCCGCTTCTGGCGGGGCCAAGCGGAAGAAGGTGAGGAGGCCGGGCTGGGCTGGAGGCGGAGCAAGGGAAAATGGCCTTTTCCAATTTACCTCTTTCTCTATTTGACTTGAATCAGAAAATTTGAGAGATTCAAATGGGATTCGAAAGTGGTTCGAATAAGGAATTTGAAAGGTTAAAAAGGAACTTGAGATAGATCACAAATAGATTGAGGGTTCCTTTTTATGAGTTAGGAAATTGAGATGGTTCACAAGAGGATTCGACAAGATTTCGGATGGAGGATTTGCGGAGGGAATACTCTCATCTGCTTCAAGAATTTAGAGACATCAAAAAGGGCTTCTTGTTAGAGAACCTGACGAGATTCCATAGAGAATTCAAAAGAGACGGTTAGGGCAGGTTATGGCTTGTCATAGCCAACATTGGCTAGTTGTGGCCTCTATTGGTCGATCGTGGTTGGTTGTGGTCGGCTACCGGCTGGCGGGCATGGCTACCGCAGGCCTAGGGGTTGGCCGAGGCAAGGTTACGATTGGCTACGGCTAGTCGAGAAAGGCTATGGCTAACTATGGTTGACCGGGCAAGCTTGCGGATAACTATGGCATGGTCATTGCTAGCTACGAATGGCGAGTAGGGCTAAAGGTGGCCAAGAGATAATCGCAATGGTTGGTCGAGATGTCGGCAAGGCTCATCTTCTTGTCGGCGGTTGGCGTGGCATTTGTCGCGACCTCCGAGATCATGGGAGAAGGAAAGATAAGGAAAGGACATTCCAAATACGTTGAGGGAACTTCGAGAGGGATCTCAGAGTAGATTTGGAAGGAACTCTGAAGATACGAGAGAGGTTCGAGAGGAACTCAGGAGAAGATACGAGAATCAATCAAGGGAGATTGCTACAAAGTAAAAGGGAGTTGGGAATGATTTGAGTTGAGGCATGAGATGTCTCCAAAAATTATTAGGAGAATTTTTGGGGGAAAAGAGAATTGCAACGGATTTGTGCACTCAGACACAAAACCCTAACTCAACTACAAAGCTCCAACAAACTCCTACAATCAATTCTACATGTATGCGACGTTTTGTTATTGAGTCAACTCACGTTTGACCTAGTGACTACATGATTCACACATTGCAGGAAAAATTTTAAAAAGTTCATATTTTTGGCTTCTCCAAAATCCGGGTTGTTACACCAGCCAACCTCCCATCTATCCCACTCCATCGAGGAAAGCGCCCACCGCCGTCGCGACCGAGTTTGCCGTCGTAGTCGGTGCTCCGTTCCTCTTTCTTCTTTCTTTTTATGTTCCAAGTTCATCCTATTGGACAGATGTTTTGGGTATGATAGATCGGGGCAATGGTGGCTCGGTGAGCCAAATCGCGACTTCGCCGGCGGCGTGCTCGACACCGGCGCGGCGGCGCTTGCATCCGGTAGGTTGCCCTAAAGAATCTAACGTCGTCGTGGCCATCGAGGCCGGCAATGGCAACATTGCTGGAGCGCACCTCCACCGTCTTTGCCATCGTCGCCGGCGAAAGCATCTCAACGCCAACCCTTGGTGTGCTCCCGCCTAAATTTCTAATAATTATTTTACAGATTCAACACGGGGAAATAAACACATGTTACAAATTAAAGCGTAACCGATGTTTACACAACCATATGACAACGAAAACCAAATAAAGCTAGTTTAGAGACATCTTCCACACATCCTGATGAAGGTGTATCTCGCTAAGCCATCTAAGTTCCACGACAAGACTATGAACTCAAGACGGATGCGGCCGAAGCGCTGCAGTACCCGGATGAAGGCGCCCCGCATGCGGCTCTACACGGTCGTTGAGAGTAGGGACACGAATCAAGGTTGGGTTGCGGCACACAACCTCATTGAGGTCTGCCTAAGCCGAAAGACGCGCTTTCGGCAGGCCATGGTTTGCCCACCGGCCGTCTGGCTGCGGGCCGCCGCTGATTCCATGGAGCAGCGCCAGCACTTCTTGGTCCACAGGGTTCCCAACGTATAGTAGTATCGCCAAGAAGTAAGCCACGCCAGAGTCCCCAAAGCATCATCGGCTTTCCGAGGAGCTCCAGCCCCTTGGGATCCCATGGCACCGCCATCATCTTCCCCATTCCCTCGTAGCATATGGCCTCCTGGATGATCGGCCTTGAGGAAGCGCCGCCAGAGCTCCCCTGGGAACTCTTTTTTTTATCGCCAGCAGTGCACAAATTGACAAAGCCGACAGTGACACTAGCCGGATCGCCTCCTTGGTGTCGATGATGATAACTATCGTCAATAAGCTCCCCCAAGCTTACCTTTTGCTAGTCTCTTTGCAAAACCCATAAACTATAAGTCAAACTTGGATCGAGGGAGTTGCTACGATGCTTTCATTCTTAAAGAGTACACATGCTTTCAAAAAGAAACTCTACTCCGGATCGGATAAATATTCGACTCAAAAAGTCACCCATATTATTACCTTGAATCATGGAGCTTTAACTCTCAACTGAGTCTTGAGTAATTGAAAGACAGAACAATCAAGTCAAGCACTATGTCTCAAGTCTCCGATCAACTAATATTCCGGAGTTTTCATAAATTTTCAAATAAAACTCAAAGCTCGCATTGAATGGCACTCCCAATCTCTCAATATGTGGTATTTATGGATCTCACCAGGCATTAATAGTGTTAAGCCTTCTCTCTCTTGAATATGTAATATTTATGTGGAACAAGGCTAAATGTATTAAGCCTTCTCTCTAACTCACTCACTCTCTAAATAAGGCTTATGTGGAGCTCATAGGAGTGGCACTCTTAAATAATATAGCATACTTGCTAAGAATATATTATAGCTCAAACAATAGATCCATAGAGAGTTCAGCCAGACAAAACAAGAGTAGCATGTGTATGGAATACGATGGATAGGTGTATATTTGGTGGCTAGAACTAATTCTACTTTTACTCCTTCAAAGATATGAACAAATCTCTCTTTTTGAAACTTGGATTTTTGAGAGAACTTTGGGCTGCAAACTTTTTTTTTCTTTCTTTCTTTTTCTTTCAGAGAGGCGGGCATCTAAGTACTATTGTTTTATTGTGGACACTTGTCCTTTTACTCTCTTCTTCTTCTTTTTTTTTAGTAGCAACCCAAATCTCTTTCCACTCGATAAACTTTTTGAGAGATAACAATAAAGATATTTAGAGTAAATAAACATGGGCTTCCTATAGTCTTATGGATTGTTTATTCCCAAAGATAGGAATGAAACATTTGTAAGTGGATATAGATGGAAAAAGAATGGTATTGCGATTATTCCCATTGTAGGAACAATGCATATGGACATATGTGGAAGGTGTGTGGATAGAACTTGTTTTTTCATGACTGAACTCTCACAGTAATTGAAAAGCTTAAACTACTCAATCCAAAGCAAATAGCATATGTAACTAGAAAGTTTTCCTATTCTAAATATCATAAATATGGCTTTGGTAGGAATTTAACACTCTGCCAAACAAGAGCTCGTCATGAAAGATTTTAAATTTTTAAAACAAATCTCCGGATATAGTTTCACTAAGGACAAGATAAACAGCAGAAAGGACTTTCTCATATCATATCCTCCAATTACCTAGACTTAGATCAAGTAAATGCTACCAACAAGTCAGGTTTAGAGCAAATTTCAGATCAGGACAAATATATCCAAAATATCGAGGAATTTCAAATTGAAAACAAAGTACTAAACAAGAATTAGAGTAGAACAACTATTCATCATTTCCAAAGCAAACTTTATTCTAACATTACATTGACCACACCTTATATATATATATATATATATATATATATATATATATATATATACACTAAAGCCTAGTAAACGCAGGGCGCATTTCTCTGTACAAAATGCACCCTAGCAGCCCGCGACTCCCACCAGCAACCTGGTCTGCTAATTAACGCTCATGCGGCCGAGCGCCTGCGCGTGGACGTGCTGAGTCAGGTCACGGGGCCCTCCGCCAGGACTCGACCCTACCGCAAACACTCCGCTCCATCCCGACCCTACGGGCGGCAAGCCCCAGGCAGCAGCACGCCTCCCCAATCTGGGAGCACGACGGCCAAACGGCCCGTCCTGCTCGTACAGCCGCGCCCAGCGGCGGCGGTGCCTGATCCACGGGCACGGCAGCTCCTCTCCTCGATCGGCGGTGGCCTATCGGGCGGCGGAATCCTGATCTGCTCTCATCCTGGGGTCACGTTGTGGGACTCCGCGCGCGCTCGTGGCCTGGTGCGAGGGGGTCGGCGTGTGCCTGCTGCCCGCAGCAGGGCCGGTCGCGTTTGTGCTGCCTGCTGCGTCGCTGGGCGGCCGGTATCGCGCATCCGCGGCAGGACCTCGCGGTGCCCCTAACGCTCACCCGTGCCTTCTGCCGGCTGTGGCTGGCCGGTGCTCGTCCACGGCAGCGGTCTTCAGGACCAGGAGCGCACACGAGGGCCAGTTACCTGCACGCGCCTGCCCTGCACTACTTGCCGCCGGGCAGGAGCAACACTGAAGAATGGTCCGAACTGGTTCATGGTGATGGTGATTGTCGGCATTTGCATCTGGCCAACAAATTGAAGTGATTGGAAGAGTCGAGTGCCTGATTTTACATGACCGAACAGCAAAGACAAGACCGTGGTCATGGAGCAGCACTGAAGGATGCTAAACAATGAAGATGCATGGTCACTTTGGATCTCTGTCGGTGTAGAAGTCAAACTTCAACACTGAATGCATTATTTTTTAGATGTAGCAATGCCTGAATGCTACGGCAAGTCTGAAACAAAGGGAAAAAAAGGTTAACTAAATGATGATACGTACTGAATATTGAATGGGAAGTTGGGTTTTTCATGATTAGGAATTAGGATACGGAACTTTTTTTTTTGAATATGAGCGAGCATATTGAATACAAAAATCAGTTGCTAATCACTAGTATAGTTGAGTCATAGTACTGAATGAGAAGTTGGAATTTTAAGTATTAGGATACTAAACCTTTTTTAGGAATATGAGTGACAATATTGAATTGCTAATCACTAGTATAGTTGAGTCATAGTACTGACAAGTAGCTGAAGATACCGCGAACACTTCAGGAAACTGAGAGATGCTTAAAAATACTAGCAATACTACCGGAGTCCAGGAAAACACATAAAAATAATGAATACTGCTTAAAGATACAGACAATACTATGTGTTGTACGGAGTATTCCTAAAAATCAAAGTGAACTGAATTATCACTGGTTTTATGAGCTTAAAGATGCTCTAATAAAAAAATCAAAGAAAAACACTTAAAAATAATGAATACCACTTAAAGATGCTCTAATAAAAAATTAAAGTGAACTGAATTATCACCGGTTTTATGAGCTTAAAAGATGCTCTAATAAAAAAATCAAAGAAAAACACTTAAAAATAATGAATACCGCTTAAAGATGCTCTAATAAAAATTAAAGTGAACCGAATTATCACCGGTTTTATGAGCTAGTTGCAACAAAACTACTAAAACAATTACTACTATGTATATCGGCACAGTTGCAACACACATGAATGTGTGGGTTGAGCTCCAATAAAAAAAATCTAATTAAACCAAATTGCATCTAGTGCTATGGGCCAGATAAGACAAAAAGACTAAACCAATTGTTATTATGTGTATGAGCACAGTTAAAATGTGTATGGGCAATACACATTTGCAACATGATGACGAAACAGAGTTACACAGCATGGTGCTAAAAAAACAATTTTCAACAATAGAGTGACCCTAGTTGCAACAAGCAAGCGACACAATTGCAACAGATAAAAAAACAAATTTACAAGATGATGACAAAAGAATATCACACGCACGTAGGGGATTGCAACATTAAGAAAAAAATTCCAAACATAGTGGAGCTACAAAATTAGAAAAAAAAAAAAAAACCAATTACACGCCAATTGCAACTAGGAGGTGGAGTGAATTACTACACCTATAAATAGTCATTCGCAACATGATGATAAAAACACGCTTAAAGAGTTAAACCAATTACAACGGCAAACGCCAAAACACATTGCCTAGTAGGGGCATGCATTTTTCTAAAAAAAAAAAAACAACATGAACCCTAAACTTCGGCAAACGACATGAACCGTAAACTTCGGCAAACGCCATGAACCCTAAACTTCGGCAAACGACATGAACCCTAAACTCGGCAAACGTCATGAACCCTAAACTCGCAAACGCTATTAACCCTAAACTTCGGCAAATGTAATGAACCATAAACTTCGGCAAATGTCATGAACCCTAAACTCGGCAACGCCATCAACCCTAAACTTCGGCAACCGCCATGGACCGATTTACAAAAAAACTAAACCAATTGCTATTATGTGTATGAGCACAGTTGCAATGACAAAGGTGCCCGAATAATGTCATGAACCCTAGGATAATAAGCCAAGATGCAACTTCGGGTTATACACCAATTGCAACATGGGAGTGGCGCAAATTGCAACCCGGTTAATGGTTATTTGCAACAATGAAGTGACCCCCTTTGTAACAACAGGATTGGATAATTAAAAGTATCTCCCAAAAACCTTTCTTGGGAGGGGGGGGCATGCTTTTCAAAAGACACTCACCACAAAACTCTAAACTTCAAAGAAGCGCCGGTGCAACATAAACTCGACAACCCTAAACTTCGACAAATGCCGAAACCTAAATTCGGCAAATACCTTTAAAGGTGTCTCCCGAAATCTTGCACGGGGAGGGGGCATGCTTAAAAAGACACTCTCCCCGAAACACTAAACAATTACTGATAACTACTGAAAATCAACAAATCCTAATCTTAGCAAACGCCATGAACCCTAAACTCGGCAAACGCCATGAGCCCTAAACTCGGAGAACGCCAACAAGGTCATTTGCAACATGGTGATGACCCATAGTTACACAAATGGGTGATAAATTACCATTTACGACAAAGGAGTGTCTCCCGTTGTAACACTGCAAGTCAGACGATTGCAACCTGGTTAACAACCATTTGCAACAAGGGTGATAACACAATTGTGACTACAACACTGGTAAAAACTCCATTTGCAACATTGGAGTATCTGGCAATTGCAACAACGAAAATAACACGATTGCAACATGTTCTATTTCTATTTTACAAATCTTTCCTTGTTGTGTAGTCTCAATCGGTAATTGCAAAAACCGGTTGCAATAAAAATGCAAATTGCAACCTAGTTGATAGCCAATTGCTATAGGTTGATGACCACAACCGCAACACTCAGGCTATACGGTAAGTTACCATTTGCAACAATGGATCGTCTCCATTTGCAACACCGCAAGTGACACAATCACAACATGTTGATGACCACCGCTGCAAACACACAAAAAAGGGCCGATGTGTACCATTTGCAATAATGAAGCATTCACAATCTAGTTTCTCGCCAATTTGGAAGGGTCCTGTTCTAGCACAAGAAACAACCGACAATAGACAATTCTTTTCTATGGAAAACAGAGACAAGATAGGGAGCTGTCCCGGAACAACAAACAAAGGAATAAAAGACAATTTTTTTTTGGCGAAATAGCCATTCGGCCCTTAAACTATCACGCAAGGCTCAATTTGGCCCCCGATCTATCAAAACGTCCCAATTTGGCCCTCGATCTTTCAATTTGCAACTCAATGTCGCCCATTCTCCTTCATTGCTCAACACGTGGACAGTGGGCGTGCCAAATGTCTAACCTGCCCCTCCCTAATTTCTTTACCTGATGTGTGAGCACTCTCTCCAAAAGATAGCACCTTCTCTTTTTGACCATCGCGCCAAATTTAGCAAAACCACAAACATCTTATTAACCTGTACAAATTTTGCAAAGTGTTGCGGCACGGACATGTCATTACTTACCTGTATAAATGATGAACCTTCAGGCATCTTACTCTCACTTTGATGAAGTCGTTATAGATTTTCTTTTGGTTTGATCGGGACCAGTATAGGTTGAATTGGCAATGACATGATTTAAAGTCTATAATAAAATGGACACCTAGCGGTATGTTAATAAAAATGGACATGCAGCCTATTTACCTTCTGTTGGTTGTCTGTTATGAACACCCGACTGCTGCTCACACATCGGGTAAAAGAAACTAGGGAGGGGCAGGTTAGACATTTTGCATGCCCAAATGTCCACGTGTTGAGCAATGAAGGAGAATGGGCGACATTGAGTTGCAAATTGAAAGATCGAGGTCCAAATTGGACGTTTTGATAGATCAAAAATTGAGCCTTGCATGATAGTTTAAGGGCGAAATGGCTATTTCGCCTTTTTTTTTTCTATGGAAAACAATAGACAAGACAGTCCTGTTCTAGCACAAGAAACAACTCACAATAGACAATTCTTTTCTATGGAAAAACAGAGACAAGATAGGGAGCTGTCCTGGAACAGCAAACAAAGGAATAATAGACAATTTTTTTTCTATGGAATAACAATAGACAAGACAGGGTCCTGTCCTAGCACAAGAAACAACTGACAATAGACAATTCTTTTCTATGGAAAAACAGAGACAAGATAGGGAGCTGTCCTGGGACAGCAAACAAGAAAAAATAGATAAATTTTTTTTATGGAGTTACAATAGACAAGAGAAGGGTCATGTCCTAGCACAAGAAACAACTGACAATAGACAATTCTTTTCTATAGAAAAACAGAGACAAGATAGGGAGCTGTCCCGGAACAAAGAAACAAAGGAATAAAAGACAATTTTTTTTTTCTATGGAAAAACAATACACAAGACGTGGTCCTGTCCTAGCACAAGAAACAACTCACAATAGGCAATTCTTTTCTATGGAAAAACAGAGACAAGATAGGAGCTGTCCCGAACAAAGAAATAAAGGAATAATAGACAATTTTTTTTCTATGGAATAACAATAGACAAGACAGGGTCTTGTCCTAGCACAAGAAACAACTGACAATAGACAATTCTTTTCTATGAAAAAACAGAGACAAGATAGGGAGCTGTCCTGGGACAGCAAACAAGAAAAAATAGATAATTTTTTTTTATGGAGTAACAATAGACAAGAGAAGGGTGCTGTCCTAACAACGCAAACAATTGACAATAGTTGCAACAACCCACGGCTGCTAAGTTACCATTTACAATAATGGACTGTCTCCAGTTGCAACACTGCAAGTGACACAATCGCAACCTAGCTGGTTACTAATTGCAACAATGGAGTGGCCCAATTGCAACAATGATAATGACACGACTGCAACCTTGAGTTTGCAACAATGGGAGTGATGCAATTGCAACCTGGCTGGTTACTAATTGCAACATGGGAGTGTTTTGCTCGTGATCATTTTCAAGATCCATAATTTGCTAGTTGTTGTTTCTGAAAAAAAAAAAAAGAATAAATGAGAATGCTGGCAAAAAGTCAGTCTAAAACAAAATTGGACAACCGTTGTACACCGCTTACAACATGTGAGTGATGCAATTGCAGCCTGGCTGGTTACCAAATGCAACATGGGAGTGTTTTTCTGATGCTAGTCTTTTTTCTTATTGCTTCGTCTCAGTCAATATATGCAACACAGAATGCAAGTAGCAAAAACCATGTTGGTTGACAAAAAATAAAAATAGAATCAAGCAGCTCAAACATGTGGTAGAAGCTGGGCTCAGTTGCAATTACAAGTAGAATAATAATCCAATTACAAAGCACACATTATCGAATCACAAAAATCATTTTGTAAAAACTATTTCAATTGCAACTTGTCTCGTTCTCCAATTACAAGTAGAATAATAATACAGTTACAAGCATGTTAGAAATGAAACGAATTGCTACAATGCAATGGTCTAAGTTGCAGTAGTAAATCTAAACCAATTACTACTGTATATATAGGTGTAGTTACAACACATAAGACCTATAGTGTGGACTGAGCACACACGTTGTCCCTTGCCTTGCCCCGACACGGGTCCTGACGCGCAGATGGTAGCCAACAGCATGATGTAGTGAGCATAAAGGGAAACATATTGCAAAAAAATGTTCACCATCAGGTTCGCATTTGACGGCAAATGGTAACCAACAGCCACATTTGACGGTAAATTGCAGTGTTGTAACTTGGGTTCTGAGACATTATTCGCTGGCAGCCCGGCGCTATGTCTTTTTGCTACACGGGCTCAAAGCGAATGTCAAGTTCTATAGTGTTGCAGAATCAAAAGAGATTGAAAAAAATGCAACATTGTACCTTGCTTATCTGATTGTGCATCTGCAGCACCTTGATCATCAACATTGCTACTAGACGCTGGAGGAGTGGATGGGCAGCTCTATTGACGTGGGGGGAAACATGAGGCAGCGTCACTTGAATTGGATTGCCAGATTCTTGTCGAGACACTCCTAGATTTGAAAAAAGCATAACAACAATGTAAGTTTACACCGAAAGCGAGTAATTGCAACTCAGATATCATTCTAATTGCAACACGAATGGCTAAAAAATTGCAGCAGATATGCCATAGATAATTGCAACACAGATATGACATACAAATTGCAGCCGACGAGAGACAGAGGTAATTGCAACACAAATGGACAGCCAGTGACAACACAAGTTGGAACACACACAGGGGAGGGTGCATGCCATTTGCAACAATAGAAGTAACATAATTGCAACTAGGAAAACAACAATTTCTAAAAACATGTTGGATTGAGCTCGATTAAAAAAGTCAAAGTGAACCGAATTACGAGTGGTGCTATAGGCCAGTTGCAACAAAACAACTACAACAATTACTACTATGTATATGGTACGATATAAAAAAAGGTTCCTGAATAATAATTGGCACCGGTAATGGGGGAAGGGACAAACCATTAGGAACCATGAGTACAGTGCAATTACAAGTCATACAAGAATAAGACAATTTGCTAACCATAACCTAACCACCACTCGAGACCAATTGCAACCATGGAGGCGAAGCAATTGCAAGTGCTAAAATAACCCAATTTCTACAAGAGGCCAATCTGAAAAAAAGTGTGATAACAAATTCGAACAAAGCGGTGATGCGCATATTGATAAAGCTAAATTTCAAATCTCAACTCATGAAAAAAGGGCATGGGCATCTGTAGGAAATTTGCAACCCCAAAATTCAAAGCGCATAACTGCAACATGAATCAAACATGACTAAGCATCCAGGCTGAATCTAAAAAATACTGAAATGTATATTGATGTCAAAATCATGCAGGCTACAACCATGTACATATGCATAATCAGGTTCACATAAATGCTTTGACCCATGATGAAACGGAAATCAAACAAGGATCTGCATGCGTGACATAATGTTAGAAGCACAGGCTTCAGCTGTACTGTTTTTGCACTCTAGAGTTTCTAGACTGAGATTTGATAAAAACTATCAAAAACAGGATCCTTATTGATTGTCGGAATCAAAACGCTAGGGAGATGGGTATACATCTAACCAATAACTCACCACCACAAAATATATTCAGCTAGCTTGACAAAATGCTGCCAGGAACACACTGCAGTTTGGACAGCGTCACCTGAGCTTGTCTTGCATTGGAGTACGTATTGGTCCTAGTCAAATCAACAACTCCAAACACCTTTGTTTTATAAACACGTACAAGGCAGCAGATCGAGTGACAAAGCTAAGATTTCATATACGAGCGCGTATATGCAATATATATTGCTGCTGGGCGTGTGGTAGCTGCTTAGTGAGGCGGACAGAGAGATTTAGTCCAACACACACGACAGGCACCGCCGAGCAGCACGGCCATTAGCATGGCCAGCCCAACAGCAGCCACACTGACCCCGGAAGGACCACCACGAGCAGCGTCGACATCAACCAGAGGGACAGAGACAGACAATAGTAACTCAAGTCGCGATTCAACAAATCAGGGATGAGGACATGCACACGGCGCTGCATAGGAGTCAAATCCACAACCGTAATGCAATTACGCAAAGGGGAGGAAGGGATCGTGGCGAGATTGAAGGACTTGCCTAGCGCCCGGCTCCCCGCTGGGGATGCCGCCCCTGTGGTTCGAAGCGCCGCTCTGCGCTAGCTGAGCTTCCCCGCCCGGCACCGCAGATCCCCACGGGAAGCTGCCCTCGGTGGCTCGAAGCCGCCGCTTCCCCACCACGCCGCGCCCAACTCGCCGCCGACAGCCGCCTGATGCCGCCGCTGCTGCCATGGCGACATCCGCGAGGGGCTACGACGCCGCTGCGAATCCATCGCCCGCCGCGTCGCTCCAGTCCCGCCACATCCGCCGCCCCCGTGCCGCCAGCCCGGCGGCCGCCCCGCCGCCATGTCTCCCGAGGATGCCCTCCACCCACCGCCGACCGTGGCCGCCCCCCTCCACCGGTGCTCCGCCCGCCTCCGCCGCTGGATCGCCGTCTGCGCCGAGCCGCTCCGACTCCGCCTTCCCCAAATTGAATTGAACGGGCGGAACGAGATTCCCGCCGATGGATGCCGACCGGTGCGGGGCGCGCGGGCTGGGCCTGGCCCACACCTGCCGCTTTGGTGCTGGTTGTTCGCCCCGCGGGCGCCTACTACTGATCTGGTTCGGTCCGTTGGGATTGCGTTGGCCTGGGTGCATTCTATACAAAGAAATGCACCCAGGTGTAGTATATACATACAGTGTATATATATATATATATATATATATATATATATATATATATATATATATATATATATAGTGCACTTTCTATACACCCGGGTGTAGTTACACCCATATTCAAAAAACCACATTGTGTATGTGTTTATACTTGTTTATTGGTTTGAGTATGTTTAGATACTCATATTAAGATACTCTAGATCTTACTACGAAAAAAAAATTTCGATGGAACCCATATTTTTTAATATATTACATAAAATGTCACTACTTGTTGTATATAAAAAAAAGTATATCCATATACTCAAAGTATGAATGCATACTTAACGTATATACCACCATAGATGGTCTAGTATGATCATATACTTCATCTACATGCACTTCGTTCGGCCATATATACTATAAATCTTGAGATATACACACGGGTGTAAGTACACCTAGGGTGTAGAAAAATTTTACCCTATATATATATATATATATATATATATATATATATAAAATATATATATATATATATAGAGGCGATACTATTGGAAGCCCCCTGGCTTCCTATAGGTAATGGAAGCCTGTAGCCAGCTACCACCTCCCACTCAGCCTAACTAGCCAGCCAATCAGAATCCATGTGTTGACGCGCGGAGGTGGGGACCCTCCAAAACCCAGCAGACTGGACGCATATCATCCAGGTCGAGAATGCATACAACCCTTTTTCTTGCGATGATGCATACGAACCAGTGGTTTGAGTGAATTTAAACCAGTTTTGGCGATGCATACAAACCTTCCCGTGAGCTGGTTGTATCACCTGACAGAGGCTGACGCAGACTGACACAGCCTGACACATGCTGACATGCGCATATGCACTCGAATTTCTTCCTTTTTTCACGATAATTTCTCAACGAATCATCCGATTCAAAAACGGTTTTCACCATTGAATTCCTGACACTTTTGTGCATGATTCAAGCTCCACTTTGAATATATTTTCTAAAAATTTTGAAATTCAAATTTTTTTGTAAGAGGATAAATACTTTCTGCTACCAGTCATATAAACCTGTGTGTGAGTGCATAGTAACATGATAGGTGCTCTTATCTTCTCCAAAATTTGAATCGTGCCACATAAGGGCTGATTTGATGCATATATTCATTCATTCGGATGCATATATACATTTTGGCGTTGGCGTTGCATAGAAATTAGTGGTTGAGATGCATATATTCAATAGTCCGGATGCATATAAACCATTTGGCGTTGGCATTGCATAGAAATTAATGGTTGAGATGCATATATTCACTCATTCGGATGCATATAAAAGTTTTGGTGTCGACGTTGCATGGTTGGTTTTCAGGGGACAGATTGCCTTGTAGATGCATATAAACTTGCGGTTGAGATGTATATATTCATTCGGATGCACATAAAATTTGAATCATGACACATAAGGGCTGATTTGATGAATATATTCATTCGTCCAGATGGATATATAAACATTTTGGCATCGGTGTTGCATAGAAATTAGTGGTTGAGATGCATAAATTCAATAATCCAGATGCATATAAACGTTTTAGAGTCGGCATTGCATAGAATGTAGTGGTTGAGATGCATATATTCACTCATTCGGATGCATATAAAGGTTTTGGCGTCGACGTTGCATGGTCGGTTTTCAGGGGGACAGATTGCCTAGTAGATGCATATGAACCTAGCACATGCTTGCATTGTCACCTCCCACTAGTACCATGCATACAAATTTATCACACCATGCATACACATCACACACCGCATACGAAGCCGTTTCCACACGCCGTTGTCATCGCGCTCTACACGCCCATGCCGCCGCCCCGTATTCCATGCTGCGTCCGCGCCCGCCGCCATCGCCGCCGCCACCATCGTCTTGCACACCACGCACCGCCGTCACCATAGCTCGCACGCCCACGCCGCGGTGCCGGGTCGCCGCAGCACTTGTTGTGGTGTATGTGCAAGTTTCCTAATCTGCAAAAAAGAAATATTTTTTATCTCTTAGTTTCCACCATGCATACAAACCGCGAAAACCTATGTCAAATTGTATGATTAGAACCATGGGATACTTGCCCCAAAACCCATTGCCTAGTAGGAGCGTGCTGCTCGGGGGGGCCCGCCGCCGCGCCACCAACGCCCGTGGGCGGGCGCCGGGAAGCCTCACCACCGTCGCCACCGGAAGCCGCCGGGAGGGCCGAAGCCGCAGGGAGCACCGCCGCCGCCGACCGAAAGTAGGGCGGGAGCCGCTACGGACGCCAGACGAGGAGAGGAGCGCCAACCGCCGGGTGGAGAAGCCGCCCCACACCGGGGCTGGCCGCCGGCCGCCAACAGACCGTCGCGCCCTGCTCCAGCAAACTCGCCATGGCCGTCTAGGCCGAGCTCACACCTACACAACAGAAAAATCAAATCATCAAATAAGAACCCAAAAATACATGCATAGGTTATATAAGCTATGGCACTGGTCGCATACAAGCATAGAAAAATTAAATAGAATAGAGCATACAAACCAATTAAATAGCCCGTCATTTTAGGGACATATAATTAGCAAAAAAAAAAACAGTGCATACAGATCTTATAATCGCAATCCATTGCATATGAAAGCATACAAATTAAAGTGGAGCTGCATACAAGCATAAAAAGTTAATAGAAGAACAGTGCATACGGATCAAATAATTGTTGGAAGCATGTGCTCATGTATGATGGATGGCTGAGATAGAGAACAAAAAATGCATGCGTAAGTGAGTTTATATGCATTTCGATGTTCTTCAGATCTAGGATAGGAGATGCTATTTGAAAAAAAAATCTACACTGCTCACCTTGTTGCATAGTGCATATAAACTATAATTTGCATACTGTGAAAATAGATCCGGTGGTCTCACCTGATTAATTCATCCTGCTCTCCACACCATTACAACCTCAAAGCAGCTAGCAAAACATCAAGAGGCCCTGCTCTGGTAAAACATCACATGGCGGAGGAACATAGCATATAGGTCTTTGTTGTCAAGCATACATATCTCCATTCCAATGTTTTAATTTTTGTAGAGAAAAAAACAATTAATGTGCCTGTACACATCTTAATTATGCGCATCATGTTATAATAATTAAAAGAAGAAATTAAGAATTGGTGATCATGTACGCACACACTATGCACAGCAAAGCATTCCTGACAAGTACAAGTAGGTTCATTCAGTACTGCTACTGCCTAGTTCATCATTATTCAGTTCGTGCAAACAAGGAAAATGATATAAATTTACCACAGCCGGCAGCGTGCTCGATGGAGCTGCTCCTGTTGCCATCGGCAGCCAACCACACCGCCATCTACCGGCACAGACTAGGATCTTGCACATCCCAACTGGATCCTAGGCGTGGTGTGCCAAGCGGACGGAATGCATCATCCACAGCAACAGCACCGCCCCTCCCTGGTCCAGCTGCCGATGACCTTTCTGATTTGCCATTCCGTGGATGGACAGAGAAAACAAAGGCAGAGTCAATGGAGAGCAACGATGCAGATCACATAAACATGAAGGACAAGAAATCTCACGAGAAGAAAGGATCCGCTCAGGTCTGGCCACACCGCCGCTGGGAGGCACCGTCTACACCAGGCTGGCCGCGATTGCAGCTGTGCTGCTTCCGTCCGCCCCACGCCAAACCTCCTCGCTGCTGGGACAGGGGCCACGCAGGGAGGCTTCGCCGAGGACCGACGCCGCTGACCGGGATGCGGGCGAGCGCATCCCATGCGCTGTCGGCGTCGCGAGCCACCAGCCACCCTAGATCTGCATCGCCCAACGCTGCTGCCGGGGACGCACGCACAGCTTGGGCGAGCGACGAGGGGAGGCCGGCGACCGCGGGCTGGATCTGCGCGCTCAGGTTGGGGCAACCCGCCACGGGTCTGGGAGGGTTGGGGCTGCGCCATCGCTGGTCGAGGAGGGTCGGGGAGGGCCACCGGCCTTCGCCATCGACGGGGAGAAGGGGGTGGAGCTGCGCCGTCGCGGTCGCTGCGTCGTTACCGTCTTGAGAGAGGGGTGGAGCCGACCGGGTTTTTTTTTTTTTTTTTTTTTTTTTTGAAATTGCCGGTGGGTGGCGGCCGGATGGATGGATGTGGGTGTGGGTGGGTGAAATTAGGGTTTCGGGTTGTATATATACATCCCGTGGTGGTGGGCCGGAGATGGGCCCGGGCCGACGCTACGTGACTAGGCTGGTCGCCGGTCCGGCTGAACCAATTAGCCGGGGTTTGGACCGAGGCTTCCACCGCTTATTGAAAAGCATAGGGCTCCATATAGTATATATATATATATATATATATATATATATATATATATATAACTAAGACAAACATTTATTTGATTTAAAAGCTTTATGCATCTTTTTATGTCTTTTTAACACAAGCAATAAATAAACATTAAATAAAGAGATACTTATCTTGATAACTGGGGTGCTCTCCCCAAGCTGAATTTGTAGTGCAGGTGCTGAGGTGAGGTAAACGGATGGAGGTGATGATGTCATTCCTTGATGGAGCATTGATGACAACTGCTCTATCAAGTGGTCGAATCTCTCCTTTTAGCCGTGGCTCATTGATGCATTAAATCTGTGAAACTCAAATAGATAACAAAGCTAGTGGAATTGATTAAGCATTAGTCGTTGGATATTTAAAGCTTTAATTATCTAGAGTTTCTTAAAGGGAATTTAAAGATTAAGCTTTAATAGGGATTTAAGAAAAACTAATATTTTTGTATTTTCTTTATCTAGCATGCATGCAAGAAAATAAGAACAAATACAAACTTTATTTTTTATGCCTCCATGTTGACACTTTGCTTAATGACATCACTAATATAACAATGGCGCCTATGATAGGTTATAAAAGCGATGACCCCAAACAATGCCGGTATATGAAAATTACTTTGCCACTAATAAACTAGTCATGAAGGAACCCATACTTCTAGTAAGACAGATTGTCAATCCATCTTGTGCAACTAGGAAGTATATCATGGCATAAAATAATAAGAATAGGCAGTAAAATAAGATAAGGAATAAAGAATATAAAATAAGGCTCTACGCAAGCGCATTTAAATAATAAAATACCATTGTAGCATTTTACCTAGAGCAAAGACCGGGTTATCATTTCTATTCTACCACCGAAAGGTATCTACAACTAGATATGCGTAGCACTAATAATATCCTTATATATGAAATAGTAATAAACTAATAATAAATAATGCTTCTTCTCAACAACGGGGTTAATGTCATCATAAAGATAATAAATGTGATAAAGATATATATGATAAATGATAATAAAGATAAATGATAAATGCAGGGGATCAAGCCATATAATATATAAGATAAAGATTCAACAGAGTATTCTAGTCTAAGGACTCACATGGGGTAATATAAGGAAAACTTACTAATGGGTAACTATCATCACATGCTATTGCTAAACTCTAATTAGTGCAAACATCTAGCTATCATTGTTAGCACTACTACTTCATATCATACTCAAGGAACATCAACGAGGAAGGATTCAATAATGAGATCTTCACCCTCTTGAGACACACGTCCTACCATTCACTATAAATGGGGGAGGATTACAGAGAACTCAATAGGGTCAGTAACCCCTATGATCTACCCTTACCTACCCGGCATATAGAGGGCATTTGCAGATATAACATATATAAGCACCACGCTTACATAAGTTATAACACCTACCTTGCACGTTACAAGATGACGGCTATACAATACTAAGTATGCAATCCATAATAAATATCTAACTCTACTAGATATATTAAAGCAAACAATAAATAATATAATAGATAATATAATAAAGATAAAGAATAATATCATAGATAAACTTGAGCAATAAATATATCAAAAGATATAAAATGTACCTATGGAACACCTTGACAGAAATCCAAGTTCAAGCCTTTCTAGACTTGGATCTCCTTCTAATCTACTACTATGTAGCTAATCTCTCTAGAACTAGAACTACTCTCAAGAATTAGGGTTTGTGGCTCGGACTTAATCTCTGGAACTCGGATCAACTGAATCTCAGTATGAATTAGGATTTTAGGGGTGAGGTCCGCCCTTGCTTTTATAGCCCCATAGGATGAATTTCAGCCCTTGGATCAAACCGACCTGATTGGACGACTTTGATGAACTCCATAGGTCGGTTGTTGGAAAATTCCAGAAGCAGGACACGTGGCCCCTCCATGTCAGGCCGCCCGGCCCCACATGTCAGCATGTGGGCCCCGGCTTGCATGAGCTGTCTTCTTTGTCCTTTAGCCCCTTAGAATTTAGACTAATTGCCCCGATTTGGTCCTTTTCTTCTCATTTCTCTATTTCTTCTCTTTTCTCTCAGTATTCTACTTTGTTTTCCTGAGTTCACCTCGCAAAACTGAGTGTGCAACAAAACTCGTGAAATTCATTAGTATAAACCCAATCTTCTAGTGTTCTTGTTCTCAAATATTCCATTTATTCATAATAAAAAGTGGATAATAACTACCATCAACAAGCTCCCCCAAGCTTACCTTTTGCTAGTCTCTTAGCAAAACCCATATACTATAAGACAAACTTGGATCAGTAGTTGCTACAATGCTTTCATTCTTAATGAGTACACATGCTTTCAAAAAGAAACTCTACTCCGGATCGGATAAGATTCTAACTCAAAACTCACTCATATTACCTTGAATCATGGAGCTTTAACTCTCACTTGAGTCTTGATTAATTGAAAGACAGAACAATCAAGTCAAGCACTATGTCTCAAGTCTTCGATCAACTAATATTTCGGAGTTTTCATAAATTTTCAAATAAAACTCAAAGCTCTGAATTGAATGGCACTCTCAATCTCTCAATATATGGTATTTATGGATCTCACTAGGCAATAATAGTGTTATGCCTTCTCTCTTGAATATGTAGTATTTATGTGGAACAAGGCTGAATGTACTAAGCCTTCTCTCCTTAACTCACTCACTCTCTAAATAAGGCTTATGTCGAGCTCATAGGAGTGGCACTCTTAAATAATATAGCATACTTGCTAAGAATATATTATAGCTCAAACAATGGATCCATGGAGAGTTCAGCCAGACAAAACAAGAGTGGTATGTGTATGGAAAATGATGGATAGGTGTATATGTGGTGGCTAGAACTAATTCTACTTTTACTCCTTCAAAGGTATGAACAAATCTCTCTTTTGAAACTTGGAATTTTGAGAGAACTTTTGGGCTGCATACTTTTCTTTTTATTTCTTTCTTTTTCTTTTTCTTTCATAGAGGCGAGTATCTAAGTACCCATTGTTTTATTGTGGACACTTGTCCCTTTTTTACTCTCTTTTTTTTAGCAGCAACCCAAATCTCTTTTCACTGATAAACTTTTGGGAGATGACAACAAAGATATTTGGAGTAACACTATGTAAAAAAGAGATCTACAGTCGCGCGTTGAAGGCGTTTACAGTCGTGCCTCGGCGCGTCGCCGCATTAGGGTCTCTAAATGTAAGATTTTACAGACATACCACTTAATATGCGTCTACGACTGACTTTATCACAGATAGTTTTAGGCGAGTCTGAAATTTTCCGTCTGCAGTAACGTCTTATTACTCACGCCCGTGCGAATGTCTGTGTGGTAGCGTGTTGGGCGACTGTGCTCAACCGTATCTACTGCATCGTACTTCCCTAAGAAGCGACCGTACTTTTTGGAAACGTTACACGAGGCGGCGGCATCGATTTTAACTGCCCCTTCCAAAGCTAGTCACGCCGCGGTGTCGATATGCGATCGTAACAATTCATATGTACGCACCCTTGTGAAAAAGGGCGTCTGTACCACTCACGCACATGTCGACGGGCAGCGTGTGTATCGCACACCTCTCACTGTCGACATTTACGGACACCCGGGGCGATAAGCGTCAGAAAACCTTTATTAAAATACGTAACCCGTGCGAAAGGTAACCGATTATAATATGTTCATACTTACGGTGTCTATGGATCCTACCGTATTTACGACCGGGTATAGACGCTCCAGAACTCCTACACTCTTCACGGATGCTTAGTTCTGTACACGTGTCTGTGAAACTTGTTTAATTTAGAGACACCTGTTTGCGATGCGGCGATACTTCGTTTCGTGTTTACGCACACTTAGCTCACGACTACGATGCTTATAACGAACGGTTGACCGTAACACTTTGTTGGCAACGGGGCTAATGTTACGAGCGCTTCTTGTGTTACGTAAAATCTCAAACGGAACTACGGACGTGCGGTGTCGCTTAAGGAGTCCGTGATGCTTACACTTTTCACGGGCGCTTGTTGTGTGCTAATCGCCTATAGAAGTTGTCTCACTTACGGATGCTTGTTTGTGCTAAACAACTATTACCATTTGCCATTTTCGGACACTTACCATGAGTAGCCGACTGTAACTCTTTTTGCTGTATTTACAGACGCCTTGATATGTACCGATATGATCTCGGTACGAAGGTGGCCCGATCTTCACGACAGTAGGTTTAGAACAAGATAACTTGCTGTAGAAACAGGGGTAACTAGCTTTATACCTGACAAAGGTTGGTTGTGACCAAGCGGGCAGGAAGAGAGACACCGAAACCGCGAAGGACTTCGACTCGATCTCCGAGCGATCGCAGAACCACAAGCCGGGACTAATCCACACAATACGGGCGGCCCAAACGGAAGCCATAGAGCACGGCGTAGGGGGACCTCTCGAGAGATCTCTCACAAGCCCAAGAAGAACTCTCAAGAACAAGGTGTGTAAGAACACTCAGCAGCTCGGCTGCAATACCATATCAGGTAGATTATCAAATCATCCAAAAGTCCCTTACTAGTAGCATACAAGTGTTATTTATACTAGAAACAAGACCCTTCGATATCTATGAACTGAAGTCTCCACGTTTGAAGAAGAAAAGCCAACTGGGGTGAAGCAATCTCGAAGTGGTCTTCAATTCTCGCGCGCTGTTAGCCTCCGAGCAGCCCTTCAATGTTTTGATCATAACTTTATCATGGGAAGTCAAAACGACGAGCCGCTTGTTGGGTTGGAAAGTAGACTTGACGTGGGTTCCAACCATGTATGGCATGCACCATGACACGCTGGAGGATGGTACAGTATTGAACGAGAATTTGTACCAATATCCCGTCTCGACTAGACTCTTCACCTTACGGCGGTCCCGAATAATACGACCATAACTTCTTGATGCAAGGTCCAAATGATGTGGCGTTGCTGGCATTTGGAAGATAACTGGATAAGCTTTCCAACAAGTCCTCATGTACCTCTAAATCTTCATAGAATCAAGAGTTGTGATTGTTTCTTTTCGATGCTTCATCTTTGTCGGCAAGATGGTTTGTTGGTTCAGCTTTGTGCGTAAACCATCTTCTCTCCTTGGGTCCAAAGCAGTAGCTCCTTCTTGTGTAAACCTTGTCAATGCATATGTACGACATTTTAGGTAGTATAATATTCTCAAATATTTCAATGTTAAGTTTAGCAAGGAGCAAATTCACCTTCTCGTGTATCTTCTTAGCATGTGTTTGTGCAAGAGGACTACAATTACGATAACTTGTGTTGGATGGTGAATGATCTTCATATGATGAAACATTAGGGGCTGGCATGTTCTCATCATCCTCCCCTCTTGAAAAGGAGTCGTCCTCGACTCTAACTCTTGTGATCTATAAAATCGTTCTAGGCCATCGACTTGTACAATTATGGTTACATCACAATTTTCTTCTTTCATCACAAAGAAGGTGTTTGAATCTATAATCATATAATCTAAGTAGTAGCCTTGTTGGTGGAAATCTAAATAAATTGAAATTAAGTATAGCTTTCACCTTGTATCGATGCATAGAATAAATGGTGAATATTGATGTCCTTGGCATGGACACATCATCCTCCCTCCCTTCAAGAAAAGTCGCCCTCGATTGTTGTTTATCTGAAAACAACCTAGACAAAATAGAGGGTGGATGTGCTTGGCAATTCAATAATCTCTTATGTCATTTTCCTCTTTTGTTCATTTATGATTCATATTCATATTAGTTCCTTTTCCAAGTAAGAAATGTTCTCTCAACTTTGGTGATCCTGCAAATAGCTTCGAAGATGGGAGCACAAGTATTTCTTTAAAACCAATCATTTGATTCATGTTATCATACTTCATCTTGTCAAGATCACATATATCAAAAGATAAAAGAGAAACATTCTTGCCTTTTATATTGCACAATTCAAAGATACACTTGTCAAAGTCAATGGTTACAAATGAGGATGGAAAATTGTTGGGTGCATTCGTGGAACATGTTTTGCGAAGATTTATTTCTTTCGATAGAACATTTAAACATGGCAAGATCAGTTTTGGTTCTATACAAAAGTCACTAAACAACCTTTTCATCTCAACTTCAAGCAAATATGTGTCATAAGAACTTAACTCCAAATCAGCAAGCTTGTCATATGTTATACAAAAAGCACAAACATAGAATTTACTTGCAGCTTGATGTCCAATCAAATTGAATTTGAACTTGCAACTGTAGGGAGTATTCAAAGATTTCATGGATATTATGTTAAAAACATTCTCAAGTATATTGTTGATCTCAACACATTTATCAAACATGACATAGCAAACACATTCAAGAAGAGGTATTTTGCCAAAGAATTCATCATGAGTATATATTCTCACATTACCAGATTTATTTACATGCAAAGGATTAATATGAGTGCAAAGCATCATGTATATGAACCATATCAAAGCATAGAAAAGATCATGTATAACTGAACATTGGTTATGAACTTGCAAAATTTCAGCACACGGGTGAACATGTGAGATAATCAAATCAGCACGAACATTATGTGCATGGTCAACTCCATTTGAACCATGTGTTTCATCACAATTGCTCACCATTTTACTTTGCAAACTCAGATTTAAATTACTTTCGTTACCTTCTAAGCTTTGTGGTAGAACAACTATCATGGATGACGTTTACGAAATCATACCACTTTCCTCATCATGGTTCATGTTAGGGGCAGCAAACAATTGGTTCGGAGGAATGGCAACCATCTCACTTTTCTCAACAAGTGTGGAGTTGCCTTGAGCATCCATCTCTTCCTTAGTCTCCTTACAAACCTGCACATTTGGAAAGAAAACACTAGAGGTAGAGATGAGAGTCTTAGTTTCAAAAGTATCCTCACATGACTTGCATTCTAACTCTCTATTGTTCTGTGGTGTATCTCCCATGCTCTCATTGTTGATATTCTCAAACTCACGTTGGGCAGGATCACACAACTCTCTTTTGTTTTCACTCTCTCGATTGGTTATGCAGCCCTCATTCTCACATGAGTTTTGATGTAAAATCACTTCAATATCTTGGGAAGCGACATATGCATATGTGTCATACTTCACCATGCTCTCTAATGGAATAGGAGTAGCAATCGTTGTAAAAGAATCAAGAGCTGAAGCCTCCACAAATGCTCTTGAACTAGCATCACTTGAAGGGCAAGCATTTGCATCGGTATTGCCTTCAATCTGAAATTTAGGCTGCATGTTACACAATGAAATTTCAGCTTCACTATCCATGGCCATCACATGTTCTTCCTCATCGAATATTGGGTGCTGATCATAATTCACCACATCATTTTCATCATGAACCTGCGTCACACAACAAAAACAACCGGAAGGTATCATGATGTTAGTAGTAAATAATTTCTCACATGATTCCTCTTCTTTTTCACTCATTTGGGCAATGGGTTCACTCAGTTCTTTTGAATCCCTTTTCCTATCCCTCATAACTAATCCCTCTTTTCCCAATGTCTTGGTTCTTTGAGGTTTTGTGGAGTTTTATTTAGCATGGGAAACACTCCCTCACTATTTTTGTGGGTCACTCGAAAGTGTTTCTCACTCTCTCGCTTTCTTCTTTTTAGATCATCCTTCAAAATCTTATGAGCACCTTCTCGATGTTGTCCACTATGTCCAAATAGACTACCACGAGAGTTGGTTGGGCTATGTTGTTGTCGAGCCCAACCTCGCGGTGTAGGAAGACGTTCATCGAACATCCTCTCCATGGCCTTCACTAGTGAGTTTTCAAAATGATGTAACTCAGCCCGTGTGACATGTGGTTCTTTTTCTCTATGTACACCACCACGAACACTTAAAATATGTCCTGCCATGTTAGGATTTATGCAAGAAAAGTGGAATAGGCAAATTTGTGGAATCGCACAACCTCACCTCTTACTTACCAATGTTCTTACTTGTTCTCAAGGGTTGTGAGTGTGCTCAAAAGTGGTAGTACCGCAGCTTTGATTATGCGATTGAAATAATACAAGATGAGAGGTCCGGTTTCGGTTTTTTGGGGAGCTATAGGTGGCTGTTCAAGGAGGGCTATGGTACTTGAAACAATGTGAGACAAACTGTTCAAAGAAGATGTAAATGTTGTTGTGCGGTGCACCACAAACTTGAAATTTCAGATATGAAACTTGAATTACACAATCCGCAACACAACCCCTTTCACTTCTCTTCTCTTCTCTTTTTTTTTTTTTTTTTTTTTTTTTTTTTACTCTTTTGGTCACTTTTTTCTCAGATTTTTTCAGCAAACATGAGATAACATATGACGGGTGCGGATAAAATTAATCAAGAGTACGGCGGAAGAAGAACGATGGTGACTAGCAACACAAAGAATGGAATGAACACAAAGTAACAGTACCAACAACGTGGCTATAGGATATTTTTTTTGTGGCTTTTTAGTGGACTGTAGGATAAAACAAATATATATGTGATGGATAATACCAGTAACAAATGATGAATAAAATCAAAGGTAAATATGTGGACGATGGAAAACAAAAAGGTGGATGAGTGGGTGATAACAAAATCTACCGTGACAACGATAGCTCGATACCAAATGATATGTACCGATATGATCTCGTACGAAGGTGGCCCGATCTTCACGGCGGTAGGTTTAGAACAAGATAACTTGTCAGAGAAACAAATAATAACAAGCTTTATACCCGACAAAGGTTGGTTGTGACCAAGCGGGCAGGAAGAGAGACACCGAAACCGCGAAGTACTTCGACTCGATCTCTGAGCGATCGCAGAACCACAAGCCGGGACTAATCCACACAATACGGCGCAGCCGAACGGAAGCCGTAGAGCACAAAGTAGGGGACCTCTGAGAGATCTCTCACAAGCCCAAGAAGAACTCGCAAGAACAAGGTGTGTAAGAACACTCAGCAGTTCAGCTACAATACCATATCAGGTAGATTATCAAATCATCCAAAAGTCCCTTACTAGTAGCATACAAGTGTTATTTATACTAGAAACAAGACCCTTCGATATCTATGAACTGAAGTCTCCATGTTTGAAGAAGAAAAGCCAACTGGTGAAGCAATCTCGAAGTGGTCTTCAATTCTCGCGCGGCTGTTAGCCTCCAGAGTAGCCTTCAATGTTTTGATCATAACTTTATCATGGGAAGTCAAAACGACGAGCGGCTTGTTGGGTTGGAAAGTAGACTTGACGTGGGTTCCAACCATGTATGGCATGCACCATGACACGCTGGAGGATGGTACAGTATTGAACAAGAATTTGTACCAATATCCTATCTCGACTAGACTCTTCACCTTCTGAGCAGTCCCGAATAATACGACCATAACTTCTTGATGCAAGGTCCAAATGATGTGGCGTTGCTGGCATTTGGAAGATAACTGGATAAGCTTTCCAACAAGTCCTCATGGACCTCTAAATCTTTATAGAATCAAGAGTTGTGATTGTTTCTTTCTGATGCTTCATGCTGTCAGCAAGATGGTTTGTTGGTTCAGCTTGTGTGTAAACCATCTTCTCTCCTTGGGTCCAGCAGTAGCTCCTTCTTGTGTAAACCTTGTCAATGCATATGTACAACATTTTAGGTAGTATAATATTCTCAAATATTTCAATGTTAAGTTTAGCAAGGAGCAAATTCACCTTCTCGTGTATCTTCTTAGCATGTGTTTGTGCAAGAGTACTACAATTACGATAACTTGTGTTGGATGGTGAATGATCTTCATATGATGAAACATTAGGGGCTGGCATGTTCTCATCATCCTCCCCTCTTGAAAAGGAGTCGCCCTCGACTCTAACTCTTGTGCTCTATAAAATCATTCTAGGCCATCGACTTGTAGAATTATGGTAACATCACAATTTTCTTCTTCCATCACAGCAAGGTGTTTGAATCTATAATCATATAATCCAAGTAGTAGCCTTGTTGGTGGAAATCTAAATAAATTAAAATTAAGTATAGTTTGCACCTTGCATCGATGCATAGAATAAATGGTGAATATTGATGTCCTTGGCATGGACACATCACGCCTGATCAGCAACAGGTGTCTGTGGAGTGTGCGAATTTTACAGATGCGTGGTTCGGTTAGGCGTCAGAAATTAATACAAACCTACAGACGCGCGTTGGCAGCGGTTGCTTATAAATGTACAGATATTACAGACCGTTTCTGGCACGCGACAGCGATTACTATGGAACTGTAGATGCGCATTACAGTGCCGGTCTGTACTTGTTTAGATATTACAGAGAGGCGTCTGTATTAACGAAAACGTTACAGACCCGCGTACAGCTTAGAACCGTCTACAGACCACAGCATTGATATACAGCTCGGGCACACAACAGAAATTGAAAATGGCAGATGCTGACACATAAATAATACATATAAATAGGTCCGATCACAAACAAATGGCAGATGCAGCAGCATTGAAAATTCTCGTGTATCTCGGATTGTTCACACAGACGCACCGGTTGTTCAGGGCACGCCATAGATTGTTCACAACAGAAATAACAGAGTTCACATGCATGTATCTAGCTTGATCGTCATGCAAAGAAGGGAAACAAGAACACGTTCACATGCATGTATCCACCTGATTGTCATGCAGCAAGGAAAACAGAAGCAACTCATGGTTTACGAAATGAAATACTCGCCTTCAGAGCTGATGATCTGTTCCATAAGAAACTTGGCGATCCTCTCTCTAACATCCTCCAAATAGATCGGCTCTGTGCACAAGTCGAAATCCTAATAATACAAAGAAAGATAGGCATAAGTGTTTGTTATACACATGGTCTTTATTGCCAAACAAAGGTAGGCACATGATGGAGCTGCACTTCGAGTTACCTCGGGGCGATCCAAATTAACTTGTTTCAACGCAGCCATCATGTGGTACGTCGTGTAGAACCCACATGTCTTCGCATTAGTTTACGACGAGCACTCGCGATCATATGAAACACAAGTGGTGATTCACCGAATGGAAACACATACAAGTGCACAACTCCAAGTGAAGCACTACTTACTTTTCGTATATCTGCGGTGAATCGTAAACTTTTGCTTCCCGCACGCATGGGGGGTAAATTCGCTCGAGAACCCTACACATGAGGAAAATGTCACATTCTTTTTTATTTTTAGTAACATAAATAAGAAAAAAAATGCATGGGTCAGTTGTAGGTTAGGAAACACTCACGTCTATTGCATTTTTCAACGGGCCAAGATTTGACTTTAAGCCGGGCATAGAGTCAACAAAATAAGCCTTCCTCCACTTTAGAGCGATGACAACAAAGAACCGGTGTGTGCCCGGGTTATGCGCAAACATGACAAAATCCTTGTCAAGATGTTTCCTTAGGCCCCATTCTAGATATGTGATGCCCTTGACGTCGGGCCCACCGTTCGGTCGCTTCATAGGTCAATAGCTCGGGATCATCAAGAAAGCCAATTGACAAAGACACGTCCCTAGCTTATCTATGCAGGCATCTAGGAATAGAGAAGCGTGGAAAGCAAATTTAGCAAGCAAATAGATGAAGAGGTATCCCGAATGAGATAGAAGAAATTGTACTCACAGTGTCATGCAGCAAAGGATGGCCACATCCAATATATCCAGTGTCATGAGGTCAAACAAGTCGTCGAAACCCACATTGATCATAGCCTCTTTGTCTGTGTCATACAAATTTAGTCGCTCTCGATGCAAGAACGCGCACCGATTGCCTGTTTGCAGCTACTTGCATGTACCACTCATGAAGAGCAAAGACAAGAAGGCCCCGCCTTAAGAAGCTCTTCGGGTGATAGCATTGGAGATACATCTTTGGTACTTAGGGTTGGGCCGTGCGAACCGAAGGGCATTCGAATCCATTCTCGTGAAATAGGGCGAGCCACTCTCCGCATTCTCACCACCTACAGGGCTAGGGGTGTTGTGTAACACCCTGAAATTTTGCATTTTTTGAAATAGATTAAATGAATTTAATTTGCATCGTGTGCTCATACAAATATAGGAAATAAATAACTCTTATGAAAATAAAATGAATCATAAGGCTAGACACATGTATGTTGCACCCATGCTGCTGCATTTCTCTTATTGAAGTGACTGGATTTTTAGTAGGAAGTTGAATAGATTCAAATTCAATTTCAAAAGTCATTTGAAAAGTGTTTTAATAAAAGAAAAGCTTTTTCATTCACTTCCTGTTCGTCTACTTCAGTTGAGCCCGTAGGCCAGCCGGCCTACTATTTCTTTCTGCCTTGTATTTCTTGCTGGACCGAGCCTATTGCCTTGCTAACGGGCCGGCCCAACTCGAGGGCAGCAAGCTGCAGCGCTGCTCTTCTACCTTGCTCGCTGAGGCTGACCGGAGGGTCCCGAGCTACAGTGTCATCCCTTCCCCAAGTCAGATACGAACGAGCCCGGCTCTGTTCGCTCCGTGCCGAACGAAATCCGAACGAGCTGCCCCGAATTCCTCGCGGTTCAGCGTTATCTCAACGCGTGGGGCTCGTCTATAAGTACCGCCGCCACCATCTTGACCTGTTTTCCATCTGCTCTCGCTCTGCCATCGCCTACAGAGCACGCACGAGCCGCCGCCGCCCAAGTTCGCCGTCGAGCTCGGGAAGCACTGCCTCGCCGTCGCTCGTCGCCTCAGCAGCGTCGTTGAGGTTTGGTTCGGCGTTGCGAAGCCGGTGAATTCATTCTATCTCCGTTTTTCTTCGGGTTTCTCACGAATCGACGACGGACCTTGCAGAGCTCCGCCGCCGGCCGCTGTTCTCCGCCGTTCGTCATCGCCCGTCAATCTCCGGTCGATTCCTCGCGTCGGTGAGACTCCCTTGCCCTCCTAGATCGATTTGCACCCATCAATTTGATAGATTATGGCCGCTAGGGCCGGGTTCCTTTGCGCCGGCGAGCTTGCCGCCGCCGGCCATGGCCGAGCGCCGCGCACTCGCGCGTTCTGCTCGCGTGTGTGAGTCAGACGAGGTCGCAATCGCGTCGAAACGCTGTCCGCATGGCGGATTGGCGCATTCCGGCGACCCTCGCCGCCGTCGGTCGCGGCTGTGCCGCCGCCGGTTCCTGTTCCTGGCCGGTGGAGATGATTTCCACTCGCCCAATCTAATCTGAGCCGATCACCTGAGATCCGACGGTCCAGACTGAACGGTACCCTTTCGGGTGTTCATTTCGCAGAAAGGTCCCTGCAGGTTTCTAAGGAACGAAGCGCGCTCCTTTGCGTATTACCGGAATTACGCATTGACTGTTGAAAAGCGTATTTCCATCGGTTCAGTTCCAGAATGCGTTTTCAGTATTTACAGAACTGCCATTGTTCTTCATTTAGTCATAACTTTCTCATTTTAATTCCAAATCGATCCGTTCAAATTGCGTTAGGATCGTAGTTAAATTTCCTAGATGATTATACTACTGTTAGTTCAGTTCTCTACTGTTAATTTTCGTAGTTAGATTTTAATTAATTACCTTGCATTAGTAACCTTGTTTATTTCATAACTTCGCTTCGATTTAGCTCCGATTCGCGTGATCCTTGCGTCTCGTGTGACCGTAGCGAATCGTAGAATGATTTATGAAACTTTTTACTTTATTTCTGTAATGTTGGTGTACTGTTCTAATGATAGGCTTGTTTGCTTTGTATGTATGATTCCTGGTTTGTGTGTTGTTTGCGTGATGATCGAGTAGGCAAAGAGGCGGTTCGTGGAGGATCGATACTTTGGTGATCAAGACTTCTACGAAGACCAGCAGGAACAGCCACCAACCGCTGAAGGCAAGTATAGCTTGGGCTTCACCTTGTTGACCTATTCACCTTAATCATTATTTCATGTGCATGAGTATAATTAATTTGCCATAAGGATGTCCTAGTTTTGTTATCTGTTTCCTTAATACCTTGGGTTACTTGCATTGGGTAGAATTGCTAGCGCTCAACCTAAACATAAATGAACCCGATGATGAGTAATGATGTTATGAGATGAATGGTGAATATGATAATGAAACAACAGGGCGAGGGAGCTCTTTTGATGCTCTTGGCCCTCCATAAGGACTAATCCGTTGGCAAAAAGCCGGGAAAACCGTGCAATTGGGGGGTCATATGGCTCGATCAGTAGTTGATTAGAAAGCTCTTGTCTAGCTTGTTGGGGGTTACCCTTGTGGCGCAAAAGAGGGTTGCCGGTTGGGTATAGTGCGGTCCCCGTCCCTTTGTGTATAGGTCGCTGCGTGTCATTGTTGCCACCGGGAAGGTTGGTCCTATATCTGTCGCCATCTGAAACCTATAGCGGCTCCCGACCTGTTAGATAATCTTTCGAAAGGCTATGTATGATTTTCGTTGTTTAGGCCTAATTAACCTACTCAATTGGAAGTCATAACTCACGGTGAAAAAGTACACCTCTGCAAGAGAGTAAAATCGTTATAAATGTACCCGTGCTCACGGTTAAGAGCGGCCCTAAAACTTGACGGAATAAGTAACATGATAATGGTGAACTAAATGTGATAATGTTGTTGAGTTGAGAATGGTGATAACTGAATATGGTGATCTTTTATAATTGTTGGGGAATAATTGGAGCCTAAGCGTAACTTAGAATTATTAGAATGAATAAAAGTTTGACTTACTAAAAGCTTACCGCAAAGATAACCAAAGTGTCGACTTTTGAACCTCATCCACCCTAGCTATCTTGTTGAGTACGACATGTACTTACGCTTGTTTCTTTTGCATACATGGACAATATTGGATGGGTACGGATGGCTATGGCTATAAAGCATATGAAGATGATTACTAGGCTTGAGTGTCAACCAAATGATCTTCCCCCGTGGAGTTGAAGACATCATGGTGTTTAGTTATCTACTATATTATTGTTAGATTTCTTTGATATTTATGTTTGAGATACAGTTCGTTATGTAATAAGGCACTTGGATGATACTATTCCTTCACTTTTGTCATCATATGTGTGTGATTGATTCCCCGGGCACACATATGATTCGTTATTCAATTTGTTTTATAAATTGAGTATGACATGTTGGCGGGCGGTGAACGATGTCCTCGTTGTTGCAACGCCGCCACCTCAACTCTGAGCTCATCTATTACAAATGCAAAGCTCGCTCTAAGTGCTTTGATCGCGACTCCCTCTTTACGCACATGTCGGGGCACCCCACCAAGGCTTCCAACCAACCCAACTAGACATACCACGCACACTCCCCTCGTCTGCGTTACGGGATGCCTAGGGCCTCTGTGAGCTCACATCTTTCCCTTACACCAGTGACATCGGAAGGGGGACGGGCCGCCATCCGTAAAATCTCCTCGGATAAATACCGATACTCTTCACGAGTCCAAACAATTTCAGCCTTGTCACCTGACACCGCCAGTCTGCTCCATGCAGGCAAAAAAGTCCGCACACGGTTTTATGGAAATGCGTCCTAAGGATTCTAGATTCCTTTGGCAGCCAATTTTCTATCCTCCTTCGCCCACTTTTTTGAAGTATGCCCCATAACCTCTTGTCCCCGGTAGTGGTCATGCTTGTTCTTCTCCCTAAGCTACTTGCATCTCTTACTCATTGCCAGTGCCTTTTCCCTTCCCTTCTCTCGCAACAAAAGTCGCCCAATCATCCTTGCAGATGTATGGGTGCTTCACAGTGGCATCCAATCCCTCCTTGGTATAATTTCGCACTAGATCATGCTTGTGGGTCTTAAAACTTTTGCCTAGTACCTGCCACAGCTTCTTATATGCTATGAGCCTTAAGTTGTCTGGAAACTACAATGAAGGCCGGATACGACATCAAATAATGCTTTCTTTACATCATCACTTAAGGAACGGGCGAAGCCGTGAGCAAGGAGATCCTTTATCTAGCAATCGAGCGAAGAAGTCTCTTCATTCTTAGCTTGGCCTTCTTCTCGTGGAAACCCGTCCGCGAGTGCCGTGACAACTATCTTATCTTCTCGCCACCTTGTGAGTGTCCCGATCGTCCCCTTTTCGATCGGATGGCCGATGGTCTGCCCTTCTCTTAGTAACATCTCCCAAAAGCATCCCCTGTGGAACCATCATCTCTCTTTTGCCCCCTTGTAGTAGCATCATCTATCTCTTGCTGTGTCTCTCCATATGTATCTCTCCGACCATCCTCTAGAGAATTAGTCGTTACGTTGCCAGATGATGTTTTACATATGTCATCCGACACCTATATCAAACAAATTTAAGTTACACAGAAAAGTCAACAGCTAGCACTAAAAAAGCTAAAAAATAAGTATTGTTTGTATATCACATAACTGCAGCTTACCATTTTCGAAAGCATCGTCAACGGCCGGCACACATGACAAAGCTTCACTGGCAGTTCTAGGGGGAAGGTACAAAGCAGTCAATGTTACGTCTTTAGCATGTATATTCATCTATAAAGAAAATAAGCGGCCAGAAATTTGTTGCGCCAGCACGACAAAAAAAGCGAGAGATAACAACATTGTAGCAGCGGCCGGTGTCAAGTTTAGTATCCACAACTTGATATATCCATGTGAGGATAAAATTATATAGTTCAATTCTGTAATAGGCAATCTATGAGGACTAAATATAAAAAAAGGTAGTTAGGGAATAGAGGAATATAAAGAAACCGTAGTTTAGTAACAGTTCATTTAATAGGTACATTTTTGTAAGACAAAACAGTAGTAGTAGTACTCTACAGCAGGCGCGTCCCGGATAATATGAGGCCCAGTTCGAAATACTAAGTGGAGGCCTAATATCTCTTGTTCCAAAGCAAAAAAATAATGACAAAATTTCAATATATCACCAGTTGTATAACCATCACTTGAAAAGCGATATTATTTTGGCATTCTTTGAAACTGAAATTTCCAGTCGATATTCTTTGTACAAAGACAATGCTCGAAAGATTAACTAAACAAAATAGGGGCTAGGCATAGAATTTAACATACAATTTCCATCTTCAATCTGGATTTGGATTGCGACTAGGTCTCGAACAATGAATAACGGTGTCGGCAAGGGCGAGGAACAAGAAGTCGATTTATCTAGGTGACGAAGGCTGAGAGGTTACGTGAAAATTGGGAATTGGGAATTGCCAGCCACACTACATACTATTCTCCGCCTCTCGAGCTCTGGAAGGAAGTTTTTTTTTTTCAACCTTCACCGGAAGGAAGTCACGATCGTGGGAGTTGGGTTCCTGCAATTGCAGGCCACGTTTCTGGGCTTTAGAAGATAGGTTTTATTGATTTTCTAATTGAAACAAAGCTCAAATTATTATCTATATCTAGGATACTTAGTAAATCTTGGGGCCCATAGTTTTTGGAGGCCCTGTTCGATCGCCACGACCCGCACGGGCCGAGAGGACGCCCCCGTCTACAGAGCCGCCATTGTTCTTCAACATGTATATTTATCTATAAAGAAAATATAAAACAGTAGTTGCAGTTTTCTATGACAAAAACACACAAGTAATAACATTATAGTAGCAGTTAGGTGTCAAGTCTCGTATCTACAACTCAATATATCCATCTGAGGATAAAATTATACAGTTCAACTATGTAATAGGCGGTCTATGAGGACTAGTCGCGCCTGTTTGCTTGTGCTAGCTTCATCTTGTTTCAGCTTATTCTCTCTCACAGAATACTATTAAACAAGCGAATAGGCTCTCAGAGGCACGGAATATCACAAAAAAATGTAGTTCAGAACAGAGGAACATAAACAAACTATAGTTTAGCAACAGTTCATTTAATATGCACATTTTTTAAGACAAGATAGTTGTAGTACTCTACAAAGCAGTCATTGATCTTTATCATGTATATTTATCTATAAAGAAAATATGAAACAAGAGTTGCAGTTTCCTAAGACAAAAACACACAGGTAACAACGATATAGTACCAGTCAGGTGTCAAGTTCAGTGTCTACAACTCAAAATATCCTTGTGAGGATAAAATTATATAGTTCAATTCACGTAATAGGCGTCTATGAGGACTACACAAACCAGAGAAGCACAGATCACAAAAAAATGTAGTTCAAGAATAGAGGAATATAAACAAACTGTAGTTTGGCAACAGTTTATTTAATAGGAACATTTTTGTAAGACAAGATATTTGTACTACTTCTACAGAAAGCGCCGTATTTCTGGAGCACTCATATTCATCTATAAAGAAAATAAGCAAAGCAATAGTTGCGGTTTCCTATGACAAAAACAAACGGATAACAAAGATTATAGCTATAGTAGCGGTCAGGTGCCCTGTTTTTCATATCGGACGACTAATCGCGATTAATCATGATTAGTCGTCCATATCGTAAATGCGTGTTCGATAAGGGCCTTCGATCAATTTTGTTTGATAATAAACCTTATCGTATGATAAGTTGTGACTAATCATGATTAGTCGTCCGATAAGGCAGCCCGGATGACTAGTTCGGCCGGTATGTTAGGACATTGGAGAACTCACCACGGCCCCGTTAGGGAAAGAACAAGTGACCGAGTACTTCAAGGAGCTCCCGACAACATGTTTTCCAGCTCCCGCGGCGCATGTTTCCCTTTCCGTTCAGAGTCACCGCTGGTGGCACCTCCGCCCCTGCCGTTCGCACCTCCGCCCGCTTGTTCACACCTCCGCCCCGCCGACTACAGCTCCGTCCCGCAGCTCACCGCCTGCCGACCGCCGGATTCGGCTCCATCTGCGGCTCCGCCCGACGTTCACCGGCTTCAGCTCCTCCGTCCGCGGCTCCCGCCCGTCGTCCGCCGTTTTTTAGCTCCGACCGCCGGCTCCCTCCCACCGGGTCCGCAGGCCGCAGCTCCTCCCGCAGACCGCACCTCCGCCATTCCTATCTTTGCCCGCACTTTGTCTCCTCCCCACCGGGACGCGGGAGGCCTCAAGCATAAGATAAGCGAATCAAGGTACATCATCTGCTCCTCGTTACTCTGCTCCGTCCATCTCTCGCTCCCTCCATCTCAGCCACAAGTCAGCCAGTCAGCACTCACCATCAGGCATCAGCAAGCTGCGATTCTTGTTAAGTGGCCAAATCACCATGGTACTGATTCATTATGGCCATGATTACATATATTTACATCATATATATAATATATACATGGTCATCAGGCATAAGGACGACTAAATGTCCGACTAGCCGATCAGACCGATTAGGACCGACTAATCGACCCCGATCGACGACTAATCGTTCTTATCAACCTGATCGGTGGTCATACGACTAGAAATGATAATACGATATGAAAATAGGGGTCAGGTGTCAAGTTTAGTTTCTACTACTCTATATATATCCATCTAAGGATAAAATTATCACCTTTCCTCACTTACAGGGCAACTGAAAATTCAAGCGACACTTGATGATGCGTTGATACCGGCCGTTGGATGGAAATCACCGGGGTGGCTTCGTCGCGAATCGATTTGAAAATTTCAGTACACGGAAATTAGCAAGGCCCTAATATCATACAGTTCAATTCTGTAATAGGTAATCTATTGTAACACCCCAAATTTTGCACTTTTAGAAATAGAGCTAAAATGATTTATTTATGTATTTTTGTGGTCATGAAACATAGGAAAATACAAATTTTATTATATTAAAATTCATCATAGGGTTTAGATACATGTATGTGCACCCATGCTGCTGCATTATTATTTTTTTGTGATGTCTGGTTTCGTTTAGATTTGAAAAGGCATTCAAAATCTATTTGAAAAGTATTTTGTAAAATAGTTCAAATAAAAGAAAAGGATTTTATTTCTTCTCCTCTCTCTCGTCAACACTTGTTTATCGTTTCCTTTTTATTTATTTCTTCTGCAATCAACTCTCGTAATCAACCTCCTTTGCTATTGTTTCTCTGCACGCCACGCCCATGGTGAGCTTTAGCTTGTTTATTATCTTCAGCAGGCCGCCGCCAGTCCTTGCCATGGCCTGCAAGTGAATATTAACCCGCATCAAGCTCTACATGCCATATATCATCACGTTGCCGTATCCATCTAATATCCAAGCTGCTCCTCTCTACGTTCTTATCCAGGCCAAAATCACGTCTTCTTGTTCCCCGCACAAAAACGTGCAGCAGCCCACGCTCAAGACCCCATAGATATATAGGAGCCCCTGTGTGCAGCGCCAAGCCCTACACCTGACCCAACACACCTGCGCCGCCCTGCCCTAGCCCTAGTTGCTCTGCGCCGCCGTTTTGCATCTCGCCAAAAGCACCGAAGCTGCCGCAGCGGAGAACGTCCTCTGCTGCCTTGCCGCCGTCCCAACCTGCTATTGGAGTTCTGCGTCGAGGTTGTCGCCGTCTGCCGCCGTTCGTGTTTCATCTGAGGCCATCATCAATCACACGATCAAGCTGTCCATGGACATCTTGCCTTCGCCGGTCAGAAATCCAGTGTACACGCTCCTTCTTATCTCTCTCTTCTTATCTCTCTCCTATACGTGATCTTGATCTGTACAGCTCATATCACTGCTAGGAATGTGTTGATACATGACGGTTTTCTGTTGACATTTTTGAAATGGTCATAGAAATTTTAGACCATGACGATTTGATAATTAGGTGCTAAATGAATGACGATTTAAACCATTCGTCAACACCATAGTTACTTATGACGATATTGAATAAACATCACAGATGTATTAGGGATGACATGGCATGTGTGATACTGACATGAACCTCCACGTGGGCGGCTGATTGAGATGTAGAAAAGAAAAAAACAAAAAACAGAATCACAGCAAGGACTCGAACCCACAACCAGCTGAGTGGAGGCAAATAGTCTTACCACTACACTATGAAAGAATTTACAATACAATTGGAAGGTTTATATTTTTTATCAAATTAAACAGGCTGTGCTGCTGCTGGCTGCTCACGTTGATGAGCTGGACCTCGGCTTGGCTTTGGCCCAACTCGAGAGTGGTGGGAGAGTCGGGCTTTGTCCAGGAAAGAAATTGGCCCGAGCTTCATTCTCCAATTAGAATTGTATTTTCCATTTTCCATATACTTGTATTTTATACACACACATATTTGTATAAATATCATTATGTGTGCATATATACGTAGCCGTATATCGCAATAGACAGAAGTTTACATTGTTCATGTTCACGTGTCTAATTATCGGGAGAAGTCGCACGGTAATTAAAATAATTAGAGAAAAGTACCAAACAATTACAAAAATTCTCAAACTTGGCGGTGCCTTCACACATGCCATGTAGACGCCTCAAAAAAAGTTTGAGGCCGATAGCACACTTGCAAAGCGCACGGGCTACACATTCATGAGAAACCTTAGCGTGAGGATAGGGTTTCGTGAAAGGTTGAGTATACCACTTTGTGAAGCACGCGTGCTCCGCTTAACTCCAAACATCCTTAATTTTTTTTTGTGGTCATTTACACCCAAAATATGCCCCCACGCAAAATCCTAGGTTTTTTTAGCCATTTTTGGATTTATCAGTATTTTTTACGTGCGCGCGTGCGACCAAATATGGTGAATTACACTTTGAAAACACAATAATCCGGCACCGGCCTCCACAAGTTTTGCCTCCTAGGGCACAAGTGACCTTGCGGCAAAGTTTGGCACCGTTTCAGGTCTTTTCGGGGGTGGTCACAGTTCAACGTATAATTATTAGGAGGAGTCGCACGGTAATTAAAATAATTAGAGAAAAGTACCAAACAATTACGAAAATTTTCAAACTTGGCGGTGCCTTCACACATGCCATGTAGACGCCTCGAAAAAAAGTTTGAGGCCGATAGCACACTCGCAAAGCGTCTGTGCCACACAACCATGAGAAACCTAAGTGTGAGGATAGGGTTCTATGAAAGGTTCTATATACCACTATGAAGCACGTCTGCTCCGCCTATGTCTAAACTTCCTCAAATTTTTTTGTGGTCATTTACACCCAAAATATGGCCCCACGCAAAATCCTAGGTTTTTTAGTCATTTTAAAATTACCGTATTTTTTTCTACGTGCCGCTTTGCGACCAAATATGGTGAATTACACTTTGAAAACACAATAATTTCGCACCGGCCTCCACAAGTTTTGCTTCCTAGGGCACAAGAGACCTTTGCGGCAAAGTTTGGCACCGTTTCAGGTCTTTTTGGGGTGGTTATAGTTCAACATATAATTATCGGGAGAAGTCGCACGGTAATTAAAATAATCGAGAAAAATTACCAAACAACTTCAAAAAATTCTCAAACTTGGCGGTGCCTTCACACATGCCATGTAGATGCCTCAGAAAAAGTTTGAGGCCGATAGCACACCGCAAAGCGCACAAGCCACACAACCATGAGAAACCTAAGTGTGAGGATAGGGTTCGGTGAAAGGTTCCGTATACCACTATGAAGCACGCCTACTCCGCCTATGTCCAAACTTCCTCAAATTTTTTTTCGTGGTCATTTACACCCAAATTATGGCCCGACGCAAAATCCTAGGTTTTTTTAGTCATTTTTGAAATTACCGTATTTTTCTACGTGCCGCTTTGCGACCAAATATGGTGAATTACACTTTGAAAGCACAATAATTTCGCAAGACCGCCTCCACAAGTTTAATTTAAGATCTTTATAATAATTGTAAATATCAATTATTTATAAAACTTTGGTTTTGATGTCTTTTTTGTTCGAATTCACTTGTAGTTTAAAAACTATTTCTTATTCAATTTATATTCCATATATATAATTTTTTTTAAACAAAAAAGGGTGTTTTTGACCCAGTACTATGCAGGCCGAAGCCCAACAATATAGGGGCCAGCGCAGCCCATTACTTCGGCCCGATCTATTACAGCCGTTGGATTGGCACCTAATGAATTGCAGCCGTTGGATCCAAAGCACTGCTATATATAAGCACCTCTTGATCCCCAAACCCTAGTCTCGCACGCACTCTCTTCTCCTCTACTCCCTATCCTCTTCCTCCCGTTGCATCCTGGGGATGGAGATGGTGCTCCCCGTGTCCACTCCCATCCTGCGTAACCCTAGCCACTATCCCACTCCCATCCCGTGACCCTGAAGCAGAAGACGGCGGCGGCGGATTTGGGGGCGAGCGAGGCTGCTGCTGCACGACAGCTGTGCCGGCGCGGCGGCAACGCTTCTGCGGCGCGACGACGGCACTTCTGCGGGCGACGGCGGGGTGTCCTACTTCCCGTCCTGCTCCTTCGTCTCGGTCTGCACCGCTATCACCGGCAGCCGCCCCCATTGACGATGTGTTTTCTTCCTTCGCATCTCTATGTCCCGCAGTTGACATACTTGCTCTGGCTCGCAGGATGGGTGAAGGGAGGTCTGGATCCATCTACGGAGGCTAGGGAGGTGGCAGATCTCCTCCAATCTAGGTCCTGGCCGGCCAAGAAAGCTACAGCCCCAACATCCAGTTGTGTTCCGCATCACACATTGACTCCTTCCCTTCTAGCTGATCTCTGATCTCCGAATGGTCCATTTGTTAGAGATTATTATGTCTGCAGTTTCTGTCATGTGGATCTCTGTAGCTTAGTTTCTGTAGCTTAGTTTTTTGTGATTTGATAACAGTTGATGCATCCACGGATTCATTATGGGTTAAGCTGATTTTGGTCAGATCGTACTCATTTACTGACTGAATAGCGGTTTGGGGAGGCTAACCAGTACATTAGATTGAACTTTTTAGTGGTCAGATGCGTAATTTACTTCCATGTACAAGCTTGCAGATTGAATATTGGTTTTCCTTGCCATCCATGTACTGCAGTTTTTGCAGCATTGCATCTTAGAGTAATGATCTAAAGATGGGTAAGGGGAAGATTGCTATCTTTATATGCATATTAGTTTAATATTTGTTTGAACCAAAGGAAGATGGTAGCTGCAGACACTCTTTGATTTATATTGCTAGGCCTGAAGATGGGCAATTGGTACTTTTGATTTTCTTATTTGTATAATCATAGAGGTGACAATTGGTTATTTTGTTTTCTCATGTTGTAGGTATCAGCTGGATATCAATATTGACAAAGCAGCCGATTTCTGAAACAATGGGAGCAGGCACTTCAGTTATAATGTAATGTCTACAGCCTTCCACGTACTTTCCGCCGCACTTCAGTTGGTTGTTCAACGCCTTGTATTTTTTATCCAGACGACTGAACCCTCTGTGTGTATGACTGCTTCCCGTGCACAGGTGGCGGCGGCTTGTGCGACCTCGCCTTGCTGCGCTGCGCTGGGCGAAGCGAAGAGGAGCGGATACAACCTGGTACGGCGCTGCGCTCACTCTGTCCAGGTGATGCAGTGCTGACTTAATTTGTGCAGGTGATGCAGTGCTGACTTAATGCAGTGCTGACTTAACTTGTGGTTCTAAAGGTTTAATAATAAATGTTGGTAGCACACTGTGGTTTGGTTACAGGATGGTTCGCTAGTCGTCGCTGTGCTCTGATTGCAGCTGAAGCTATACGCTTTTCTTCATTTTTGCAAGCTTACTACCCTGTAGTTAGTGTTTGGCGAAATGTCCAGTCAAGCTAAAATGCCTGTATCACGCTACGCTTTACTTATATGGCTGTATCAGCATTATGTTTAAATAATACAAGACCACAGGATAGTTAGCTTGATGTATACTTAGATTTTTTCCTTCACCACACGTGATGCATATCTACGCATTTCAGTTTACATTCTTGCTAAAAAGTGAAAACTGAATGTTGTATTGAAAAACTGAATGTTGTACCGTAAAAGTTAGCTCTTGTCTATTTTATTCTCTACACATATACAGAGGATACAAACTGAATGTTTCCCTGCTGTACAATGATGCAGTATGTAAACTGTTTCTCAGCATGCTAGCTTGTCAATGCTACTGTCTCTGATACTTTGCAGCTTGCGAAGGTGCCACTTCGAGGGGTCACAAGCAAAGATGACTTCATTGCCAGGGTCAAGGAAGCTGTTAGAGGTATTAGAGGTAATATGCTACTCTCTCTCTCAAATTTATATAGACGCCCCTTGCTTCAGAATTATTCAATTTTGTTTCATCCTAATAGTATATGTCGAAGCTTGTATGCTTTGTTTGTTGCTTACAACTTCTATCTTCTGCAGTTCCTCGATGGTAGGGTAATCGGTTGCGAAAGGAAGGCCTGAATCCTGAATGATTGTGGATTTCATTGTATCTATCTGATCTGGAGTACTACTACGAGCACTTTTATTTTAGTCAGTGCTTAATTTTTTTTCGAACACTTGTAGCATCCTTTGTTTGAGCATTGTACAAAACTGATTGTATTCGAATGTGAACCATTAGGTCCATTACTATTAATGTATTATTGTATTTAACTATGCTGTTGTTAGTTGGGCTTGTTAAATTGTGGCGCCGCTGGGCTGTGAGAACAAACCAAAATGAATATTGGGCTGAGAACGTACCAAAATGAATAATGGGCGGAATGGGCTGATTGTATCCCAACCCAGCCCATCATGCAGGCTAAGCCCATCCGATTTCTTGGTATTTGTAAATAAAAAGAGAAAAAAACAAGGTTTGGCCCATCAGGCCCATCAGCAAGTTTATGTGGCCATCCTTGCCACGTCAGATTCCACCTTGACATGCTGAGATGGCAGTGATGACATGGAACATGTCTATGACGTCCACTTTCATCACTAAACAAGCTTGTGAACCATATGAAAAACCTATCCTTGACGATGGCAAATCGTCATCGATCTAGCGCGTCTATGACGTAATTTTTGAGCAAAGATGAATTATGACGAGGATTCTGTGATGAATTTTAGAGCCATCACAGATAACTATCTGTGACAATTTTTAGGGTGTCTATGACCAATTCAACACGTCATGTATCAACACATTCTTAGTAGTGTATGGTTCGTGCATCTGTGCATGTCCGCTCCGATCATCATCATCCATCTGTTGCTTGAGAGCATGCCTCCGTACAAGCTGCTCCGGCCAGCAAGTCTCCCCGGCCAACTCGAACACGCTCGGTAAGTTCTCCATGATCTCCTACTTTATCCTGATCAGAGCCGGCGGACTACGTCCAGTTGCTCTTGACGTGTGTACTGCCGTGGTTATCGCCGATGCTCCTAAGTCTTGCCGAGTATTCCTTGCACCGTGCCTTAGTAGCTGTTGCAATTCCTAGTTGATTTCCTAGCTTGCATTGATGTCATCGTTGCTAGCCCCATGACATCATGATGACATCGATATGTTTTCTAGCCGTTTTGGTTTAGGAAAATAAATGTGCAAATACAATAGAAATACCATGCCAATACACATATACATGCAATCTACCGAACCCTATCTTGCTCTCTATCTTGTTCATGATCGATGCCTTGGCGTCTCCGTGAACTGGCCATGAAAACATGAAACCTTCTTCCCTTGCCAGCCAGCACTCGCAAGCAAATAGTTACGTTGTTCTCTGAAGCCCAACATGCTAAGCATGTGTATGCATGCACAGTTCATGCAGGACCGAGATAGAAAGCACAGACGTGACCAACACTACTACAAAAGGTCACTATGGGAGCGCCAGGCATTTTGATTAGGGGAGGTTCATAATTTGAGCCGCCCCTACGGATGCGGAAATTCTCGCTGAGACAAGCCGCCCTATCGACGGCACATTAGGGGCGGCGGTGTTACAAGCCGCCCCTAGTGTTATCGGGGGACGGCTCTATATCCAGCTGCCCCTACCGTGAGTATCATCGAGGGGCGGCTAGAGGTGAACCGACCTGCTTTGTGATCACACCGGAGGCGGCTCTATATCCAAATTTTCTTGTGACTTGGTCAAAGTTGGTCAAACGAAGCACTAAATGACCTCAAATAAAAAACTTTTAAATACAAACGTGTTAGATCTTATCGAGATCTACAATAGTTATATGGGTCATTTTTGCTTTTGAGAAAGTGTTAGTCAAAGTACTAGGGAGGTGTCTTTATTTTGAAATTGAAAATTTTGACTTGGTCAAAGTTGGTCAAACGAAGCACTAAATAACCTCGGTTGGAAAAATGTCCTGAATATAGATTGTAGATCATGATGAGGTGATGATAGTTGGTATTCATGACTTTTGAATTTGAAGCAATTTAGGGCTCGAAAAACTGAAAAAATCGCTGAAAAATATTTGAAATTCAAAATTTTAGTGGTTCAAAATCGCTTGAATCGCAAAATGCCCAATATATTGAGTGTAGATCTTGAGGAGTTACACAAAGTCAGTATTCGCGCCTTTTCAATTTGAGAACATCTAGGCCTCCAAAAAGTAGTGCCAAGGTGTCTTTAGTTTGAATTCAAAAATTTGACTTGGTCAAAGTTGGTCAAACGAAGCACTAAATGACCACAAATAAAAAAACTTTTGAATACAAACGTGTTAGATCTTATCGAGATATACAATAGTTATATGGGTCATTTTTGCTTTTGTGAAAGTGTTAGTAAACACTAGTCACAAAATTATGGATCACACATATAGTTTATGAAACCTTAGGAGAGATGTGTCCAAATTGTGAAGAATGTCTATCAAAACTTTATCAAATGCAAAAATATCCGACATATGAATTGTAGATCTTGACGAGGTGAGTCGAGTTGGTATTCATGACTTTTAAATTCTAAGCCATATAGGGCCCGAAAAACTAAAAATTCTCCAAAAATTTTTGAAATTCAAAAATTTGAGCGGTTCAAAATCGCTTGAATCAAAAAAATGCCTAATATATTGAGTGTAGATCTTGAGGTGTTACACAAAGTCGGTATCCGTGACATTTCAATTTGAGAACATTTAGGCCTCTAAAAAGTAGTGGCAAGGTGTCTTTATTTTGAAATTTAAAATTTTGACTTGGTCAAACGAAGCACTAAATGACCTCAAATCAAAAACTTTTGAATACAAATGTGTTAGATCTCATCGAGATATACAATAGTTAGATGGGTCATTTTTACTTTTGAGAAAGTGTTAGTAAACACTAGTCATAAAATCATGGATCACACATATAGTTTATAAAACCTTAAGAGAGATGTGTTCGACCATGAAGAATGTCTATCAAAACTTTGTCAAATGCAAAAATGTCCTACATATGAATTGTAGATCTCGAGGAGGTGAGTCAAGTTAGTATTCATGACTTTTAAATTCTAAGGCATATAGGGCCCAAAAACTGAAAATTCTCTAAAAATTTTGAAATTCAAAATTTGAGCGGCTCAAAAATCGCTTGAATCAAAAAATACCCAATATATTGAATGTAGATCTTGAGGAGTTACACAAAGTCGGTATTCGTGACTTTTAAATTTGAGAACATCTAGGCCTCCAAAAAGTAGTGGCAAGGTGTCTTTATTTAAAATTTCATATTTTTTCAAATTTAAAATTTGAATGGTTCAAATTTATCAAATGCACAAATATCCTAAATCAAACCTTATGAATTTTCTATATATAATAAACTTTTGTATTCATAATCTGTAACCATTTATGGTGTAAAACACATTTTTAAAAATGGTTCATATTTATTTTTTGATTTTTAAAAAAAATCAAGAGTAGGGGCGGCCGAATCGGAACCGCCCTCTACCGTTGGGCACTTTAGGGGCGGCTAGTTCTAAAATCGCCCTTACTATTCGTCCTAGGTATATATACCTGAGGCCCTTCGAGTGTGGGAAATTGGCTAAGTACTGGGCGCTACTTTAGGGGTGGCGTCGGCTTGAATGGCGCGGATGCGTCGGCAGTGGCGGTGGCGGTGACGGTGGGCGGATGAGGCGGCTGGGAACCCTAGAATCGCCTGTGAGGAGGCGGATGAGGAATCAAATGAATCGCCTTGTGAGGAGGCGGATGAGGGGTTTTGAGTTTTGTGATAGCTCGGCGCGTAAAAATCGTGGAAAATTGGGCGGGCACAAGGAAAACGGAGGAAACATAGAAGGCGCATGGTGGGGCCTTCCCCCGTCGTGGTCGCAAATGCTACAGACCCTTGCCTAAATTATTAAATATCACGTATATATAAAATGGCAAAATATGTAGTGCAAACCACATATAAATATACCCGCTTTTCTTTGCTCTCCCTCTCAGATTCGCCTCTCGCTTCTTCTCGCTCTTCATTCCATCTCTTGTTCTTCGTCCCTTCGATCTCCCAAACTCTACGCGATGTCTCCTTTGCCGAGTCGCTGGCCGGAGGTGGACGGGCGAGGAATAGGCTTCAAGGTGCCTGCAAAGACCTGCATTGCCCCCGTAGCTATGGGATCCGGTTGGTGAGCTCGGCGGGTTCCCGCTCATCGCTTGCCGCACTACGGTCTTGCTCGGGTGGTAGAGTCGTAGACCAAGAAGGATGGTGATAACCATGGCCGACTCGACTCTACTTCAAGTGTGCTAGGAATGGAGTGAGTAGTATTTCTATAGTGTTGTTGTGTTTTCCCCTCCCCTAGTTTTGCACTATTATAGGGTTCTAATTTGTGCCTGTTTTTCGGTATCCTAAGCGGTGTGGTTACTATCGATTTGAAAAGGTGTACTTCCAGGTCTTGAAGGATCTTGGCATCATAACTGTTCGCCCTTCGAATTGGGAAGAGATGCTGGTGCTAGATGAAGAAGAAGGTTCAGTGGACAGTCCAAGTGGTGACACCAAGAAGAAAAATTTTATGCAACGACCAAGAAGGAAAACTTGGTGCGTAAGCTTGGAGGACTTGGTGTGGAAGAAATTGGTGGCCACACTTTGCCTTCCCTAAAGAAAGTGTGGCTAGCAACCAAACACCCTTGTGTCTCGTTTGTCCAACGTTGTCATTGGATGTGTTCTAATGTAGTATGTCTGTAAATAAGTAGTAATGCATGCCCGATGCAATGTTTTATTCCGAAGTCTAGCTATATTAGATAGTTGAATCTTATTTTGGGCAGTATGTAATGAACTATATTATCATGGTAATGTTTTTATTTGCGAAAAAATATCACAACGCATCAGTGCAATGGTTGGTGTCAAGATTTTGCACCTGTGAAAAGTCCGAACAAATCCATGACAACGGAGTGGAGTGGATCCACCGCGTGATTAATATGCCATCCGCTTCTGCACTGCGTTATGAAAAAGCGCGTGAGTAATAAATGTGTGTCCAACTGCATGGGCGGTGGGCTCGCACTACGATGTCATCCGCCACCTCTCTCGACTGCGCAATTCGAGCGCAAACTCACTTCCATGCCCCAGCTACATCTATCTCATCGACTTCCATGTATGACCACCGCCGGCGGTGCCGCGTTGTCCTCGCCACGCACCATGCAAAATGCTTCCACCGGAGATGCTTGCATTGGTTGCCATCTGCGTCGCCAACGAGGCAAAGGATCCCATGGACGACCTCACCATTCTGCGCCGCACCTGTAAGCAGATGGCAGAGGCGTGTGGCGACGCCATGGTGGGATTCGGAGCATCCCAATGGAGCGGGTTTTGCAACAGGCCGGGGAATGGCATGCCCTCGTCACCAATCTCGCCACCGTCGGCAACCTAGAGGCGTGCTTCGAGCAGCCTATTCGCCCTGTTTGTCGAAGGCCGCGTTGCGCCCCGCCGACATGCTACGCCGCACCGCCGATGCGGGGGCATGAACTCGCCACATACGTGCACGCCCTTGAGCTCTACAAGAGGAACACCGGCGCCGATGACGACGACACTTTGCACGAAAGGTGTTGCGGGAGATTGAAGACAACCTGGCGGCGGCAACGGCGTGGGGCAATAATAATCGCGCACGCCTCCACGCCGTGCAATAGCGGTGTTGAGCGACGCGAGCTGATGGTGGTCTTTGTATCTGCTGGTTTTTACGTTTCTCCGTCATCTCCCTCGTCTAGCCCAACCGGTGCCTCACCAAGACGGGCATCGTCGATGCAGCATGCGGAGCTGTGGCGACATTGCTGGATGGTCGGAGTCAGAGCGTGGAAGGCAACCGTGGGGGGAGTATTGCAGCGAGGAGTGCAGGATCCACAACGAGCGTACTTTGTTCTTCCTTGATGGCTTGATGAAGAGTGGGCATGAGTGTACTTCGTTCTTCCAATGCCCGGGAGTTGCTCACATTGCGGTGATGCCTAGCTAGATATATTGGCTCTAGATCGAACAACTTTTGGTAGCTTTTGGTTGTGTGTGCACACGTCGTAGGTTTTGATGCATATGGTGTGCATATGTTCGACCCTTACCTAGCAGTGATGTTCAAGAAACCGATGAGGTATATGTATATATAGCTAGTCTCAGTATGCATGAGATCCGGATGGAACAACTTTTGCATATGGTGATGCCATGCATGTTCGATCTTGAGTAGCATATGCAATGATCGAAGACTAAGATGTTTTAATCAGTTGTAATATAATCCGTGTGTTATAATGCTCACTTCTGTTTTAGTGAGAAATAGTATTACTCATGTTATCTTCATGTTCGCAATGGTGTCTATGATTCACGGCGCGCGCGGCCACGCAGCCATGGCTGCCGCAAGCACCCCGGCGTGGCTAGCTAGCTGCCTGTCTGGCTGAAATCTCTCCCTTCTTTCTTACCTTGGCACCTCGAGGCTAGTCGGCTCGAAGGTTATGCCTGTCTTGCTTGACGTCGCCTTGGAACGCTGTTGTGTCCGCCCGGTTCACGCCGCCCGCGTTCGATCGTTCACCACGACGGTAACCCCTCTCCGACCCGTCCCCACCTCGACCGAGTTTTGAAAAGCATTTACGCCGCGTTCACGATGCTTTCCATCCCGTCCATTTAACCTCGGACAGTCTTCAGTGGCCGGAGTGTCGCTCCCCGCTCCGCCATGCCCCTGCCCGCCAACGTCGGCGTCGAGCTCGGTAGGAGCCCATGCAAACCCGCTCATCCGATAGCATAGATAGGAACGCTAGGTTCGCTAGAGACCTCATCTCCGGTTCCGGATCCGCGACGCCGGTGTACCGCCATGTCGGAGACCTTCGGGGCTTAAGAACTCAATTTTTTCTTTTTAATTTGTGGTCAAAACTTGTAACTAGTCTTTCTCCCTCATAGTAACTCCAAAATTGATGTTTTTCTTTCTTAAATCTTGTAAAATCATGCTCTATCAAGCTGGTGTATTCTTACAGCTACTATTTTTGTCAAATTTTATTGATAACATTTCAAATTTAAATTCAAAAATTACAACTTCAAACAACATTTTTGGAGCATCTAATGATTTCAAAGAGAAGAAGTCATGAACATAAAAGTTGTATAACTTATTAAGATGTACATATTTTATTTTGGTCATTTCTTCATCCGATGACATCGCGGTTACATTGTTCACAAGATTTACACATGTCTCATAGAGTTTATGAAATTACGAGAGAGATTTCTAAGATTTGTGAACAATGTCACTAGCACTATGTCGATGGGAAAACAACCAAAATAAGAATTGTAGATCTTGCTAAGTTATGAAACTCTCTAGCTTAAAACTTTTGATTTGACATTATCTTGTAAAGGAAAACTAGGTCTCAATTTCAAAAAAATGAAAACTAAAATTTAAATGTTTCAAGTGACCTCGGATAGACAAACCACCAATATAACGATTGTAGCTCTCAAATATCCATGATAATTTGTAGTTTGCAACTTTTTAGTTGAGATCATCATGTCATGGAAAAACATATAAGAGTTTGAAAACATTTATCTAAGAGATGCGCATTGGGATAGTTCGTCGAAGGGAAAGGCATCCGCCTATTTCCTTGGACGCGTTCCGCGGGTCATGTCCGTCGTGGGACACCTGCGCCGGAGGGCATCGGATGGCCCGCTCATCAAAATCCCATGTCCTTGCGTTATTGCTGCTCATGAACACCAACTGAGTGCCAGCTACTGTTCACCTCTCCACCGCCGGTGACGATTCCACCCCGAAGCGCTCGAGCTTCCACCAAAAAGCCCCCCGCGCCGCCGCCTCCGCCACGGAAAATCTTCAACATGACATGCTTGCGCAGATTGCGATTCGTGTTGCCAAGGATGCCGCAGATCCCATGGAGGCCCTCGCCAATCTACAGCCCACACGTTCGCGGATGAAAGCGGCGTCGCGGCGATCCCCGGTGGGATGGAGCATCCCACTAGACCGGTGTTTGGACCGGGCCTACCGACGGGGCTGGCCGGAGCCCTTCTACTACTCGCTCGAGTATCGCCAGAGTTTGATCACCAGGCTGCCGTCGGCAACCCAGAGGCGTGCTTCGAAGCCGGCTTGTATGCCGTCTTCATCGAAGGCCGTGACACCATCACGCCGCCGCCGAGATGCTACAACACACCGCCGCGTCAGAGCATGAAGCCGCCAAGTATGTCCTTGGTCTTGTGCTCTATAGGGCTAACACCAGTGCCGCCGATCACAACTATGCCCGGCGGTTGATGCGGGAGATCGAAGGCGAGGACCTGGCAACGGCCGGGACATACGCGATCTAGAACTTGCATTCCGTTGAAATCCACCGACATGTATGGGATTGCTTGTGCAAATGACTTAATTCCGGTGTGGCCTCCACCGCTTTACCATCGTCCCCCCCCCCACCGGTGCCTCACAATGACGGGCATCGCTGCAGAGGGCAAAGCCGGTGCGATAACATTTTCGGATGGGCGTAATTCTAGCCGGACATGTTCCGCAACGAGGAGTGTAGGATCCGCAAAGGTGTGAGAGTTTATTCGTCGTTAATAAAGTGTGGGCTTAATTTGGTCGATCATATGCATGATGTATAGGTATGTTGATGATCTCGATGAAACAATCTTAATTTGATCAATCATATGCATGGATGATGTTGAAAAGATCCTGAGTATGCATGAAAACCGAGATGTTTTATTTTTCCAAATTTGTGCCGTGCGATGTTTGATTGCGCTGAAATGATTAGTGAACAGTCTTTGGGAAAAAAGTTACAGTCCCGTCTTTGGAAAAAGGAGTATGTAGGAGTTAGGCATCCGGCCCTTCGTTCTCGTCGGCTGAGTCGGTGCCTCGCCGTTCGAGATGGGCGTCGATCACTGCAAGTGAAAGTGCAGGTGCAGTGCAGATGAGTGGATGACACTGCGCTGCCCGCACCAAGGAGATGTGGGCCCTATTCTACAGCGAGGTGTGTAGGATACGCAAAGGATTCACATGCAATGCAATGGTGTGGATATGACCAGCACGTGTCACGGAAACAGAAGTACAGTTTAAATAAATTTCGGAACACATGCTGTAGACACGCTTTGTGTACTGTACTAGTAGATGAGTGTTGACGGTAACCAACTGCAGATAAAATACCGTCAACATACACCAAAACAACCAAGAAATAAGATTTATAAACTCGACAAATTCCATAGTTTTGGTGTATATTTGGTTTTGCGTACAACACAAGACTTGTGCACTTTGGGCCAAAATATAAACAAAAAGAATAATAAAAACAATAAATAGGAAATGGCCCAAAGGTGACAAATGGCAAACCAACCCAACTTATCGAGATGGGCCAAGATCTCGGGCTACAAACACCAAGACAAGGCCCAACATGACGAAAAGACGATGCCACGCCAAAGTTGGGCCTGATCGGGCCGATCGGTGTGCGCGCCAAGACCTAGGGTGCGCCCGCACCCATTTCCCGGCCGTTGGGCCCCAACTTTGGCGAGGCGGTCACATTACTCCGGAGAAGGTCGGTTGCGGTGTTGGCCAGGTGCGTTGAACCTCCAAACCGACCATCCTTGGTCGGTTTTGTCATAATGGAGGGAGGAGGCAATTTTCCAAAGACCCCCCTACACTCAAGCTATAAAAGGAGACCCCCTACCTCTTCCTCAACATGAAAAAACACAAGGAGAAACCAGCACACTTGAGCAAGAGAGTAGATTAGTCTTCTTCTTCTTCTTCTAATTCTAGAGAGTGAGAGTGGGAAGAGCTAGAAGGAAGCTTTGTTCCTTCTACCCGGAGTTGTCGGTCCGCCCCCGGTGTGCCGCGGTTCCTAGGAGGTCGGAGTGCCGGACTTGTCGGCACCCGCTTCACTTGTACCTCTACAAACTACTTACACTTTGGTAAGAAGTTTGCGATTATCTTTTGGCTTATTACTTTTCAAGTATATTATCTTAGCTCTTGGTGAAGGAACTCTTTGACCGGGGAACCTTGGCCAACATCAAGAGTTGTGACCGGTAGTGCAAACGTGGTGTTTGGACTAACGTGCACCTATCTTTTACAAAGCACCCCATGGTCGTGGGGGTAGGCAGTTGGGTCGTGACAGCATTGTCCGTCCTCTGAAATCCCCCCTCGTTCGGGTGTGACGTAGTGCTAATTGCCGGACACTGCCCGACTTGGGCGTGGGCCGGTGCCCGAAGTAAGGAGATAACAGCTCAAGAAATCCCCGCCTGAAAACCTAAGCCTATATAGATACCTCACCACTCTTAGAACTTAACTTTGCCTAGGGTAGACTATCCAGAAAGCCCTCTGCACAACCGTCCTCGTGAAATTTACGATACCCTGCTTACCACCGGGTGAAGTACTACAACGGTATTTCCCATGCGCTTGTGGACTTTGCTGCTTTCGCTAAGAAACAACAACAAGCATTTCTGGCGCCGTTGTCGGGATGGTTGTCGTAGTTGTATTTCGGACCTAGTCGACCCGTGTGTCTAGATTCTCCAAACTTTTATTTTCTTTTTATCCTATGGAGCAACCTACCCTACAAAACCTTTCCGCTCCTAAGGGCGAGCTCCTAGAACCATGCCAATCCTCGAAGCCAATCACAGCTTCATGTTATGAGCTCCGCCCTGGCTTTATAGCCATGGTTCAGGCCCAAGCCTTTTCAGGCTAGGAATATGAAAACCCGTATCATCACCTAAGGGAGTTTGAGCAGCTCTGTGCATGCCTGACAATTGAAGGCATGACACATGAAACATTGCGATGGAAATTGTTCCCGTTCTCTCTCACTGAGAGAGCGAGACATTGGCTCACCCAAAACGTAGGGCTGGTAAATGGAGAATGGGAAGAACTGTGAAATAGGTTTTGCCTCGCGTTCTATCCCTTATCCCGAATCGCTGCCCTGCGACAAGAGATACTCAACTTCCAACAAATAGAGGATGAAACCATAGGAGCAGCCTGGGACCATTTTACCACTCTTACCAGATCCGGCCCAGATCTGTCCATACCAAACCACGTGCTTTTGTAGCACTTTTGGCTAGGTCTTGACAGAAGCGTGCGCCCCTCATTGCTTGACACAAACCGCTTGCCGAGGGTCGTTTTCACATAAAACCCCCAAATGAAGGAGAAGCTCTCCTAAACCGTATTCTTGAGAATACTCCCCACTAGAACCCATCCGAGTAGAACCCAAGCGCATCCAAGAGGAAGTCTCTTCGGCTATTGCCGAACCCGATACACCTATAGAGACCCTCGCCTGAACCGGAACCCAAACAAAAGGAGACCGCATGTTCAGATCTCCCGTTCTTCAAGGCCGACCTTACTGAAGAATTCGGTAACACCTCGAAGTACGAACAATAGAAGAAACCACCAGTCCCATTTAGCCCTAAGGTACCCCAGGATGAATTTTTTCTCCAAGAGTCCATTAAGGAGCTAACCGCTATCATGAGCACGGAATGGTTGCAAGAGGAAGGACCTTCTTTCGAAGAAATTCGGATAAGCCGCCCCTCTACACCTCTCCGTTGCGATTTCAAGGGGACATAGTGGAAGTCATGTATAATCCTCGCTGTGGGCATAAATATTATGACCAAATCCTTTGCACGAACATGTGACAAGGAAGCCCCTAGAACCCACACAGCACGGACTTTGCGCATAGCACCCCAAACCATTCTGAAGTGCCATGAGGTTATACATGACCAAATTCTTCTACACAAGAATGTCAAAATTTCCTTGGATTTTCATATTTTTGATATCCAAGATTTTGACATTCTAATCGGGCATCCCTTAGAAAAGATTCTTGATCTACCAACATCCGGGGATTTAGATGTCAAACTAGGGAGAAAAACCTTTTCCATTCCAGTCACACGAGCTAAAAACTCGGTGACAGACTCCCTCCATGAGTATGACACGCCCGAGGAGGTCATGGGAGTTGTGCTTTATGATAACCCTGAGACGGACTTAGAAAAAGATGCCCAATTTTTCATAGAAGAAGAGGATGACTCTGGGGAAACCATAGAACTTCCCCAAGAGGAAGAGCTGACTCGGCCTCTAGTTGAGCTTAAACCCCTACCCCCTGGCCTACGCTATGTCTTGCTGAACGGCGACACACAAACTCCTGTTATCATTAGTGATAAACTTAGTGACCAGGAGACATCCCAACTCTTAGCCGTCTTAGAGAAACATAGATCGGTGTTCGGGTATTCCTTACAAGACCTAAAAGGGGTAAGCCCAACACTTTGCACACATCGCATACCTATTGACCCTGACAGTACCCCATCACGCGAACCCCAGAGAAGGCTCAATAATGCGATGCGTGAAGTCGTGAAGAAGGAAGTTCTCAAACTTCTTCACGCCGGGATAATTTATCCCGTACCACACAGCGATTGGGTCAACCCAGTCCAAGTGGTCCCTAAAAAGGGAGGAATGACGGTCGTTGAGAACTCTAAGAACGAGCTCATTCCGCAAAGACAAGTCATAGGGTGGAGAATGTGCATTGACTATAGAAAACTAAACAAGGCTACTAAGAAAGATCACTTCCCGCTCCCCTTCATTGATGAAATGTTGGAGCGGTTAGCAAAACAATCTTTCTTCTGTTTCCTTGACGGTACTCCGGTTACCACCAGATCCTGATCCACCCTGATGACCAAAGCAAGACCACCTTCACATGCCCATACGGAACCTATGCCTACCGTAGAATGTCATTTTACACCGCGGTAATGCACCCGCTTCTTTTCAGCGGTTGTATGATGTCTATTTTCTCAGACATGATTGAAGAAATCATGGAGGTCTTCATGGACGATTTTTCCATCTATGGCAAGACTTTCGATAGCTGTTTGAAGAACTTAGACAAGGTCTTGCAGCGATGCCAAGAGAAGGACCTGGTACTTAACTGGGAAAAGTGCCATTTTATGGTCCGAGAAGGCATCGTTCTTGGACACCTAGTGTCTGAGAGGGGAATTGAGGTAGACAGGGCTAAGATAGACGTTATTGAAAAGCTACCACCCCTAGTGAACGTCAAAGGGATCCACAGCTTCCTAGGTCATGCAGGGTTCTACAGGAGATTCATAAAAGACTTTTTACAAATCTCTAGACCCCTCACAAACCTGTTAGCCAAGGATGCACCTTTCGACTTCACAAATGAGTGCATGCACGCTTTCGAAACCCTTAAGAAAGCACTCATCTCGGCTCCGATCATCCAACCCCCGGATTGGTCGTTGCCGTTTGAAATCATGTGCGATGCTAGCGACTATGCCGTTGGTGCGGTCTTAGGCCAAGCCAAAGACAAAAAGCAGCATGCTATCGCATATGCTAGCAAGACTTTGATAGGAGCTCAGCTTAACTACGCTACCATAGAAAAGGAACTCCTAGCAGTAGTCTTTGCTATCGAGAAATTTCACACTTACTTAGTGGGTGCAAAGATAATCGTTTATACCGATCATGCTGCCCTTAAGTATCTTCTCACTAAGAAAGATGCAAAACCTCGCTTTGATCCGCTGGATTCTTTTACTCGTTTGATCCGCTGGATTCTTTTACTCCAAGAGTTTGACCTAGAAATAAAAGATAAAAAGGAAGTAGAGAATACCATTGCAGACCATTTGTCACGTATGCAGGTAACTAACATGCAGGAACCACCAATCAATGATTACCTGCACGACGACATGCTACTAAAGGTGTCGGACACCAATCCATGGTATGCAAACATTGTCAACTATATGGTTGTAGGTTATGTACCACCTAGAGAGGACCGGCGTAAGCTCCAAGTGGAGAGTAGACGACACCTTTGGGATAAACCATACCTGTACAGAGTATGCGGAGACGGCTTGTTAAGAAGATGCGTACCAAGGGAAGAAGGGATGCAAATCATTGAAAAATGTCATGCATCACCTTACGCCGCCACCTCGAGTATTCCGTACACAAGCCAAAATTTGGCGGTCTATGGATTCTATTGGCCAACCATGTACGAAGACACAAAAGAATTCATCGAAGATGCCCAAGCCGCCAAAGAACAGAAACATCATCGCTCGTGACGCAATGCCCCCGCACTACAACCTTCAAATAGAAATATTTGATATGTGGGGCATTGACTACATGGGACCATTCCCAAAGTCCCATGATTGCGAGTACATCTTGGTGGCGCGTGGATTATGTGTCAAAGTGGGTAGAAGCATTACCATGCGTAGCCGCCGACGGCAAACATGCACGCAAGATGTTTCATGAAGTAATCTTCCCCATTTCGAACACCACGCATGGTGATAAGTGACGGAGGATCTCACTTCAAGGACAAAGCATTCAAGGCATTCTTGAAAGAACTTGGCACCAAGCACAACATTGCTACCCCTTATCATCCGCAAACCAAATGGGCAAGCCGAAACCTCAAATAAACAGATCAAAAGCATACTCCGTAAGACGGTCAATGAGATGGGGAAGGGCTGGAAGAACAAGCTACCCGATGCTCTATGGGCATATCGGACAGCATACAAAACCCCCATCGGCATGTCACCCTATCGCTTGGTATATGGCAAAACCTGCCATTTACCGCTTGAGCTGAACATCAAGCACACCGGGCCATCAAGAAGTGGAACGTGGACGCCAAACTCGCCGTGAAAAACCCGTCGAAAACAAATTTCTCGAACTTGAAGAGTGGCGAGAGAAGGCGCACCACGCTGCAAAGCTCTACAAAGAGCGCACAAAGAGATGGCATGATCAGCGCATCAAAGTAAAAGAATTCACCACGGGCGATAGGGTACTCCTATTCAACTCCCGGGTGAAATTATTTGGCAAAGGGAAGCTGAGGAGCACGTGGAAAGGACCATACACCGTCATCAACACTTCGCCACATGGCGCGATCACAATCCAAGATGACGTAGGTAATATACAAAAGGTAAATGGTCAACGCCTCAAGCTTTTCTTTGAGCCATTGCCTGATCTTAACCAGGAGCTTGATAGGATAGATTTTTATTTTGAAAATAGTTTATGTTGATCAATACAAAAAAAAATGAGGGCATGTTTTTGTTGCTTTTATCCTTTTACAAAAATGCCCTCACTAGAGTATGCTGATTAGTGCTTGCAAATTATTTTATCTTTTGCACAAACTTATTTCTATTTTCAAAATAATTATAAAATGGGGATCAAAGATAGGATGGGAAATCACATTTCGATCTCGCGCGCAAACAAAATAGGGGCACAACTTTTCAAATTCTTTTTAGGAACTGGACAAAATTTCGACCCAGGGGGGACACCAATTGCGCGCGCGCACCCTCGGTTGTCTCCTCTAGCCCCAAAATTTCGTCCCATGTCTTCCTCCTCTGAATGAACGTCATTCATGGTGTTTGCTCTGGCGAATCCTCCCGTGTCGAGGCAGAGAGGCCATTTTGTGCTATAAATACCGCTCCTCACCTCTCTTCTTCTTCACACACCTCATTCTTGCTCCTCTCTTCTCCCCATTCTTCTTCTACATCCAGCCAACCAGCAGCAATGGGGAGCCATGCACTCTCCCTCTACAATTCCGCTCGCTCGCCTTGCACCATTAGTGATGGCAATTTGTCCTTCCCAAGCGATGAAGTTGAACCATCGTCCATTGCTCCTCTTGCCATGCTCCCTCCTCCAAACTACACATCAAGTGGAGGGAATAGCATGGTGTCCAAGGGCAGGTCCATGGCTCCCAAGAGTATCCTTGGGCGCCCCCCTCGTCCCACGGTGGGCACCCTTGGCATCAAGAGGAAGGCACCCGAAGCAAGAGGCACCCATTCTTCATCGACGGAGACATCTTCCTTCCACGCCTCCGACGCTAGCTTCCCGTACACCATCATTGGTGTGGACACACCCACGGGAGGGCGTGGGAAGGGATTGATGAGGAAGCCTACCAAGCCTCCCACTCCAGCGACATCTCCTAGTGCTCCCCTTAGAATCCCTCGGGCTGCCCCCAGAAAGGCCCCTAACGTCTTTGAGAGTCGTTCGAGTGGTGAAGGGCCTTTGAGAGTGCCACGGGCTGCACCTAGGAAGGCTCCTAATGTTTTTGAGAGCCGTTCCGAGGGCAGCACCTCACTGCACATAGCCGGCAGCAGCTCGGTGCCCAAGGTCCCTTCGCTAGCAACGCTGAACGCTAGAGTTAACTCTTTGCGTGCGCTAGTGAAGACACTCACCAAGGAAGTAGAAGGGGCGAAGTCTGAGAATGCAGAGCTTAGAAAAGAATTAGACTCTTTCCACCTCGGCTTTAAGACCAAGCTAGTTAGGGTCGCTAAAGCAGCCAATGCGGAGCATGCCCTCAAGAGGCCCGCATAAGTGCTTGTTGACACCTGTTATTGCATAATATTAATAGTCAACTAAACATGAAATAAGGGCATAAAATGAATATCAACATAGACTAGGGGCCTGACTGACAGATTTCCATGAGTTTTGGTGATTTATATATTTTCAGGGATTAAACAGGAAAACACCAGAGTTTGCAAGCCATACAACATGAAGACATGTCCACCAAGCAACTCAACTTGGAACCCACGCAAGAACACTCTAGAAGACACCAGAAGGCAGGACCCCGAAGCTGAGGCCCACCTGGTAGAGAGCCAGGGCGGCCACCCCCACTAGCCAGGGCGGCCGCCCCCTGGTCCCACCTGTCAGCCACCATCTTTCTAGGTCGGTTCCAAACTGCCATTGAGGAGAGATCTACACCGTTGCTGGAGGTTGGTTTGATCCAAGGGCTGCGGTGCATCGCCTAGGGCTATATAAGGAGACCCCCTGACCCGTGGGTGAAACCCTAATGCATTCGATTCATATGCCTTGACCTGTTGGTCATGGAGGTGTCCCAATGTGAGGACAACCTCTCCGCCATACTAGAGAATTAGGGCTAGACTCTCCAATGTAGTAGACTAGCAACTAGAGAGTTAGGGAGAGCAGAGCTGTGCTCCGGTTCTGGAGATGTCTACAGAGTTTGGTATGTTTTGTATCCTTCCTTTGTAAGACTTATGATTTATATATTTATCTTCTCTATTTACTTCCATGTCTTTTATATAATTGGTTAGTATAGTTGTTATGTGATTGCAAGGGATCTCCGCTCATATTGAGGGCTCTAGTTATCCATGGTAGCTAGAGTAGTAATCGATAGTATAGACATGGTGTCTAGGCTATAGGTTACCTGAGGTTGCGCCCAATCCCACGGATAGTTGTGGTAGCCCCAGAGTGATAGCCCCGATAGGCCGATGTAATCCACCACGTTCGGGTTGGTGTTTCATAGAGCTTTTGGTAGCCTTCTCCCAACTACCTTCTTCCCAGTCTTTCTCGAGAGTTGGGCCGGACCTGCTGCTCCAAAGTGCATTAGTGTGATTGCTATCATAGAACCTAAGTAATAGAGAAGTACATAGGAACCTTGATCTCTCCCGCTGTCCTCTCAACTTGCTAGCTACACATTCATCATGGAATTCTCTAGTGTGTGATATTATTCATAACTCCTATCATATATCGTTTACCCCCTCACTTTAGTCTAGTGGTCTGCTAAGTTAGTAGATGCATGATTGTGAGTTATTAGAATTCTTTAGCCCAAGCTTCCCTGTGGATACGATACTCTAGAATACTCTCCTAGGGAAAAGCTACAATGGTATTCTGTGAGCTTGCGGAATCCTTCATATTCTTTTAGCGCTTAATAAATACCAACAAGCTTTTTTGGCGTCGTTGCCGGGAAGCAAGTGGCGTAAAGATTCTAATAATGATCTTGATGTCTGCTAATTTAGTGTATCACTAGCTTTAGTAGGATTACCCTTGTTCTGTTGAGTTGTGGAATAGACAGGGACAAAAGATGTCATTGTGACCTTCCGACAAGATTCCACAAGAAAATAAAAAGAAAAAGAAAGATTCAAGAACCCGTGGTGCCCGATCATTCAAGATTCATCAACATTGGAACTCTGCTATCTCAAGGTATGCATTTAAATATATATATTATTCTAACCATGCATAGATTGGAGAAGAAGTCACCGTCACAAGAATTCAATGCACACATCTCACGTGATGTACATAGAAGCTGCACATCGCGGTAAGTATGATCAATAAAGGTGAGGTAGTCTTGCTCATGGACTTTAAACTTATTGAGTAGTTATCATTTAATTTCTTGCATTTCGTTGCATGTTTACTTTAACTCATGCATTCCCTCCATTTAGTTTATGTTTTCTCATAGTAGAACCATTGCATGTTTAGTCCTTTGCATATATCCATGCCATTTGCATCTAAAAGAAAAAAAATCCTCACCATGATCATGCTCCTTCATCTCTATTTGATTAAATCTCTATAGTGCTATCATGCTATTACCTTTGTCTTCTATGGTATGCTTTGGTTTGGAAGTACTGTACATACTTCTAAAGGCTTTTAAATTAAGCGTGGTGCTTAGGTTAAATAGCCTTCCTTAATTGAATTAGACATGGAGTCTAGTTTGGTTATTGAACTAAGAATTGCTTGTGTAGACATTGGTTATTGTGTTGGACTAACCCATGTAGAAAACTCTCAAATCCAATTCGGGTGAGTCAAGAGATGAACTTATAAGAGATGAAGCAAGGCATATGATGAACTCCAACCTTGTGCAAAAAGGAGACTCGCTCATTCATCACCGATGGAAGAACCGTAAGTGTCAAATCATTCACCTAGTCTTTTGCTACAGGTTACCTTTGCCTTGAGCTATGCTAGAGTGCAGCAGCAAACAAAATGTGTTATAAGACATGAATAAATAAAATCTATGCTAAGAGTAAACAAAGAACCATCTTTTCATTAGCATAGATAAGATCATATGAACTTTGGACAACAACCCCTACCTTCAAACTTGTTGTATTCCCTCGGGTATGTGTCCACTAATATTTTGCAGGAAAGGATCTATGCTATGTCTATTCGATGAAGAAGAGTGTCAAACAAAAGTAGATGGACAAAGCTACAGGCCACAAGAACATCAAAGACTATGTCAACATCCAGCTTGAGGGAGTGCAACCCCCATGTATCCAGGTAAGTATCCTTCTATCTTATTTAATATTAGCTAGATTTGTTTGCTTTATTTAGAAAGAAATAAAAAGATGCATAACCAAAGTAACCAAATAAAAAGAGTCTATATAGTCTTTATTAAAGAGTCTTTATTAGAGTGTGAGAATAAAATAAACTCTGAAGATAATCTCTAAACATAGAGATGATGAATAGTTGCTCTGTCATAATTCCTTTCAAGTTCCTACCTTTCAAACTTAATTTCTCTCGAGCGCTTAATGCAAACTGCTTTGACTTGAGATTTGCTCTGAACTTGAAACCTGTGGGTAGCAAATGCCTGATCTAAAGTCTAGGTGATTGACGGATATGATATATGACAGTCTGAGCTGCTATTTATCTTACTCCTAGTGATACTAGATTTCTAGAGATTTATTTTGAAAATTTAAAGTGCACATGATAAGTTCCTGTATGACAGAGTGTTGAAACTCCTACCACAGCCATATATACATGCTCCATAGATTAGGAAAACCCTTTGATATATATAGGCTGCTTGCTTTGCATAGAGTTTGTTCAATCTTTGTCGACCCTTAGAAACTTGTCATGCCGATCATGTACACTCCATCTCACTCCATCTCATTCCATCTCATTTCACTTCATTCCATTGCATTCCACTCCACTCCACTCGGCTCCATATGCTATTTCCACCCTGGAAGTACGCATCCACCACTAAACATCCATTATGCACCCATCATCCACCAAAAATGTTCCACTCCTATCCTGGGATAGAGCAACCAAAAATATTCCCTACACCCATCCATCCAGCTAACATCTTACAAAGCTCCATTACTCTTATCTATCTCTCAAAAGTTATTGCAAAAGAGATTTGGGTTGTATTTAAAAAAAGAGGGAGAGAATAAAGGAGAGTTAAAAATGGACAAGTGTCCGCTGAAAACAATGGGTACTTAGATGCCCGTCTCTCCATAAAAAAAAAGAAAGTATACAACCCAGGTCCTCTCCAATATTCCAGATTCCAAAGAGAGATGATTCCTCAAGGAGCGAAAAATAGAATTAGGCTTTCCCCTCATTACATTCATTACACACACCTCATCTCATTACTCACCTACCACCATATTCATTCCACCATACACATGCATCACTTGATCGGTGTGACTCGTGACTTTGGATCCATTGCTTGAACTTACAATATATGCTTAGTGAGTTGATTTAGTTTTCTCCCACCTATGAGCTCCACATATAAGCCTTAGATATAGGGTGAGAGAGAAGAAGGCATAGTGTCCTACTGCCTTATTCCAAAAATACCACATATTATGAGAGAAAGGCAAAACAACATTATTGCCTAAGTGAGGATCCACCAATACCACAAATGAGAGACTTGAGAGGGTCATACAAAAGGAACTTTGAGTTTTATTTCGAAAACTTGCAAAAACTCCGGAATGAAGGTTGATCGAAGAGTTTGAGACATGGTGCTTGACTTAATTGTTCTATCTTTCAATTGCCCAAGATCCTAAGAAAAGGCTATAAGCTCCTCGGTTAAAGGTAATATGGGTAAGTTGAAGGTTGGAAAAGTTTATTCTGATTCGGAGGAGAAATTTTGTTTGAAAGCATGTGTACTTTTGAGGCGTGAAAGCGTTGTAGCAACTCCTGAACCAGCTCTAAGTATAAATGTAATTTTGCTAGGGACTAGCAAAAAGTAAGCTTGGGGAGTTTGTTGACACCTGTTATTGCACAATATTAATAGTCAACTAAACATGAAATAAGGGCATAAAATGAATATCAACATAGACTAGGGGCCCGACCGACAGATTTCCATGAGTTTTGGTGATTTATATATTTTCGAGGATTAAACAGGAAAAACACCGAGTTTGCAATCCATACGACATGAAGACGTGTCCACCAAGCAACTCAACTTGGAACCCACGCAAGAACACTCTAGAAGACACCGTAAGGCGGGACCCCGGCCGAGGCCCACCGGCGAGAGCCGGGCGGCCGCCCCACCGGCCGGCCGCCCCCCGGTCCCACCTCGCCGCCCACCATCTTTCTAGGTTGGTTCGAAATCGCCTTTGAGGAGAGATCTACACCGTTGCTGGAGGTCGGTTTGATCCAAGGGCTGCGGTGCATCGCCTAGGGCTATATAAGGAGACCCCCTGACCCCTGGGTGAAACCCTAATGCATTTGATTCATATCCCTTGACCTGTTGGTCATGGAGGTGTCCCAATGTGAGGGCAACCTCTCCTCCATACTAGAGAATTAGGGCTAGACTCTCCAATGTAGTAGACTAGCAACTAGAGAGTTAGGGAGAGTGGAGCTGGCGCTCCGCCTTCGAGATGTCTACAGAGTTTGGTATGTCTTTTATCCTTCCTTTGTAAGACTTATGATTTATATATTTATCTTCTCTATTTACTTCCATGTCTTTTATATAATTGGTTAGTATAGTTGTTATGCGATTGCATGGGATCTCCGCTCGTATTGAGGGCTCTAGTTATCCATGGTAGCTAGAGTAGTAATCGATAGTATAGACATGGTGTCTAGGCTATAGGTTACCTGAGGTTGCGCCCAATCCCACGGATAGTTGTGGTAGCCCCAGAGTGACAACCACGATAGGCCGATGTAATCCACCACGTTCGGGTTGGTGTTTCGTAGAGCTTTTGGCAGCCTTCTCCCAACTACCTTCTTCCCGCCTTTCTCGAGAGTTGGGCCGGACCTGCTGGCCGCAAAGTGCATTAGTGTGATTGCTATCATAGAACCTAAGTAATAGAGAAGTACATAGGAACCTTGATCTCTCCCCGCCGTCTTCTCAACTTTCTAGCTACACATTCATCATGGAATTCTCTAGTGTGTGATATTATTCATAACTCCTATCATATATCGTTTACCCCCTCACTTTAGTCTAGTGGTCTCGCTAGGTTAGTAGATGCATGATTGTGAGTTATTAGAATTCTTTAGCCAAAGCTTCCCCTCGTGGATACGATACTCTAGAATAGTCTCCTAGGGAAAAGCTACAATGGTATTTTGTGCGCTTTGGGGAATCCTTCATATTCTTTTAGCACTTAATAAATACCAACTGTGCTTCTACCTCCCTCAAATAAATAGGCGCAATAGTTTAAATTTTAGCATTTCCCTTCCAAACAATTTTGTAATTCTTCAAGTGCACGCCTCATTTTGTATTTCAATTATTTATGAATTCAATAAAGCTTGTCTTTGGAATATTGTGTATGTCTCCACTTGTTTTTGTCCTTGTGCAAAAAGAAAATAAAAAGATAGGTACAAAAACAAGTGTGGGGGAGGCGCATGTCTCTCACAAGTCGTAGGTACGCAATTTATAAATTCAAAATTTTGACTTGTGACATATCTTCTCCTCGTATGCTTTAAACCCATTGCTAAACCCGAACCAAGTTGGCAAAACTCCATCTCTAGTCTACCAATTGATTCATAGTTTGCATACATTTTATTCCCGCCAAAAGCCATACTTTGTTGAGCATCTATCTCGTTAGGGACCCCATGCTTATCTAAATAATTGAGCTTTGTGATATGGTAGAATGACTTGAGGCTTGCTTTCTTATGCAATAAGACTTGGTTTTATTTCAAAAAACTTCAAAATAAGCATGCTCATGGTTTGATTTAGACAAATTCCTACCAAAGCCAAATACATGTTTTGAATATCCACTATAGTCGCTTCCTCTCGTATTGAGTTTTGTCGCTGCCCGAGATCTATGTTGAGAGAGTTTCATACTCCCAAGATCGAAATACACGCATACACCCACATATTCACGCCAATTCTTACACCGAGAATTGTGCACCCACATGCACCCTTTCCATCCACCAAATAAAAACTCCATCCATTGTGTTACCATGATCTTCTCTTGTCATCAAAAAGTATCATGCAAAAAGAGAGTACATGCTACAGAAAAAGTATGAGAAAAAAGAAAGAAAGAAAAGATGGACAAATATCCCAATAAGACGAGGAAGTCGTACTCGGCCAAAAAAAGTAGCCTATACTTCCCCAAAAACATACAAAAAAAGAAGGAGAGAGATCATGATACAAGGAGTAACCACAAAAATACCACAAATATTTCCATACACTTGCACATTTCGATCTAGGAGTATGACGCTTCCCTCCAATGATCCTGGAGCTTGACCCGACAATATATACAGAGGTAAGTATGCATCTCTCCACTCAAAAGATCCACATAAAATCCTACAAAAAGATAGGATGAGTGAGAGTGACAGAAAAGAAAGAGTGCTTTGGTGAGGAGAAACATGAGTGACTATGTGAGAATCAAAACCATGGAGCATTGCTTCTTTTATTTAAAAAAATTCAAAAAATCAACCAAGTCTTTGCGCATGAGTAGTGGCAAGAAGAAAGGATTTCATACTGTTCCATTGTTCTAAGATAACTTGGTAGCCACCATGAATGCTCACAAAACAGGTGAGGCCCGTAATAACTTGGATGCAGGTCTACATGTTGGAGATTGAACCACTTTAGTCCCTATGCCTTCACTCGAGGACAAGCAAAGGGCTAAGTGTGGGGAGTTTGTTGACGGTAACCAACTGCAGATAAAATACCATCAACATACACCAAAACAACCTAGAAATAGGATTTATAAACTAACAAATTCCATAGTTTTGGTGTATATTTGGTTTTGTAGGTACAACACAAGACTTGTGCACTTTAGGCCAAAATATAAAGAAAAAGAATAATAAAAACAATAAATAGGAAATGGCCCAAAGGTGACAAATGGCAAACCAACCCAACTTACCGCGGATGGGCCAAGATCTCAAAGCTACAAACACCAAGACAAGGCCCAACATGATGAAAAATGATGCCACGCCAAAGTTGGGCCCGACGGGCCCGATCGTGGTGTGCCCGCACCCATTTCCTGGCCGTTGGGCCCCAACTTTGGCGAGGCAAATACATTACTCCGTAGAAGGTCGGTTGCGGTGTTGGCCAAAGCGTTGAACCTCCAAACCGACCATCCTTGGTCGGTTTTGTCATAATGGAGGGAGGAGGCAATTTTCCAAAAGACCCCCTACACTCAAGCTATAAAAAGGAGACCCCTACCTCTTCCTCAACATGAAAAAACACAAGGAGAAATCAGCACACTTGAGCAAGAGAGTAGATTAGTGTTCTTCTTCTTCTTCTAATTCTAGAGAGTGAGAGAGGGAAGAGCTAGAAGGAAGCTTTGTTCCTTCTACCCGGAGTTGTCGGTCCGCCCCTGTGTCCGCGGTTCCTAGGAGGTCGGAGTGCCAGACTTGTCGGCACTCGCTTCGCTTGTACCTCTACAAACTACTTACACTTTGGTAAGAAGTTTGTGATTATCTTTTGGCTTATTACTTTTCAAGTATATTATCTTAGCTGTTATAAACTTGCGGGATTGATAGATCGCCTCGATAGCGTTAGTTCTTGGTGAAGGAACTCTTTGACCGGGAACCTTGGCCAACATCAAGAGCTGTGACCGGTAGTGCAAACGTGGTGTTTGGACTAACATGCACCTATCTTTTACGAAGCACCCCACGGTCATGGGGGTAGGCGGATGGGTCGTGATAGCCTTGTCCGTCCTCTGAAATCCCCCTCGTTCGGGTGTGACGTAGTGCTAATTGCCGGACGCTGCCCGGCTTGGGCGTGGGCCGGTGCTCGAAGTAAGGAGATAACAGCTCAAGAAATCCCTGCCTGAAAACCTAAGCCTATATAGATACCTCTCCACTCTTAGAACATAACCTTGCCTAGGGTAGACTCTATCCAGAAAGCCCTCTCGCACAACCGTCCTCGTGAAATTTACGATACCCCCGTTACCACCGGGTGAAGTGCTACAACGGTATTTCCCCGTGCGCTGCGGACTTTGTTGCTTTAAGCTAAGAAACACCAACAATGAGTATGTAGGAAAAGGTAGAAAAAGGTGCCGCCCTAATCTTTTCACGCAATGGGTCATGTCGCCATCGCTACGAGAGTGCACCGGCGGCCGGCCCGATCCCACGTCTACGCACCGGGTTAACTCACCCACATTATCGCCGCCACCAACTGAGCGCAGATCGCTGACCTTGTGCCATGGACAACCTTCCGCGAGAGGCCTTCGGGGCTCAAGAACTCGATTTTTATTTTAAATCTATGGCCAAAATTTGTGATTAGTCTTTCTCTCACATAGCAACTCCAAATGTGATGGTTTTTCTTTCTAAATTTTTGTAAAATAATGCTGTATCAAGCTATTGTATTCTTACCGCTATTACTTTTGTCATGTTTTATTGATAACATTTGAAATTTGAATTTCCAAAAATTACAAGTTCAAACAACATTTTTGGAGCATCTAATGATTTCAAAGAGGAGAAGTCATGAACATAAAAGTTGTATAACTTCTTAATATGTACATCTTTTATATTGGTCATTTCTTCATCCGACAATGTCACGGTAACATTGTTCACAAGATTTACACATGTCTCATAGAGTTTATGAAACTACGAGAGAGATTTCTAAGATCTGTGAACAATGTCACTAGAACTATTTCGGATGGGGAAACAACCAAAATAAGAATTGTAGATCTTGCTAAGTTATGAAACTCTCTAGTTCAAAACTTTTTGATTTGACATAATCTTATAAAGGAAAACTAGCTAGGTCTCAATTTTTAAAAAAATAAAATTTGAAATTTAAATGTTTTAAGTGACCTCGGATAGACAAACCACCAACATAACGATTGTAGTTCTCAATTATCCATGAAACTTTGTACTTTACAACTTTTGATTTGAGATCATCTTGTCATGAAAAAACATGTAACAGTTTGAAAACATTTATCTTATAGACACCTATTGGGATAGGGCGTCGCCCATTTCTTTCGACGCTGCGTTCAGCGGGCGCGGGTTATGTCCGTCGCTCGACCTCCCCGCCGGGAGTGCACCGATTGTCCCGCTCATAAAATCCCACGTCTCCTAATATTGCTGCTCACCTCTCTTTGCCAACTGCCGTTCATCACGCCTCTTCGCCGCACAAAACCGCCTAGAGCACGCCGCGTCTCTCGCCATGGAAAACCTTTCGGCCGACATGCTTGCGAGAGATTGCGATTTGCGTCGTCAAGGTCTCACCGGATCCCATGGAGGGCCTCCACATTCTCGTGGGCCACCTATTAACCGATTAAAGCGGCGTGCAGAGACCCCCTGGTGGGACGGAGCATGCCACTGGACCGAGTGCCGTACCGGCGGGGACTGGGAGCCCTTCCACTACTCGCGCGAGTATCGCGAGAGTCTTATCACCAGGCTCACCGCCGTCGGCAACCCGGAGGTGTGTTTCAGAGCCGGCATGTATGCCGTCTTTGTGGAAGGCCGTTGCACCGTCACGCCGTCGCTCGAGATGCTGTAGCGCGCCGCCGTCGGGCGTGAAACCGCCAAGTATGCTCTTGCTCTTGTGCTCTATAGGGCCAACACCGGTGCCGCCGCCGATGACTATGCCGAGCGGGTGTTGCGGGAGATCAAAGGCGACCACCAGGCGATGGCTGGGATGTGGAAGAACATCAACTGTACACGGCACCACCGACGGGCATGGAATTTTAGGCCGGGCGACTTGGCGGCGCATATGCTACAAGAGTGGCGTACAACCCGCCCTATAGCCCAAATGGTGTCTCGCCATGATAGGCATCGGTGCGAGAGCCGGGATGGTGCGGCCATCATGCCGGGTGGGACGGAATGGAGTGGTGGAGCATTTTCTACGGTGAGGAGTGTAGGATCCGCGATGAGTGTCGAGGTTCATCGGTCATGCATTCCGGGCATTTTGAGCACGTGTTCAATCCGATCGATCGATCTTATGCAGATGTATAGCTACCTCGATCTCTAGCTAGATGGTGATCTCGATCGAACAAACTTTAATTTGGTAGCTTTTGGTGCATACGTGATGGTACATGTGTTATATTTTTTCCAATTTGTGTGCATGTTTGATTGTTGCTGAAATGATGAGTGAACAGAGTAACATGCAACCGAAATCTGTCCAAGTTATTAAAAGCATACAAGATGCGGTATGTTCTGCACCGTGCTCGCATCCGCCCTTTGTCCGCCCAATCGGTGCCTCCCCTCGATCGAGAGCGCCATCGGTCGATGACATCAAGGCGAACGATGGCGCACGTGCGCCCGTTTGCAGCGAGGTGTGTAGGATACGCATGTAAGGTGTGTGGATATGATCCGCACGTCTCATGGAAACAAAAATATAAATACATTTCCTACAGACACGCTCTATGAAAGGCTGCATTGGTAGTACTAGAGTCGCCCTAAATTATGCTGCAGCGCATTTCACCGGTCGTGTCATCACTTGACCTCTGCGCCCGACATCGTAGTAATCCCAACTCTCGCACCGGGACGGGGCCACGGGCACTCCCATTATTTCTGCCCTCCAACTCGATCAAGCGTGAATGCTTGTTCATCTTCCTTTTCCCAAACCCAGCGCGCGCTTAGAGCTTTGAGGAAAAACATGCCACGCTGTGCCTCGAGCCATGGAGAACCTTCTGCAAGAGTTGCTTGAGGACATTGCACTCCGCGTCGCCATGGCCGTAGAGGATCCTATGGAGGACCTCTTCAATCTACGGGCCACCTGTACCCGGACACGAGAGGCGTGCCACATCGCCATAGTGGGACGGAGCATCCCACTTGATGAGGTCATTTTTCCGATCTTCACGACGTAGAATTCCGATCTTGATAACTAGCCAAAGAATTGCCGATAACTTGCTGCAAGCAGCGATAACTAGTGCAACCTCGACGACACGCACAAGGAGCCAACCACCGCCTCTTCCTCGCGGGGCGCATCAACCAAGGATTCGCCCAATCACACTCTCAAAGAACCAACCTACGCAACCTGAACACGGAAGACCAGGAGCACAGATTGGGTGCCGATGATGTGGCCGCTCAGAAACTCCACGAAGGAAAACACAAGAGCAAAGGGGTAGAGATCACTCTCTAAATTTGTTAGCACACAACTGAACAAAGGGGTTGTTTTCTCATTATCAAAAGTCTTACAATTGCTATGAAGCAATGGGATATTTATACTAGCAACAGCCCTGCTAGATAGGTGTAAACACGAGTTGGAAATGAAGAGACTAAGTAGATGAAAAGCCTTCCACGAACTGACTTCTGAAGTGGCCTCGCGCAGCTGTTGGTCTTCCGAGCACCCTTCAGTAATTTGGCAATAACTTTTATTGGGAAGTCAAAAGGTCCACCGTTGGATGCGTTGGAAAGCTAACTCGATAATCTTTCCAACCATGTATGCCATGCACCATGAAACATCGTAGAATGGTGCAGTTTTGCACACAATTTTGTACCAATGTGCTGACCTGGCAGACGTTGAACCTTCAAAGCAGTCTTCAGTATTCTGACTATATCTCGAGATTATTGTGTCCGAAAAATATGAAACTGCTTGCATTGGAAACTAGACTTGATAAGCTTTCAAACAAGTGCTCATTCACATTCATAGCTTTTGAGAATCAAAAGTTATGAACGTTTCTTGAACTGGTCCGTTTTTTACTCTGAACTGGTCCGTTTTTGTTTAAGTAGTCCGTTCTTGCTGAAGTGGTTCATTCTTGCTGAAGTGGTCCGTTTCATCTTCTTGTTCACTTGTATACCTGAGCACAACCAAGTAGAACACTTAGGTAGTATAACATTCTTAGAATTATTGAAGTTAAAATCAGTTAGGAATGAATTCACCTGCTCTTGTAGTTTCTTAGCATGACTTCTTGTTAATGGTCCATGATTTGCATCTTCGATGTTGGATGTTGAGGGATTGACACTTGAGGAAGCATATATGGTTGGGATGTCCTCATCATCCTCCCCTTCATGAAAAGGAGTCATCCTCGACTCGGTGCTTCTAAGCCAAAGAAAGGTTCTAGGCTCGCAATGCATTGTGTTATGACAAAATCATGATCTTCTTCTTCCATCACAAAGAAGGTGTTTCAATCTATAATCATATAAACCAAGTAGCAGCCTTGTATGTGGAAACCAAAACAATTTAGAGCTAAGTTTAGCTTTCACCTTGAATTGATGCTTAGAACTTAGAGTGAATGTAGGTGTCTTTGGGATGGCCTCATCATCCTCCCTCCCTTCAAGAAAAGTTGTCCTCGACTTTTGTTCACCCTCAAAATCAGTTTAGACAAACTAGAGGGTGGATGTAAATGATTATTCGTATAATATTTTATTTCTTCACATTCATTTTTATTTTTATAATTCATATGTTCATCTTTTCCTTTCATATGACCAAAAAATTTCTCAACTTTTGTGGAGCAGAAATAAGTTATAAGATGGCAAAGACAAGTATTTCCTTTAGACCATAGATGTGATTCATGTTATCTTCTTTCATCTTATTGAGATCAATCATATCAACCGATGGAAATGAAACATTCATGGCTTTATATAGATTCATATTGCACAATTGATTCAAATGTTCAGAGGCATACCTTTCAAAATCAATGGTTCTAAATGTGGGTGGAAAAGTTTTAGGTGACCGAGTATGACTTGTTTATAGATCATTTCGTTCTTTTGATGGAACATAGGAATAAGGGAACAACATTTGTGCTTCTATAAAGAAAGAACTAACCAATCTCTTTATGTCAAATTCAGAAAAATATGGTTCACAAGATATACTACTCATTTTATTCATTTTCAATTCAGCAAGCTTGTCACATGTTATGCAAAGGGCACAAGCATAAAATTTATTTACAACATGATGTCCAATGATGTTAAATGTAAACTTGCTGCTATATGCACTATTCAAAGATTTCATAGATGATATATCAAGAACACTTTCAAGGATTTTATCACTTTCAACAAATTCATCAAGCATGGCGTAGTACACACATTCAGTAGGAGATATTCTCATAGAAAATTCAGCATGAGTAATCAATTTCACATGGTCAACTTTGTTAGCATGTAAAGTAGCACATATATCAGTCAAAGCATAGCAATGATCTTGCATGATTGAACAATGGTTATCAACTTGCAAATTTTCAGAACTCATATAAACATGTGGATAAATCAAATCAGCACAAAACTTTTTGGGTATGCTCAATTCCAAGAGAAACAAGTGGGTCGTCACAATTTCTCACAAATTTGTATTGCAAATTAATTTCTAAATTATTTTCATTACCTTTCAGATTTGGTGATGGTGTAAGTGCAATAGGATGTATCACTGAATTTCTACCTCCTTCGATGCGATGATTCAAGGTTGGGACAGCAAAGAGTTGATTTCAAAGGAAGGCTACCTTCTCATTTCTCATACCGAGTATGGTGGTGTTATGGGCAGCAATCTCTTTCTCCTTTCCCTTGTACACTCGTTGACGGTGAAAACACCCTTAATTTACACCATAAAAACACCGTCAATATCCCTCAAGCTTCGAAAGGAAGAACAACATTTCATGAACATATTTTATCCAATAACCTAGTTCCACTTGTAGATGTCATTATTTTTCTCACAGATGTGAATTCGAGGAAATCGCCGTAACAACACGTAGAGTCGCCATCCAGTCAATGACCCAAGTATGGAAATTGGGCAAAATACCATCACCATCATGATCTCCATGTTCTAGGATGACTCTACACAAAATTTGAAGACATTTGGCCACAAGACCAGCATCGGCCGACCATCAACATTTCGTCACAAGACATCCTGACATGTGGGGACAGCTTCTAGAAGGGCCGGGAAGGTCAAGGCCCAATGGGCAAGCATCGGCCGACCATTGACCATTGGCCCAAACCCTTCCCACGTGACTTGCCACGCCACCAATCCATGGGAAACTAAGAGAAGACACCGATTGGTCAGGCTAAGACGCCCCCTCGGATCGTGTGGGTACAAAACGGATGACACGACAAGTTCTCGCACTCAAGACACACAAAACCAACAGTGGGGCCAGCATCTCCAAAGACCTGAGGATGGCCCACACGTCCATGGACCATGGTCGGCCGACCATGGCCCATTTGGCCACCGACGTCCCCCCACGCCTACCACATTGTCCACGTGATTATTTTATCCATCCGTTGATTCTAAGGCGGTTTATCCAAGGCCTACGAGGTGGGATCACGCGGATCGATGGCATGGCAAAGGAGTAGCCCCTACTCAACCTCCACTATAAATAGAGGGCCACACCCCCTCTCCATTCATGATGGTTGCAAGCTTCAAGTAGTTTAGTTCCACTTGTATTAGTAGTGTAGGTATTTCTAGTGTGGGAGAGAAGAGTTGAGTAGTGAGCGCCGCTCGGGATTCGAGCTGGTCTTCTAGAGTTTCCTGCACAGTCTTGTATCTTTTCTCTTGTAAGACTTTATTCATTTATGCATATATAAACCTTGCTCTCCTTTACTTTAGTTTATTAACTTAGTACGACTTTAGTCTAGTTCTCTAGTCTATAGTTGTTATGATATAGTCTTCCATAGTGGTGCATTTAAGTTGCGGTTCGCCTCTTGGTGCATATTGGACCCTCGCCTTGTGTGTGATCATTGTCTCGCAAGAGGTGCTTTAGTTGATCTTCGTGCACACAACTAGAGTAGTAAGAGGAAGTATAGGCGTGGTGCTTAGACTCAATCTTACCTGTGGTTATCGCTTGTCGCACGGATGGATTGTGGTAGCCAATGGAAGTGACAGCCCTTCCGGTCTTTGTGTAAGCCACCACGTGTTTATAGGCAAGTTCTCAAAAGATAAGGCTTCAAGAACATAGTAGCGGGGTCGGTGGTGTTTCTTTTCACCATTGCTTACCCACGCCTAGCATACAGTCGTGTGAACCCCAACTTGTGTGAACACCACATTTGATTAGACTAGATTCATAAAAGTAGAGTAAAGTTATACAAGAATCCTATACTTTTTCCTACCTCCCCACAAAGATTTACCTCACTTATCAATTAGAGCTGCTTTTGCCTTGTGACATCATCATCCCTTCCTATAAATTTCCATTATTCCCCTCACGCTAATTGAATTAAAGTTATAGTAGACAAACAGATCATTCCTTTATTAATTTCCTAGCTACTTGTTTCCCCTTGGGCTAAATATAAATAACGATACCTTGGAATACTCCCGGGTGAAGTGCTACAACGGTATTTTCTCGGCGCTATGAATCCCCAATAGCAATAAGATATACCCTTACATATTGCTCGGGTCGTGTTCTTTGAGATAGGTTCTAAGATCTACTTCTAGTGACAACGCTAAGTAAATATCAACAAGCATTTCTCGCGCCGTTGTCGGGAAGCATACGCCTAGGACTTTTGATAAACTTGATCCGAATCTACCATCAATCTAGTCACCAATTAGTTGTAGGGTTTATCCTTGCTTTGTTTCCACTTTATTGTGAAGACAGTATTGCATGAGCGGTTTCCAACTACCGAGCAATTTCACCGAAAATCCGCAGAAACTCTTGAGAAATACTAGACGCCGTCTAGTTCCTCCTCAAAGGTTCATCTCGAATCGGACCCGCTCAAGGAAGGAATTAACACACCCATTGTTAAGGAAGCCATGGCTCGAAGACCATCTCCGACTATGCTGCCCCATCGGCTACTAACATAGCCACGGGACCACACGTCAACTTGGGGGATGCCTCCTTTGAACTCAAGCCGGCACTTATCAATTTGGTGCAAGCAAACCCATTCTATGGAAAGCCCAAAGAGGACGCCAATGCACACCTTCAACACTTCCTAGAAGTGAGTGACACCGTCAATCAAAGAAAGTAATCGGTAGAAAGCATCCGCTATGCGTCTGTTCCTCGCTCTCCTTACTCGGGAAGGCAAAGCAATGGTTCTATGCCCACCGTGAAGATATTGGCACATGGGACAAGTGTGCAAATGCATTCCTCAAGAAATTCTTCCCGATTGGTAGAACCAATGCTCTTCGAGGAAGAATCTCAAGCTTTCAACAATGCAGACATTTGAGACTCTTCCCCGAAGCATGGGAACGTCTCCAAGAATACATTCGGGACCGCCCTCATCATGGAATAGAAGAATGGTTGATAATTCAAAGGGTTCTATCACGGGTTAACAAACATAACCCGAAGCCACCTCGATGCTGCCGAGGAGCTTTCTTTTCACTCAAGGTCAAGGATGCCAAAGATCTCATTGAGAAGATGGTAGCTAACCAAGGATGGATTGAGGAACAAATCCACCGATCAAAAAGAGAGTTACTAACACAACAAAGGAAGTAGAAGAACTCTCAAAGAAAGATGGATCTCTTAATGGAAGAGGTAACTCAACCACCTCAAGAACTGATCCAACAAAACCTTGGGAATAAGGAGGAAGTGAGTTTCATCAACGAATATGAGCGCCTAATCCAACAAATAAGGCTTCACGCCCCTTCAACCAAGGTAACGAAGGTAACAATTTGAATACTTTCAACAATCAGCCTTCGTTAAAAGAGTTAGCTTTGAAACAAGTAAAAATTAATGAAAATATGAGTAACAAATTACTTGCTAATACTAAAATAATTGAAAAATTACATGAAAATATGGATAGTCTTCTTGCCTCCATTACGGATCAACTAAGTTTCAATAAAATGATAGAAAATCAGTTAGCTCGGTTGAAACCCTTTGTTCCTCAACATGGTAAGAGTCTTGAGAGTGTTGCAAATATTAATGCGGTAACTACGAGAGGGGGTAAGACCACTTTCGAGATCCGCCATATCCCGACATGACAGAAAGGCCACGACCAAGGCAAGGGAGGAAAACACGGAGAAAGAAGAACTTCCCAAGAAAGATGACAATAGCAAGTCCCACGAAAAAGATAGCTCCGCATGAGTACTACGACACCAACGTACTATTACCATTCCCTCGCCAAGGAAGCAATCACCCGACGAACAATTCGAAATTTGTTGAGGTAATACGCAAATTATATGTCAATATTCCATTACTCGATGCAATGCAGGTACCCACCTATGACAAATATTTATGAGACATCCTCAACAACAAACGTCCAATATCCACAACGGAGGTTATTCAACTGACAGAAGAGTGTAGCGCAGCTATACTAAATCAAGCCCCGTTAAAGAAGAAGGATCCAGATGCCCAACAATCGATCGCCGATAGGCACACAACACTTTGACCAAGCACTATGTGACTTGGGAGCAAGTGTCGCTGTCATGCCAAAGGTAGTGTTCGACAAACTCAATTGTAAAACTACCTTGTCCCCTACATCAATGTGCTTGCGCTTAGCGGACCAATCAATTCGCTACCCCGAGGGGTTGCCGAGAATATACCACCAAAATCCGAGACTACTTCATCCCAAAAGAGATTTCGTAGTAATCGACATGGAAGTAGACAAGAAAGTCCCACTCATCCTTGGAAGACCATTCTTGAGCACCGCCAATGCACACATCGATGTCGGAGCAGAGAGATCCAATTCAACATCAATGGATCCCAAGAGAAGTTTGCCTTCGGACCCAAGCTAGAGCAATGCTCTATAATTAAGGTAAAACAAATTGATTTTCAAATTGCCACAATTCTTCCAAAGAAAGGGCAAAGAGAAAACCTCGACCGAAAGTCAAGAGAGTCCAAGCGGAAGAAAGTGGTACAATCCTCGCCTTCCAAAGAACAGGGGACTGTAGCACCAAAGCATTAAACAAAAAACCGAGAAGTCCAACTCCAAGGACTCTAAAACCCGGAGAACCGACACAGGTAAGCCGTATATATTCCAACTCTAATCTCACTTAATATTTTTCTCGGTTTATTTTCATTCTTTTTCTTTGAACTTTCGAACCTAACTCTCAACCAAACTTCACAAAACATTAGAGGACATTAAGAGGGAGGATTAGCAAGTAATTAAGGAGTCAAGTGGGCCCTTGGCCACATCGGCCGATGCCCCAAATAGGACCCACGCCCGCTTACTCCTCTCCTCTCTCATCTAGGCATCTCATGATGTGCATGAGCATGCATGGAATCAAAGGAGGGGTAAAGTTGATGGTCGGCCGACCACCCTTGGCTGCCATCTTTCACTCCTCCCCATCTCATTCTCTCACATATGCACCATCACATATTCTCCTTGTTGAGATTCCCATGAACAAAAAGCCAACACACTTCCTTTTTACTTGACTTTCATCCCTTTCCATGCAACAAAGGTTGGTACTTGGGGAACCAACATAGTGGAAGCATGACATACTCATGGACAAAGTAGGAGACATCCTCATGTCATGTCCTTGTTCCCCACTCACACCCAAAGCCCAAGAAAACACTATAACCAAGGATGTTTGGAATCAAACTTTTTTTTTTTTCACTTTACCTTTACCATGCATGGGGAACATTTTATGACACCTTGGACCAAGTGGGGACATGGGGCATGGTCGGCCGACCATGGCACCCCATCCATCCCACTTTGGCACCATGCCCTAGTTTGTACCATGTAGTAGTGGCCTTGTCCCTAGAAGTACAAGCACCAAAGCTTAAAAGTAAAACATGCCATGCTTAACAAAGATGAAGAGGTGATGGGTGTTTGGTCGGCCAAACAATTTCCTTGGGCCTTGATCTCTTTCCCCTCACTTCCATGCTTCATGTCATGCTTGAAAAAAGTGAAAGGTGGGAAGGGTGCATGGTCGGCCGACCATGTCACTTGATCCCTTCTCCTTTCTTTCACTTTCTTGTCTCATGAGAAGAAGTGCCATGCATGAGAGAGTGGAGGAGGTGAAAGGGGGGTGGTCGGCCGACCATAGTGTTGGGCTTGCCTCCCTTCCTCTCACTTCTACCAAGCACCATGCACACTCCAAAATTTGAAATCAAGGAGGGAAGAAGTTGAGGTGCCAAACAACTATAAATAGGGGTGCAAGGCATGCACATTCTCCTCACCCCTCCATCACACAACTCATTCACTCAACCAAAGCCTTCTCTCCCATTTTCTCCTTGCTCTCATATTCATCAAGAGAAAAACCAAAAATATTTTCCCTTATTCTTATTTACTTTCCATCCCAAGAAGAAAAGCCAAAAATATTTCTTAGATTTTAGTTCTTGTTATTAGTTTTAAGAAAACCCCAAAAATATTTCTCCTTTACCACCTTGGTTGTCTCCACATGGTAAGTAGGTAAGTCACCCACGGGTCCATTTATATTTATTTGGACTAACCCCTACCATAATCCCTGTCCTATTAGTGCTTTTGTAAGTGTTGCAGGATGAAAAAAGTGTTAAGATCAGCGAAGAAGAAGTTAGGAGCAGCATTATCGGGGAAGCCGATCTCACCATTCAAGGCTCCCAAGGGAGTGCACCATCCCGTGATGCCTCCTCAAGAACCATTCAGATGACCGATTTAGAGGAAGCATCAATGCACGGCTCAACCGCCACGGAGATAATCTCATCCGATGGCCAAGACTACGAGCAACCCGAAGAGGATGCCTTTGCCTTCATAGGTAATGAGCATCAACATGAAGAATATGAAGCAATGTCGGGAAGGATCGGAGTCACCCCCTGAGAACATTCCACCCCGAGTCGGTCTCCACTTCACCCCGGATGAGCTCCACATCTACAACAAGCTAAAGAATCGCCAATTCGAACACACTAAGGTATACGATCCCTTACTTCTCAAGAAATAGGTATGGATGAAGAGTTCAAAACGGTATTTTCTCGCCATAGGATGGGAGGCATTAGGGACACTTGAAAATGAACTTGGTAGCAAAGAACTCACTCTTGAATTTTTAAGCACATTAAAAACATCTGAAACTGAAATTGTGTTTCGCATGCGCGATCAAGAGTACAAATTCACATGGGGACAACTTAGTTGTGCACTAGGATTTGCTTGAAACTTGCAATTTAAATTTAGAAGGTGCCACTAGAGAATTCGAGAAAAATGATTTACGGTATCAAACAACCGGTTTACATGATAGCTCAAGACCTAGGACTAATCATTTTCATAATCCTACCTTGCGCCTTTTTGCATAAATGGATAGGCATGACCTTTTTCCCAAGACCGGACACTAGGCTAGTGACCTTAAAGTGCATGAGAATTCTCATGCGCCATGATCCATAAAATTCATATCTCACCTGTTAAAGCCCTAGTAGAACATTGGGAATCCGCCTTTGGAAGGTTGGGGCCAATTGAATTCACCTCTTTGATCACTAGGATAGCTGACACCATGTGTTTGGACATAGACGGTATTAGTTACATAAACACTGAGAGGGTACGGATTGGGTACGAATCTTTCAAGCAAGGTCACATGCTGTGTAGAAAACGAAATGGCACCATGTACATGACTTACTATGGGCACACACTTAAGATTCCTCTCCCGTCAGAGGAACTTCGCTTGTATAGCGGATGTCCCTTACTCTTAAACTTGGACCCAACATATGGGAGAAGGAGTTTTGCTAGTTTTGGTGCGGAAGGAGGACCACCAGAGCCGGACAAGAGATGCACAAGATACTCATGTTGGCACCTCTAGGGGTTTGAGCTATGAGGATGACAACGAGGAAGAGGAGGACATGGCTACCTCCTCCTCCAGTTGGGCTCCAAGTTCAAGTGATATGTCACGCACACGAAGAGCTCGTGCTTCCTCTGCACAAGCGGAAGATGTGAGCGGGATACGAAGAGATTTGACCTTGCTCACCGACCAGTTTGGAAACCTCCAGGTAAGACACGATGCTCTTGAGAATACAATGCAGGGATACGGACAGACTTTAGGGGCCATGCAGCAATACATGCACACACACTATGGGTACCCAACACCACCACCACCACCCGGAAGGCCAAGAGAAAAGCAAGCTTGGGGAGGTTCCCTCCCCCACTAAGGTAAGTTTACTTTTTTCCGCAATTTTATTACATGCATTTCCTAAAAAAAAAAAAAAAAAATGTGGAGATGATGAATAGTTGCTTTGTCTCTAATTTCTCTTGTACCTAGTTTATGCCTTCGTATTCCCCAATGTTTAAGTTTGTTGGCTAAAACATATCTCATCCTAGATATTGTGGGTTGTAAATACACGATCCTCGTTTCCAAAGTTGTTGCTAGACATGATATGGTGCAAAAGAGATTCTGCTATAAATTCATTCTTAGAGAAACTTGACATCCTGAAAATTTCAAATAATATAATAAGAGATATGGGCTATATATATACACATATGTATATATATATATAATAATAATAATAATAATAATAATAATAATAATAAAAAAGATGAAAAATGGACACAAGTCCGAGGGGCGAGAAGAGCCCACATCTCTAGAGAAATAGAGAGAAAATAATGGACACAAGTCCGAGGGCGAGAAGAGCCCACCTCTCCAAAAAAAAAAAAAAAAAAAAGCCCATACTCTCTCTAAATAACACTAATCCCTGATAGATGGTTAATCAAAAGAATGAATGTGTAGTGTCTCTCAGAGCAACCGTTCTATCTTGCAACCGCTGAAGAACATGGAAAAGTTAAAAGCCCCACATGATTGAGGGAGGAAAATTAAATATGCCAACTTATTTAAACAAAGGAAGAATATTTAGACATAAGCATGGTACACTTGAAATTATATCAGCATTGTAGCAACTCCCGATCCACCAAAACCAAATAAAATCTTTTTACTCTGGGACGAGTAAAAGGCAAGCTTGGGGGATTTTGTTGACGGTGAAAACACCCTTAATTTACACCATAAAAACACCGTCAATATCCCCTGTTTCGAAAGGAAGAACAACATTTCATGAACATATTTTATCCAATAACCTAGTTCCACTTATAGATGTCATTATTTTTCTCGGATGTGAATTCGGAGGAAATCGCCGTAACAACACGTAGAGTCGCCATCCGTCGGTGACCCAAGTATGGAAATTGGGCAAAATACCATCACCATCATGATCTCCATGTTCTAGGATGACTCTACACAAAATTTGAAGACATTTGGCCACAAGACCAGCATCGGCCGACCATCAACATTTCGTCACAAGACATCCCGACATGTGGGGACAAATTCTAGAAGGGCCGGGGAAGGTCAAGGCCCAATGGGCAAGCATCGGCCGACCATTGACCATTGGCCCAAACCCTTCCCACGTGACTTGCCACGCCACCAATCCATGGAAACTAAGAGAAGACACCCGATTGGTCGGCTAAGACGTCCCCCGGATCGTGTGGGTACAAAACGGATGACACGACAAGTTCGCACTCAAGACACACAAACCAACAAGGGGGGGCCAAAGATCTCCAAGACCCGAGGATGGCCCACACGTCATGGACCATGGTCGGCCGACCATGGCCCATTTGGCCACCGACGCCCCCCACGCCTACCACATTGTCCACGTGATTATTTTATCCATCCGTTGATTCTAAGGCGGTTTATCCAAGGCCTACGAGGTGGGATCACGCGGATCGATGGCATGGCGCTGGGAGTAGCCCCTACTCAACCTCCACTATAAATAGAGGGCCACACCCCCTCTCCATTCATGATGGTTGCAAGCTTCAAGTAGTTTAGTTCCACTTGTATTAGTAGTGTAGGTATTTCTAGTGTGGGAGAGAAGAGTTGAGTAGTGAGCGCCGCCGGGATTCGGAGCTGGGTCTTCTAGAGTTTCCTGCACGATCTTGTATCTTTTCTCTTGTAAGACTTTATTCATTTATGCATATATAAACCTTGCTCTCCTTTACTTTAGTTTATTAACTTAGTACGACTTTAGTCTAGTTCTTTAGTCTATAGTTGTTATGATATAGTCTTCCATAGTGGTGCATTTAAGTTGCGGTTGAGTCTTGGTTCATATTGGACCCTCGCCTCGTGTGTGATCATTGTCTCGCAAGAGGTGCTTTAGTTGATCTTCGTGCACACAACTAGAGTAGTAAGAGGAAGTATAAGCGTGGTGCTTAGACTCAATCTTACCTGTGGTTATCGCTTCTTTGCACGGATGGATTGTGGTAGCCAAGAAGGAAGTGACGACCATTCCGTCGGTCTTTGTGTAAGCCACCACGTGTTTATAGGCAAGTTCTCAAAAGATAAGGCTTCAAAGAACATAGTAGCGTGGTCGGTGGTGTTTCTTTTCACCATTGCTTACCTCTTGCCTAGCATATAGTCGTGTGAACCCCAACTTGTGTGAACACCACATTTGATTAGACTAGATTCATAAAAGTAGAGTAAAGTTATACAAGAATCCTATACTTTTTCCTACCTCCCCACAAAGATTTACCTCACTTATCAATTAGAGCTGCTTTTGTCTTGTGACATCATCATCCCTTCCTATAAATTTCCATTATTCCCCTCACGCTAATTGAATTAAAGTTATAGTAGACAAACAGATCATTCCTTTATTAATTTCCTAGCTACTATTTCCCTTGGGCTAAATATAAATAACGATACCTTGGAATACTCCCGGGTGAAGTGCTACAACGGTATTTTTCTCATGTGCGCTATGAATCCCCAATAGCAATAAGATATACCCTTACATATTGCTGGTCGTGTTGCTGAGATAGGTTCTAAGATCTACTTCTAGTGACAACGCTAAGTAAATATCAACATACACCTGCACTTTTGGAGAGACAACACTAAGAGTAGACATTAGTCGGTTAGTTTAAATAATCCTCACATGTTTTGCAATGAAGCTCTCTCTTTTTGTGTGGTGTATCTCTCACACTAATATTGTTGATGCTCTCAACCTCACATTTAGTGGAATCACACAACTCATTTTTGTTTTCATTCTCACTCAATTTGGTAATGTGGCTCTCATTCTCACATTTAGTGGAATCACACAACTCACTTTTATTTTCACTCTCACTCAATTTGGCTATGTGGCTCTCATTCTCACATGGGCATTGATGCACATTGTCTTCGACGTCTTGTGGAGCAATATATGAATATGTGCCATTATTCATTATGTTATCCATTGCCAAAGGGGTAGCAATGGTTGCAGCAACACCATTGTTCTTATCCTTCTCAAATGACATCGATCTTGCATTCATTGATGTGGCATCATCATTATCGATCTTGCCCTCAATCTGAACATTAAGTGGCATGTTGGAGCACACAATTTCAGCATCTCTGTCCAATATTTTCTCACACAATGAAGCTGATGGTACATCACATCTTGGAATCACAGTTGTGCTTGGAGCAACATTGGTTTGAATCTTCAGATTTGTTGGATCATGATGGACTTCATCTTGGATAGATTTATCACTTGCATTAGATGGCATTATAGAAGCATCTTTCCTCTGACATTCAGCTATCAAACTGAAGCTATAGTCAGCCATCAAATTCATATTAGACGCATCTTCAAAAATTGAAGTGTTACCAACCTCTTGACCACATTTTGGCTCTGATTTTTCACCATATTGCATACCAACATTTTGGCCAGCTGTCGGATAGGGAGTTTCACCACAAATGGCACTAGAACAAGGCACAAAAAACTTCTGAGATCAGCAGCACTTGTTTTCATGCAACGATTTGGTGCTTCTTGCTGAATAAATTTCAGACTTGCATGGTGAGGAACTGCAGCATGTTCCTTTAATTCAACACACAAAGGATCAGCCTTGAAAAGTGAAGTATCTTCTCTTGTTACACAACTTGGTTGATAATCTTCCACAACTTGCATAGTGGTTTCTTCTACATCAATTTCTGTGGCAAGTGCAGCAGATTTTTCTTCTCTATCATGCTCAAGATTGAGATAACTAGTGATGGGAACATTAGTAACATCTTCCTTCACAATTTCAGATTGTAAATGACACTTTGAGGTAGCAACTTTCTCAGAGATTGGTGTAACCTTATGACCCAAAGTAACATCACACACCACATCATTTATCTTATCAACTTGAGGCACAAAGCTTTCTTTTTCTGCATAACAGAGTTCTTCTTGGAGTTGCATTGTTGATGCTCACTTCTTTTAGCACTAGAAACAACTGAAGAAACCTTTGGGACAGCATGTCCTCTCTTCTTGCATGGAGTTGATGCTTGCTTCTCTTCAACAACATAGTATACATTGGGCTGTAGTTTGGCTCATTTCTCTTGGCACAAATTAATGCATCGTGTGATCTTGCCTTGCTTCACCTTGGCAATTTTCTTCTCCTCTCTAATTGCACAACTTAGAAGATCTAGTAAACCTCTAAAATACTTTCCCTCAAGTGCAGCAGCAATGCTATCATTCAGACCTTTCTCAAAGTATTTCATCGCATTCATCTCATCAATAATATGCTTGGACAGATTTACTACCTTGCTTCACACGTTGCAATCGGCGAAGCAAAATCAGCCCATACTCTCTTGGAACAAATTCTCTTCTCATGACCTTCTTCAAATCTTCCCAATTCTCGATGAGACGCTTATGTGGATATCATTTCCACCAATCAAGAGCATAATCTTCAAACTCAAGTGCAACACGTGATATCTTCTTGGCTTCTGAAAAACCTTGAACTTCAAATTCAATCTCCATTTGCTCTTGCCAATCAAGAAACTCCTCCAGATCGGTACTTCCATAGAATGGAAGATTGGTGTATCTCCGGCCTGTCATGGTTAATGCCTATGCAAAATAGCAAGCTTATATGTAGAATAGGACAGTATGTAGAACTCTCACAACCTGACCTCTCTTACCAACCAAAGCTCTTATGAATTCCTGCGGATTACAGAAGGCCAAAGCGTGGCGGTAACACGAAAGTGATGATTAAGAGAATACAAGGTCAGCGTTCCTATGACGGTGGGTTTTAAGTGGGGGCTTGGTGGGGAATGATTGACAAGGAATGCAAACTGAATTCTATATATTGTAATGTTTAAATCGCAGTCCAAGCTAGAAGATCAATGCCTAGTGCTGACCACAAGATATGAATGATGTATAATGATCAAACACACGGACAAAGATAATTTCAGATTTGATGCAAACAAGGAGTGTGCTTAGGATGCAAGTGTTTCAATCAAACCCAAGCAAAATTTTGCACCAAAAGATGGATAACAATCTGGTTGTGTAACTTGAATAAAAATTCAGAACTTTTGCACATAAACAAAAAAAGATCTTTCAACTCTTCTTTCACAACTTTTTCTGAACTTTTTTTTTTTGTTTTACTTTTCTTTCTTCTCTTTCTTTTGACTCTTTTTTTTACATAACTAAGAACAAGATCAGATATAATACTTGCACACTTTTTTTTTTAAACAAGACACAACCGTCAGCAATAACTTGATAGGATCAAAGTTAACACGAAGGATGATACCGGTTTCAGATTTTTGTGTGGGTTTTCTTGGAGATATAAAGAGGCACAAAGGACACACAAAGGATGATATGATCAGCAACTAAAACAAAGATTCTAATGGACCGAAACTTAAACAAAACTCACTAGAATAACAGATTGAAACAAAGGGTTATAGCGAAATATTTTTGTAGCTTTTTGGTGGATAGGACGAACACAATATATTCGCACAATCACACTCTCGAAGAACCAACCTATGCAACCTGGACACGGAAGACCAGGAGCACGGATTGGGTGCTGATGACGCGCCGCTTCTGTAATCTCCACGAAGGAAAACACAAGAGCAAAGGGGTAGAGATCACTCTCTGAATTTGTTAGCACACAGCTGAACAAAGGGGTTGTTTTCTCATTATCAAAAGTCTTACAATTGCTACTGAAGCAATGGGATATTTATACTAGCAACAGCCTTGCTAGGTAGGTGTAAACACGAGTTGGAAATGAAGAGACTAAGTAGATGAAAAGCCTTCCACAAACTGACTTCTGAAGTGGCCTCGCGCAGCTGTTGGTCTTCTAGAGAACCCTTCAGTAATTTGGCAATAACTTTTTATTGGGAAGTCAAAAAGGTCCACTGTTGGATGCATTGGAAAGCTAACTCGATAATAATTCCAACCATGTATGCCATGCACCATGAAACATCGTAGAATGGTACAGTTTTGCACACAAATTTGTACCAATGTGCTGACCTAGCAGACGTTGAACCTTCAAAGCAGTCTTCAGTATTCTGACTATATCTCAAGATTATGGTGTCCGAAAAATATGAAACTGCTTGCATTGGAAATTAGACTTGATAAGCTTTCAAACAAGTGCTCATTCGCATTCATAGCTTTTGAGAATCAAAAGTTATGAACGTTTCTTGAACTGGTCCGTTTTTTTACCGAACTGGTCCGTTTTTGTTTAAGTAGTCCGTTCTTGCTGAAGTGGTTCATTCTTGCTGAAAGTGGTCCGTTTCATCTTCGTGTTCACTTGTATACCTCAGCACAACCAAAGTAGAACACTTAGGTAGTATAACATTCTTAGAATTATTGAAGTTAAAATCAATTAGGAATGAATTCACCTACTCTTGTAGTTTCTTAGCATGACTTCTTGTTAATGGTCCATGATTTGCATCTTCGATGTTGGATGTTAAGGGATTGACACTTGAGGAAGCATGTATGGTTGCATGCTTCCTCATGTGTCAATCCTTCACCATCCAAGATAAAAGATACAAATCAAGGACTAGCGACAAGAAGTCGTGCCATGAATCTCAAAGAGCGGTGAATTCAGTCCTAATTGATTTTAACTTCAACAAGTTTAAGAATGTTATACTACCTAAGTATTCTACTTTGGTTGTATTTAGGTATACAAATAATCAAGATGATGAAACAAGCCAACAAGCACGGTGCAAGGCGAACCAACAAGAATGAATCGGTTCAAAAAAACCGGACCGGTTCAGCGGTGAAAACGGACCAGTTGAAGAAATGTTCATTGTTGATGGTCATTATACTCCAAATATAACCATCAACTTTTGCATGAAATGATACAAAAGGAATCACAAACACTAGATGTAGGATTTGATTCTAACAAGTTCCACGAGTTTGGTGTTTTCATTTGTCTTGCAGGTTTTCATAGGTTTTCACCGAATAAAAGTATCTTATATGATGGATTAGAGTGCACCATTGTGAAGAGCTCGTCGAGATGACCGAAATGGATATATTACTTGCCACATTTGGAGTCTAGAATCAAAAGTTACGAACCACGACCATTAGTATGAATTCCAAGGACCTAAAGGTCGCCAAAAGTCAACTCGCCAAAGACGGGACCCACCTGCCACAGGGGGGGCCGCCCGGCTGGCCTATGGGGCCACCCAAAGACCCAAGTTTGGCCAAATCGGCCCAGCTTCTGGAACCTTCCTCCACCGACATAAGGGATCCTCAGAATCATATCTAACCGTTGATTTAAGTCGGTTTTAGGTCGGTTTGATCCAACGGCTTAGATTCATTCCTCAGGACTATAAATACAGGGGCAGACATCACCCCTGAAACCCTAGAATTCATTATTCATTATTCTCTTTTGGATCAAAGGTGTCCCTTGTATGGATCTACCTCTTTGCTAGTTATCAATAAAAGATTAGTTCTCATTAGATCTAATCTAGAAAATAGAGAGAGTGGAGAGATCAGAAGGAGCTTCCGGATTTGTCGGATTCTCCTCGAGCTTTGTACTTTTACTGATCTACTTCTTCATTGAATTCAGGTTCTTCATTTATTATTCTAAGTTCTCTATTTACTTTATTTCAGTATTTACTTTCAGTTTATTTATTAGATTCTTGCTTGCATCAAGTACTCTAGTCTTTGCAACGCTAGAGTAGTAATTATTAGATTAGGCATGGTGCTTAGTCTAATGGTTACCTGGAATTACACCCAATGCCACGGATAGTTTGTGGTAGCCCTGTGTGGTGACAAATCTAACGGCCGACGTATTCCACCACGTTCGGGTTGGTGTTTGTAGGACCTTAGTTAGAGCTTCCTAGCCCCTTTCTCACCCCTTTTCGTGGCTAGTGTTCTGATGTCCCAAAATAAGTAAACCTTAGAGTATCTTTAATTCTTAGATCAATTAGAGACTTAGAACCCCATTCTCTCTTTCCACAAAAACATATAGTTATCCTTGGACGACCTTGACCCTTGATTAGTACACTTCATGTTCCCCGTGGAAATCGATACCTTGGAATACTCTTAGGTGAAGGCTACATCAGTATTCGTGCGCTTGTGGATTTTTCTATGTGCGTTAATGAATACCAACAAGCTTTAAAGGGCGCCGTTGTTGGGAACGGTAGCTGTGCTAATTTAGAACCAAGTCCGTCCTTTTATCCTTTTTATCTTTTTACCACGTTTTTCATACCACCATCATCATTACCATCATGAATTCCACTCCTATTTTCAAACTTTCCGCTCCTAAGGGCGATTTGCTAGAGGCACCAAAATCATCACATCCTATTCTTACGGATGGCTATGAGCTTCGCCCTGCTCTTATAGCCATGGTTCGGGAGCAACCCTTCTCTGGCTTAGCAGATGAAGATCCATACATCCACCTTCGAGAATTTGAGCAATTGTGTTCATGCTTAAATATTCCCGGCATGACACATGAGACCTTAAAATGGAAATTGTTTCCATTCTCCCTTTTGGAGTGGGCGAAACAATGGTATGCTCATAGTGTTAGAAGTGTAAACGGAAATTGGGATGAACTTCAAGGCAAATTTTGTCTTGCTTTCTTCCCTATTTCTAAGGTTATCAATCTTCATCTTGAAATTCTTACTTTTAAACAAAAAGAGAAGGAAACCATAGGAGCACCTTGGGCTAGATTTTCAAGTTTATTTATTTCTCGGCCTAGATTTGTCTATGCCCCGACCATGTTCTTTTACAACACTTCCATTATGGCCTTAACAAAGAAGCTGCCCTTATCCTCGATACATCCTCTGGAGGATCGTTCTTACATACAAACATTAGTGAGGGAAAAGAAATTCTTAACAAAATTCTTGAAAACACCCCATACACTGGCATCTATGATGAATTCCCTAAAGAAGAAGTTGAGCCAAGCCCTGAACCAATAGAGGAGGAACATACAACCGAATTAGAACTTCCAGCTTGACTCTTCTATAAATTTGATTATTGAAACATCTCATGATAAGGGAACGCAAAACCAACTAGAGGATGATGAACCATCACCTTTAAGGCTTCCCTTTGCATTCAAGGAAGATATATTTGAAGATTATGGAAACACCTTGAATTTCCCTATCCCAGCGAGATGAATGGCTAACCGAAGCGGAGTTATCACCCGAGGTAGCTCGAGTCACCTCCCCTTCAACCATTCTTTTGTGCCAAGTTAGAGGGTCTACTAGAAAAGTTCACTACAATCCTTCTGTCGGGATAAACATTATTTCAAAGGAGTTAGTCGATACTCTTTATCCCGACACATCCTTAACTCCATCTCAAAAACTGTTTCAAGGCCCATCGATTTATTCTTGAAAGCCATGGAGTTTTAAGGACTGTTCCTGTTAGAATCAACAACTGTCACACCCGGATTTGAAGGAGTAAAACCAGGTGTAAATTATATGTGCGCAGGATCAAATTACACACATATAACGACTTCATTGGTCCACAGACAGTGTTACATAACGAAAGATAACATAAAGGTATTAACGTACTTTATTACATCGAATCTCAGAGTAAAGTGGAATAAATCAAATAACTTTAATTGTTTCTAAGCAAAGACGACGACGACGACGACACGTAGCGAATCCACAACGCCACAGGAAGGTTGACGGCGGTACCACGTAGCTAACACCCAGGCATGTTCTCCGGGTAGTCATCATCACTTGAGCAACCTTTATTGTGATTATTGCAAGGGTGAGTCCATGTCGAACTCAGCAAGTACAGGCAGAAAGTAATGACATGCAAGGCTTATACAAAAGGAAAGGCTGACACGATTAATAATTTGCAGGTAGCTCTTTTAATCTTGATTCATTTTTTTAGAACAACCTGTTACTAATCATTGGTTGACAAACCCAAACCCTTAATTAAGGTGTAAGTAATCATTAAGTTGATTTCAAAGAGTAGTTAACAATATCATAAACGCTTGAGATCACCCCAAGCAACTCGAGAACTCCATCCCGACCAACACGAGGCTCCAACCTCGTCAACACCAACACTATTTCCAAAAGAGTAGCTTCTAATCATGTGAGGGGCCTGGTCGCTCATGACCGTGAGCACGGCTAGTATACCAGTTTTAAAACTCTGCAGGTGTGCACTTTCACTTCAAGACATGATTCCCAGGTGCCCGGGTTTGCAAGGCCCAAAACTCTACCAAGGAGAGCAGGCAGGGAATCACTACGAGACCTTTCGCAGGTTTTGAAGGTAGGGGTTCACTCGCTAGGCATAACGCAGGCGTATGAGGGCGTCCCCACTCACTGGATCTACCGACCCCCATACTACAATCCTGTGAGACCCTTATGCGCCATCTCAGTGGAAAGATCCCCCCTACTGCGAGGGACCTGTTAATTAGTCAAGCCAGTGCCATGTGGCTTGAAGTTGCACGGTTGTCCCAGGTGGCCGTCCACGAACCGGACCTTAGGGAGAGAAGACGGATGCCTATGGCAAACCAGACGCACTACAGCAATCCGTACAACCCTTTGAACCCACAACCACGATGCATCCCGCATCCAACATCTCCAACCATGGTCGCAACCATGAAACATCTCCATAAGCATATTGATAGAAGCATTTTAATATCATTAATAAAGGTGAGTAGATGAGCGGAGCAGACTAAGCAAAAGCATCCTATCTACCCATAAACCCCCAATAGGTAATTCGGGATAATGGTGGCTAGTAGGTCCTTAGGGTATATCAAATTAAGACACATGCATAAATAATAAACATTGCATTTAATGAGTAGGAACAAAATGGTCAAGCGGTGCCTGCACTTGCCTTGGTCGGAGTCGCACTTGCTCGGCTATCCGGGTCGTTTCGCTGCGTCCTTCACGTGCGTCTCCTCTTCTATACGAATCAAGCAACACATACGGGGAGCAACACATGCAAGCAAACAATTCATAATTAGACAATACACCAGTACATGAATTAGCAGCAAACAATCTCATAAAATTAATCTACTGGTCGAGACGATTCCGTAGATATGTGGATCACTAAAATCGGAGCTAAAATGAGAGAGTTATGGCTATTCAAAGTCACTGATGGCAAAACTGTAAATAACTGGAACTGCATTTCAAATTAAAATAAATAAAAATCAGGTTTATCCGCAGCAGGGGCAGATCTGTGAATACGCGAAAGTGCAGGGGTTAGATGGTAAGTTTTCCGCGCCGGGCGGGCGCTTGCGTCGGCGCCGCCACGCGGCGGGGTTTGACCGCCGGGTCCATGGACCGGGCGGTGGATCGCCAGTGGATCAAGCCCACGGTGGACCGCGGCGGCGCTACGGCCGGACTTCGGCGGCGCGCGTTACGCACGGCGGCGCGCGCGCCGGGCGCGCTGGCGCCGCAGCGCCGGGCGGTGTTTGATGGCGCGGGTTGCAGGGCGAATGCGGGCGGCGGCGCGGACGCGCGAGCGCGCCGCGCAAACAACGCGAGAGCGGCGACCGCCGCGCGCGCTTAGGCGGCGAGGTCGCCGAAGGCGCTGCGGCAGGCACGCGAGCCTAGCGGGGGCACGCACGAACGCTGTCGGCGATTTGCACGCGAGGCGCCGCGGCGATGGGCGACCGGGCGCGAGACGCGCGCGCGGCACCAAGACCGCGGGCGCGGAGCGGCGCCGGGCGCCGGCGGGCGTAGAGGCGCTAGGGTTCAAGCCGAGGGCACCGCGGATGCGCGGCGGCGAAAGTTCCACGGACGGGTTTACCACGGCAATCGACGGCGGAAACGACGGGAACGGCGGCGGCGGCGAGTTCTCGATCTAGGGTTACGGAGCTCACGAAATCGGCGGCCGGGCGGCGTGTCTCCGAGCTAGGTCAAAAGGGAGGGGCTCGGGGCGGCGGCACGGGCTTTATAGGCCGCCATCCTCGGTCGGGTGCTCACGCGGGCCCACGCTACGAGGCGACGCGACGCTGTGTCGGCTCGGTGTCCGTCCCCAAGCTCGGGGATGACATCATTGCGGTGGGGCCGACGGACGCGGGTCCCCGGCCGGCACGGCCGCGGCCGGCGCCGCACGCTGCGGGCGGGCGGTAGAAGCCGGGCTTGCGGCCGCCAATCGGGCCGCCCTGCGGGCGCCGGCGCCGCCGGGCTGCTTGCCGCCGCTCTTCTTCGGCCGCTGAATGCCGCTGCGGGCCAAAAAGCCGAGAGCTGGCCCAAAGCTAACAGAATTAGCTTTCCTAATTTCTATTTAGGCATTTGATTGAAAATTGAGCTAAATTAAATTCAAACAAAAGCTAAACAAATCAAGAGCACTACAATAAAAATGTGCAAAGCAGCGCATGAATGCATCAAAACAAGGTTTCTACCTTATATTTCATTTTAGGGGATTTCATAAATAATTAATTTGGCCTAAATTGAAGCATAGCATGAATAAAATCAATTTAAATTCTAATTTTCAAAAAGCCAAAAATTAGGGTGTCATTACAACTCGAGATATGTCTAGATTTTCATATTTATGACATCTCGAAGATTCCTCTCTTGATTGGCAGACCAATCATGAGACTTATGCAGAAGAACTAAGGTCACTTAGACTTCAAGGTTGGGGATTCCACTATAACCATTCATCTTGCTCGATCCGTTAACATGATAGTGGAACCTAAACCTAAACAAGACCCTATTGAGGAAGTCTTAATGGCATCTCTATAAGAGAAGGTCCAACCATCCTTCGACGTTGAACACTTCGTTCAAGAAGAAGAAGATGAGTTGGCAGAACCCATTGAGCTAGATAAAAATGAGAAACCTCCAACTCCTTCAATAGAGCTAAAACCACTTCCTCTTGGTTTAAAATATGTCTTTCTTCATAATAATCGAGAAACACCAGTTATCATCAGTGACAAACTTTCCGAAGATGAAACACAAAAACTTGTCACTGTTCTTAAAATACATAGATCAGCTATAGGTTACTCACTCGAAGACCTCAAGGGCATTAGTCCCGTTCTCTGCGCTCATCGTATCCCTATTTATCCTAATTGCACACCTTCAAGGGAGCCACAATGCAGACTTAACAACGCTATGCGAGAAGTTGTTAAGAAAGAGGTCCTTAAGCTCCTACACGCTAGGATTATTTATCCTGTGCCACACAGCGAGTGGGTTAGCCCTGTCCAAGTTGTGCCAAAGAAGGGAGGAATGACGGTCGTTAGGAATGAGAAGAATGAACTTATTCCTCAATGAACCATCACAGGGTGGCGTATGTGCATTGATTACCGAAAGCTCAACAAGGCTACAAAGAAAGATCACTTCCCGTTACCCTTCATTGGTGAAATGTTGGAACGGCTTGCAAATCACTCTTTCTTTTGTTTCCTTGATGGTTATTCCGGTTATCATCAAATCCCAATCCACCCCGATGACCAAAGTAAGACCACTTTTACATGCCCGTATAGAACTTACGCATACTGACGAATGTTGTTTGGATTGTGTAATGCTCCAGCTTCCTTCCAACGATGCATGATGTCTATTTTCTCTGATATGATTGAGAAAATCATTGAAGTGTTCATGGATGATTTTATAGTCTATGGTAAAACCTTCGATGATTGTTTGGAGAATTTAGATAAAGTCTTACAACGGTGTGAAGAAAAGTACTTAGTCCTGAACTGGGAGAATGCCATTTTATGGTTCGGGAAGGAATAGTGCTTGGACACAAGGTGTCCGAACGTGGGATAGAAGTGGATAAAGCGAAGATTGAAGTTATCGAACAACTTCCACCTCCCACAAATGTGAAAGGGCTCCGTAGCTTTCTAGGACATGTAGGGTTCTACAGGCGCTTCATCAAAGACTTTTCTCAAATCGCTAGACCCCGACTAGCCTATTAGCTAAAGATGCACCTTTCATCTTTAGTGATGAGTGCCATGAATCTTTTCAAATCCTTAAAAGGGCACTCATTTCAGCTCCAATTATTCAACCACCTGATTGGAATCTTCCTTTTTAAGATCATGTGTGATGCTAGCGACTTTGCGGTTGGTGCCGTTTTAGGCCAAACCAAGGATAAGAAGCATTATGTCATATCCTATGCTAGCAAAACCTTGTCTAGACCATAGCTCAATTATGCTACCACTGAAAAAGAGCTATTGGCTGTTGTCTTTGCTACAGACAAGTTTAGATCTTATCTAGTCGGGGCAAAGGTAATTATTTACACAGACCATGCTGCTCTTAAGTACCTCCTCACTAAGAAAGATGCTAAGCCCCGGCTAATTCGATGGATTCTTCTACTCCAAGAGTTTGACATAGAAATCCGAGATAAAAAGGGAGTAGAGAATTCAGTAGTCGACCACTTGTCTAGGCTTCAGTACGAGGGAACACATGAGTTACCCATCAATGACTATCTAAGGGATGACACCTTGCTCAAGATAACACACTCCGATCCTTGGTATGCAAACATCGTGAACTTTATAGTGACAGATTATGTCCCACCTGGTGAAAACAAAAGAAAGTTAATCCATGAGAGCCATTTCACCTGTGGGATGAGCCCTATCTTTTCCGAGTTTGCACCGATGGATTGTTGAGAAGATGTGTTCCTATGGATGAGGCTACTCAAATTATGGAAAGATGTCATGCCTCACCATATGGAGGACATTATGGAGCATTTCGGACACATGCCAAGATATGGCAAAGTGGTTTTTTCTGGCCAACAATGTATGCAGATACAAAGGAATTTGTCAGGAGATGCCACAGATGTCAAAAACATGGAAACATCAATGCACGAGATGCGATGCCTCTCACAAACAATCTTCAAGTTGAACTATTTGATGTTTGGGGGATTGATTATATGGGGCCATTCCCCGTGTCTAGGAATTACGAGTACATCTTAGTAGCCATAGACTATGTATCCAAATGGGTAGAAGCAATGCCATGTCAAACAAATGATTCAAAATATGCAAAGAAAATGTTCCATGAAATCATATTTCCTCGTTTTGGTACACCCCGGATGGTAATAAGCGATGGAGGATCCCATTTCATCGATAAAGTCTTCCGAAAGTATTTAGCAGATCATGGGATTACGTCATAACGTTGCAACACCATACCATTCTCAAACTAGTGGTCAAGCGAGACATCTAACAAACAAATCAAGAATATTACGCAAAAGACTGTGGATGAAATGGGGAAGGCATGGAAGGACAGGGCTTCGGATGCACTTTGGGCTTATCGAACTGCATTCAAGACACCCATAGGCATGTCACCTTATCAACTTGTATATGGAAAAATATGCCATTTGCCTGTCGAATTGGAATTCAAGGCTCATTGGGTAATAAAGAAATGGAACATGGATCTCCACCTAGGCGGCGAGAAGCATCAAATGCAACTATCCGAGCTAGAAGAGTGGAGAGAGAAGGCTTATCACAACTCCAAGATCTACAAAGAGAGAACAAAAAGATGGCATGATAAGAGAATCAAGCATAAGGAGTTTAAGCACGGAGACAAAGTTCTATTATTCAATTCAAGAGTTAAGCTCTTTGGACATGGTAAGTTGCGGAGTAAGCGGGATGGACCATACAATGTCGTCGACACATCGACACATGGAGCCATCACCATTCAAGATGAAACAGGTAATACTTTTAAGGTAAATGGCCAATGCTTGAAAGTTTACCTTGAGCCACAAATCAATGTAATAGAGGAGTTAGATGTAATTGAGTTTATATAATTCTTATATTAGAACATGTTAGCTTCCTTATATACATGGTTAGAATAATATATATCTTTCTAATCTAAAAAACTCTAGACACCTAATGCTTAATGCCTAACCTTTAATCAGTTCCACAAGCTTTGTTATCTATTTGAGTTTCCACGAGATTTAATAGATTTATGAGCCACGATGAAAGGAAAGCATTCGACCACTTAATAGACCAACACTCAACAGTCATCATCATCAATGCTCCATCAAGGAAGGACGACATCACCTCCATTCGTCTACCTCATCTCAGCACCTACACAAAAATCTAGCTTGGGGAGAGCACCCCGATTATCAAGATAAGTATCTCTTTACTTATTATTTATTGCTTGCTTTAAAAGTCATAAAAAAGATGCATAATGTTTTAAATAAAATAAAGTTTGTCTTAGTTATATATGCATGTTTTTAAGGTGTGGTTAATAAGTTTACTGTTAAAATAAAGTTTGCTTTGGAAATGATGAATAGTTGCTCTGCTCTAATTCTTTTTAGTACCTTGTTTTTAATTTGTAATTCCTCTGATGTTTTGGATATATTTGTCCCCTTTCAAATTTGCTCTATACCTGACTTGTGGGTCGCATACACTTGATCTAAGTCTAGGTAATTGGGGGATATGATATGAGAAAGTCTGAGCTGCTATTTTTCTTGTTCTTAGTGAAACTATATCTGAAGATTTGTTTCCAAAAATTTAAAATCTTTCATGATGAGCTCTTGTTTGGCGAGTGTTAAATTCCTATCAAAGCCATATTTATGATATTTAGAATAAGAAAACTTTCCAGCTACATATGCTTGTTTGCTTTGGATTGAGTATTTCAAGCTTTGCTGATACCTGTGAGAGTTCAGTCATGAAAAGACATGTTTTATCCACCCACTTTCCACTTACATTCATATGCATTGTTCCTACAATAGGGATGATCACAATACCATTCTTTTTCCATCTTTATCCACTTACAAGTGTTTCATTCCTACACCGGGAATAAACAATCCATAAGACTATAGGAAGCGCATGTTTATTTACTCCAAATATCTTTGTTGTTATCTCTCAAAAGTTTATCAGTGGAAAGAGATTTGGGTTGCTGCTAAAAAAAAGAAAAAAAAGAGAGTAAAAAGGACAAGTGTCTACAATAAAACAATGGGTACTTAGATGCCCGCCTCTCTCGAAAAAGGAAGAGAAAGAAAAAAAAAAAGAGAAGTATGCAGCCCAAAGTTCTCTCAAAGTTCTAAGTTTAAAAGAGAGATTTGTTCATATCTTTGAAGGAGTAAAAGTAGAATTAGTTCTAGCCACCATATATACACCTATCCATCATTTTCCATACACATGCTACTCTTGTTTTGACAGGCTGAACTCTCTATGGATCCATTGTTTGAACTGCAATATATCCTTTGCAAATATGCTATATTTTAAGAGTGCCACTCCTTTGAGCTCCACATAAGCCTTTTTAGAGAGTGGGTGAGTAAAAGAGAGATGAGAGAAGGCTTAATATATTCAGCCTTGTTCCATCAAATACTACATATTCAAGAGAGAAGACATAATACTATTAATGCCTAGTGAGGATCCATAAATATCACATATTGAGAGATTGAGAATGCCATTCAATTCAGAGCTTTGAGTTTTATTTTGAAAATTTATGAAAACTCCAGAATATTAGTTGATCTAAGACTTGAGACATAGTGCTTGACTTGATTGTTCTATCTTTCAATTACTCAAGACCCAAGTGATAGTAAAAGCCCCATGGTTTAAGGTATTTTGGGTGAGTTTGAAGTCAGAATAATTTTATCCGATCCGGAGTAGAGTTTCATTTTAAAAACATGTGTACTCTATAAAAATTAAAGCATCGCAAAGAACTCCCCGATCCTAGTTTGTCTTATAGTATATAAGTTTTGCTAAGAGACTAGCAAAGGGTAAGCTTGGGGAGCTTGTTGATGGTCATTATACTCCAAATATAACCATCAACTTTTGCATGAAATAATACAAAAGGAATCACAAACACTAGATGTAGGATTTGATTCTAACAAGTTCCACGAGTTTGGTGTTTTCATTTGTCTTGCATGTTTTCATAGGTTTTCACTGAATAAAAGTATCTTATATGATGGATTAGAGTGCACCATTGCGAAGAGCTCATCGAGACGATCGAAACGGACATATTACTTGGCCACATTTGGAGTCCAGAATCAAAAGTTACGAACCACGACCATTAGTATGAATTCCAAGGACGTAAAGGTCGCCAAAAGTCCGCTCGCCAAAGACGGGACCCACCTGCCACGGGGGGCCGCCCGCCTGGCCTATGGGGCCACCCGGCACCCAAGTTTGGCCAAATCGGCCTAGCTTCTGGAACCTTCCTCCACCGACCTAAGGGATCCTTAGAATCATATCTAACCGTTGATTTAAGTCGGTTTTAGGTCGGTTTGATCCAACGGCTTAGATTCATTCCTCAGGACTATAAATATAGGGGCAGACCTCACCCCTGAAACCCTAGAATTCATTATTCATTATTCTCTTTTTTGGATCAGAGGTGTCCCTTGCATGGATCTACCTCTTAGCTAGTTATCAATAAAAGATTAGTTCTCACTAGATCTAATCTAGAAAATAGAGAGAGAGGAGAGATCGGAAGGAGCTTCCGGATTTGTTGGATTCTCCTCGAGCATTGTACTTCTACGGATCTACTTCTTCATTGAATTCAGGTTCCTCATTTATTATTCTAAGTTCTCTATTTACTTTATTTCATTGCATCAAGTGCTCTAGTCTTTGCAACGCTAGAGTAGTAATTATTAGACTAGGCGTGGTGCTTATTCTACTGGTTACTTAGAATTGCACCCAATCCCACGGATAGTTTGTGGTAGCCCTAGGTGGTGACAGCCCTGACGGCCGACGCATTCCACCACGTTCGGGTTGGTGTTGTAGGACCTTAGTTGGAGCTTCCTAGCCCCTTTCTCACCCCTTTACGTGGCTAGTGTTCTGACGTCCCAAAATAAGTAAACCTTAGAGTATCTTTAATTCTTAGATCAATTAGAGACTTAGAACCCTATTCTCTCTTTCCACAAAAACATATAGTTATCCTTGGACGACCTTGACCCTTGATTAGTACACTTCACGTTCCCCGTGGAAATCGATATCTTGGAATACTCTTATGTGAAGGCTACATCGGTATCCGGCGCTATGGATTTTTTTCGTGTGCGTTAACAAATACCAACATTCATAACTTTTGATTCTGAAAAGCTATGAATGTGAATGAGCACTTATTTGAAAGATTATCAAGTCTAGTTTCCAATGGCAAAAGAAACCATTTCGATTCATCCTTGCAAGTGTAGACCAGTTTTTGTGAAGACTGCTCCAAGCTCAATAGTTAGTATGAAGTCCAAGTTCCCATGCAAAACTGTACCATTATATGACGTTTCATGGTGCATGGCATACATGGTTGGAAAAATAATCGAGTTAGCTTTCCAACGCATCCAACAGTGGACCTTTTCGACTTCCCAATAAAAAGTTATTGACGAATTACTGAAGCCTGCTCCAGAACACCAACAGCTGCGCGAGGCCACTTCAGGAGTCATTTCGTGAAAGCCTTTTCATCTACTTAGTCTCTTCATTTCTATCCCGAGTTTACACCTATCTAGCAGGGCTGTTGTTAGTATAAATACCCCCTTGATTCATAGCAATGGAAGACTTTTAATAATGAGAATATATCCCCTTTGTTCAGCTGTGTGCTAACAAAACTTGAGAGAAATCTCTACCCCTTGCTCTTGTGTTTTCCTTCGCGGAGATTACAGAAGCGGCCGCGTTATCGGCACCCAATCCGTGCTCCTGGTCTTCCATGTCCAGGTTGCATAGGTTGGTTCTTCGAGAGTGTGATTGGGCGAATCCTTGGTTTAGGCTGCCGTATAGAGACGGTGGTTGGCTCCTTGTGCATGTCGTCAGGTTGCACTAGTTATCGCTCTTTGCAGCAAGTTATCGGCCGTTCTTCTGCTAGTTATCAAGATCGGATCCTACGTCGTGAAGATCGAGACAACGACCTCATCATCTGGTATCAGCTCTACGGTTGCCACGGTAGGATTTTTTACCCTTAGCTATACATATATTGTGTTTGTCCTATCCACCAAAAAGCCACAAAAATATTTCGCTATAGCCCTTTATTTCAACCTGTTATTCTAGTGAGTTTGTTTAAGTTTCAGTCCATTAGAATCTTTATTTTAGTTGCTGATCATATCATTCTTTTTTTTTTTGTCCTTTGTGCCTCTTTATATCTCTAAGAAAACCCACAAAAAAATCTGAAACCGGTATCATCCTTCGTGTTAACTTTGATCCTATCAAGTTATTGCCGACGGTTGTGTCTTGTTTCTCAAAAAAAAAAAAGTGTGCAAGTATTATATTTGATCTTGTTGTTGGTTATATAAAAAAGTGAGTAAAAAAAGAGAAGAAAGAAAAGTAAAAAAAAAAAGTTCAGAAAAAAAAAAAAAAGTTGTGAAAGAAGAGTTGAAAGATCTATTTGTTTATGTGCACAAGTTCTGAATTTCTACTCAAGTTACACAACCAGATTGTTATCCATCTTTTGGTGCAAGATTTTGCTTGGGTTTGATTGCAACACTTGCATCCTAAGCATACTCCTTGCTTGCATCAATTCTGAAATTATTATTGCGTGTGTGTTTGATCATTATACATCATTCATATCTTGTGGTCAGCACTAGCATTAATCTTCTAGCTTGGATTACGATTTAAACGTTACAATATATAGACTTCAGATTGCATTCCTTGTGAGTCTTTTTCCCCACCAAGCTCCACATAAAACCCACCATCATAGGAACGTTGACCTTGTATTCTCTTAATCATCACTTTCGTGTTACCACCGCTTTGGCCTTCTATAATCTGCAGAATTCATAAGAGCTTTGGTTGGTAAGAGAGGTGAGGTTGTGAGAGTTCCACATATTGTCCTATACTACAAATAAGCTTGCTATTTTTCCATATACATTAACCATGACAGGCCGAAGATACACCAATCTTCCATTCTATGGAAGTACTGGTCTCGGAGGAATTTCTTGATTGACAAGAGCAAATGGAGATTGAACTTGAAGTGCAAGGTTTTTCGAAGCCAAGAAGATATCAAGAGCTGTACTTGAGTTTGAAGATTATGCTCTTGATTGGTGGAAGTAATATTCACATAAGCGCTTCATCAAGAATTGGGAAGATCTGAAGAAGGCCATGAGAAGAGGATTTGTTCCAAGAGAGTATAGGCTGATTTTGCTTCATCATTTGGAGAATGTGAAGCAAGGTAGTAACTCTGTCCAAGCATATTATGATAAGCTACATTCTTCCTTGCATAGAGCAAATGTTGTTGATGAGATGAATGCGATGAAGTACTTTGAGAAAGGTCTTAGTGATAACGTTGCTGCTGCACTTGAGGGAAAATATTTTAGAAGCATGCAAGATCTCTTGACTTGTGCAATTAGAGAGGAGAAGAAAATTGCCAAGGTGAAGCAAGGCAAGATCACACGATGCATTAATTTGTGCCAAGACAAATGTGCCAAACTGAAGCCCAATGTATCCTCTGTAAGTGGACAGAAGCAAGCATCAAGTCCATGCAAGAAGAGAGGGCATGCTGTGCCAAAGGTTTCTTCAGTTGTTCCTAGTGCTAAAAGAAGTGAGCATCAACAATGCAACTCCAAGAAGAACTCTGTTATGCAGAAAGAAGAAAGCTTTGTGCCTCAAGTTGATAAGATAAATGATGTGGTGTGTGATGTTACTTTGGGTCATAAGGTTACACCAATCTCTGAGAAAGTTGCTACCTCAAAGTGTCATTTACAATCTGAAATTGTGAAGGAAGATGTTACTAATGTTCCCATCACTAGTTATCTCAATCTTGAGCATGATAGAGAAGAAAAAATCTGCTGCACTTGCCACAGAAATTGATGTAGAAGAAACCACTATGCAAGTTGTGGAAGATTATCAACCAAGTTGTGTAACAAGAGAAGATACTTCACTTTTCAAGGCTGATCCTTTGTGTGTTGAATTAAAGGAACATGCTGCAGTTCCTCACCATGAAGTCTGAAATTTATTCAGCAAGAAGCACCAAATCGTTGCATGAAAACAAATGTTGCTGATCTCAGAAGTATTGTGCCTTGTTGTAGTGCCATTTGTGGTGAAACTCCCTATCCCACAGCTGGCCAAAATGTTGGTATGCAATATGGTGAAGAATCAGCGCCAAAATGTGATCAAGAGGTTGTTAAAACTTCAATTTTTGAGGATGTATCTAATCTGAATTTGATGGCTGGCCATAATTTCAGTTTGAATGCTGAATGTGAGAAGAAAGATGCTGCTATTGTGCCATCTTGTATGTTGACGGTGAAAACACCCTTATTTTACATCATCAAAACACCTTCAACATCCCTGTTTTGAAAGGAAGAACAACATTTCATGAACATATTTTACCCAATAACCTAGTTCCACATGTAGATGTCATTATTTTTATGCAGATGTGAAACTGGAGGAAATCGCGAGAAATAACACATTTGGTCACCATCCGCGACACTCCAAGTATGACCATTGGACAAATTGATATGACCATCATGATCTCCATGTGCTAGGATGCTTCGGACAAAAATTTGAAGTCATTTGGCCACAAGACCAAAGATCGGCCGACCAAGGGCCATTTGATCCCGAGACATCCCGACATGTGGGGGCGCCTTCTAGAAGAGGAGGAGAAGGCCGGGGCCCAATGGACCAAATCGGCCGACCCATGACCTTTGGCCCAAACTCTTCCAATGCGACCTGCCACGTCACTAATCCGTGGGAGAACAAGAGAAGGCACCTGATTGGTCTATCAATACGTCACATGGATCGTGTTGGTACAAAATAAACGTCATGGCAAGTTCCGGACTCAAGACCTGGCCCGACGGTGGGGCCAACGTTCCCGGACTGGGGGGGATGGCCCACGGTCATGGACCATGGTCGGCCGACCATGGCCCACTTGGCCAAAGATGTCCTCCCACGCCCATCACATTGTCCACATGTTGAAATTACCTCACACGTTGATCCTAAGGCGGTTGCATGGCGGTTTGATCCAACGGAGGGCAATAGAGGTCACACGGATCGATGACGTGGCGCTGGAGTAGCCCCTACTCCACCTTGGGGCTATAAATACCCCCCTACCCCCTCACTTCCAAGACACACCACAAGGAAGGAGCTCTCCACTCTATCAAGATGTAGTAGTGTTAGTTTAGTTGGGAGTTAGAGTGAGTAGTGAGCTTATTTCGGGTTTCGAATCTGGTCTTCTAGGAGGTTTGGTATTGTTCTTTTTATCATTCCTTTTGTAGTAAGATCCTTACATTTATAATTCATTCCTTTCTTTACTTTACTCAGTATTTACTTTATTGAGTATTTACTTAGTACAACTTTATTCTAGTTCTCTAGTCTATAGTTGTTATGATATTATCTAGCATATAGGTGTCTCATACTTAGTTTGTGGTTCAACCCCTGGTTCATCCTGAACCCGCGTCTGTTTGCGATCATCGTCTCATAAGAGGTGCTCTAGTTGATCTGTGTTATAACATCTAGAGTAGTGGGAGAAAGTGTAAGCGTGGTGCTTAGACTCTATCTTACCTATGGCTGCCGCTTGCTGCACGGATGGATTGTGGTAGCCAGTACGGTGGTGACAGCCCGTCTGGTCTCTGTATAGACCACCACGTGTTTATAGGCAAGTTCTTAAAAGGCAAGGCTCCAGTAAAATAGTAGCATGTTTAGTGGTGGTATTATTCACCACTTCTCGCCTACTGCCTAGCATACAGTTCGTGTGAACCACAACTAGTTGTCTCGTCCTTTGTGCCTAGATTAGTATCATAGAAGTAAAGTAAGAATCATAGGAATCCTTTGCTCACTCGTTGTCCTCCCTGCTAGCTAGACTACTCTCTCATCTGCATGTCTAGACTATTCCTGTGTGTGTCAATGCCTATATCATATACATCATTTACCCCCACCTTAGTCTAGAAGGTATATTAGTTGGTGGGTACATGATTGTTAGTTATCACATCCTATGCCATCGCTTCCCATGGGCTAAATACAAATAACGATACCTTGGAATACTCCCGGGTGAAATGCTACAACGGTAATTCTGTGCGCTTGCGGAATATCTTACATGAGCATTAGAAATACCAACAATCATTTCTAGCGCTATTGCCAGGGATAGGTTCTATATCTATTTCTAGTGACAACGCTAAGTAAATGTCAACATTGTACAAGTGCCAAATCTGTCCAAGATGAAGCTCATCATGATCCAACCAATCCGAAGTTTCAAACCAAAATTATTCCAAGCATAAATGTGATGCAAAGTTGTGTTGTGCTATCAGCTTTATCATCTGAGAAAATATTGGATTGTGGTGCTGAAATTGTGTGCTCCAACATGCCACTTAATGTTCAGATTGAAGGCAAGATTGACAAAGATTATTCCACCTCAATGAATGCAAGATTGATGTCATTTGAGAAGGCTAAACACAATGGTGTTGCTGCAACCATTGCTGCTCCTATGGCAACGGATCACATCATGAATGATGGCACATATTCAAATGTTGTTTCCCAAACAATTGAAGTGACTATGCATCATAACCTATGTGAGAATGAGAGCCACATAGCCAAATTGAGAGAGAGTGAAAATAAAAGTGAGTTGTGTGATTCCACTAAATGTGAGAATGAGAGCCACGTTACCAAATTGAGTGAGAATGAAAACAAAAATGAGTTGTGTGATTCCACTAAATGTGAGGTTGAGAGCATCAACAATATTAGTGTGAGAGATACACCACACAAAAAGAGAGAGCTTCATTGCAAAACATGTGAGGATTATTTAAACACTAACCCACTAATGTATACTCTTAGTGTTGTCTCTCCAAAAGTGCAGGTGTACAAGGGAAAGGAGAAAGAGATTGCTGCCCATAACACCACCATACTCGGTATGAGAAATGAGAAGGTAGCCTTTCATGGAAATCAACTCATTGCTGTCCCAAGCTTGAATCATCGCAAACGAAGGAGGTAGAAATTCAGCGATACATCATATTGCACTTACACCATCACCAAATCTGAAAGGTAACGAACATAATTATGATATGAATTTGCAAGACAAATTGGTGAGCAAATGTGACAACCCACTTGTTTTAACTGGAATTGAGCATAACCAAAACTTTTGTGCTGATTTGATTGATCCACATGTTCATACAAGTGCTGGAATTTTGCAAGTTCATAACCATTATTCAATCATGAAAGATCATTGCTATGCTTTGACTGATACACATGCTACTTTACATGCTAATAATGTTGACCATGTGAAATTAATTGCTCATGCTGAATTCTTCACAAGAATATCTCCTATTGAATGTGTGTACTATGCCATGCTTGATGAATTTGTTGAGTGTGATCAAATGCTTGAAAGTGTTCTTGACATATCTTCTATGAAGTCTTTCAATAGTGCATATGGCTGCAAGTTTACATTTAACTTGATTGGACATCTTGTTGTAAATCAATTTTATGTTTGTGCCCTTTGCATAACATGTGACAAGCTTGCTGAATTAAAGTTGAATAAAATGAGTAGTATATCTTGTGAACCATATTTTTCTGAATTTGACATGAAGAGATTTCTTAATTCTTTCTATACACAAGCACCAATGTTTTTATGTTGCTCCTATGCTCTATCAAAAGAAACAAACTTTGTAGAAACATGTCATTTTCATTCTCCCAAAAATTTTCCGCGCACATTCGAACCATTGAATTTGAAAGGTATATCTCTGAACATTTGAATCAATTGTGCAATATGAATCTGTATAATGCCATGAATGTTTCATTTCCATCAGTTGATATGATTGATCTCAATAAGATGAAAGAAGATAACATGAATCACATGTGTGGTCTAAAGGAAATACTTGTGCTGCCATCTTGTAACCTATTTCCTAGTTCACAAAAGTTGAGAAAATGTTTCTTTCATGGAAAAGGAAAAAGATGAACATATGAATTACAAAAAAAAAAATAAGTGTGAAGAAATAAAATGTTATAAGAATAATCATATACATCCACCCTCTAGTTTGTCTAAACTGATTTCAGGTGAACAAAAGTCGAGGGGCGACTTTTCTTGAAGGGAGGAGGATGATGAGACCATCCCAAGGACACGTACATTCACACCAAATTCTAAGTATCAATTCAAGGTGAAAGCTAAACTTAACTCTAAATTGTTTTGTTTTCCACATACAAGACTGCTACTTGGTTTATATGATTATAGATTGAAACACCTTGCTGTGATAGAAGAAGAAGATCATGATTTTGTCATAACACAATGCATTGCGAGCCTAGCACCATTCTTTGTCTTAGAAGGAATAGAGTCGAGGGGCGACTCCTTTTCAAGAAGGGGAGGATGATGAGGACATCCCAACCATACATGCTTCCTCATGTGTCAATCCTTCACCATCCAAGATAAAAGATACAAATCAAGGACTAGTGACAAGAAGTCGTGCCAAGAATCTCAAAGAGCAGGTGAATTCAATCTTAATTGATTTTAACTTCAACAAGTTTAAGAATGTTATACTACCTAAGTATTCTACTTTGGTTGTATTTAGGTATACAAATAATCAAGATGATGAAACAAGCCAGAAAGAACAGTGCAAGGCGAACCAACAAGAATGGATCAGTTCAGCAAAACCGGACCAGTTCAGCAGTGAAAACGGACCAGTTGAAGAAATGTTCATAACTTTTGATTCTCAAAAGCTATGAATGTGAATGAGTACTTGTTTGAAAGATTATCAAGTCTAGTTTTCAATGGCACCAGAATCGAACCATTTCGATTCATCCTTGCAAGTGTAAACCAGTTTTAGTGAAGACTGGTCCGAAGCTTAACAGTCAGCATGAAGTCCAAGTTCCCATGCAAAACTGTACCATTATACGACGTTTCATGGTGCATGGCATACATGGTTGGAAAGATAATTGAGTTAGCTTTCCAACACATCCAACGGTGGGCCTTTTGACTTCCCAATAAAAAGTTATTGACGAATTACTGAAGCCTGCTCCAGAAGACCAACAGCTGCGCGAGGCCACTTCAGGAGTCATTTCGTGAAAGCCTTTTCATCTACTTAGTCTCTTCATTTCTATCCCGAGTTTACACCTATCTAGCAGGGCTGTTGCTAGTATAAATACCCCCTTGATTCATAACAATGGAAGACTTCTAAAATGAAAATATATCCCCTTTGTTCAGCTGTGTGCTAACAAAACTTGAGAGAAATCTCTACCCCTTGCTCTTGTGTTTTCCTTCGCGGAGATTACAGAAGCGGCCACGTCATCAGCACCCAATCCGTGCTCCTGGTCTTCCGTATCCAGGTTGCGTAGGTTGGTTCTTCAAGAGTGTGATTGGGCAAATCCTTGGTTCAGGCTGCCGTATAGAGACGGTGGTTGGCTCCTTGTGCGTGTCGTCAGGTTGCACTAGTTATCGCTGCTTGTAGCAAGTTATCGGCCGTTCTTCGGCTAGTTATCAAGATCGGATCCTACATCGTGAAGATCGGGACAACGACCTGATCATCTGGTATCAGCTCTACGGTTGCCACGGTAGGATTTTTACCCTTAGCTACATATATATTGTGTTTGTCCTATCCACCATTCTGCGGGCCACCTTTGTTCACCGATTAAAGCGGCGTCTGGCGACCCACAGTGGGGCCGGAGCATGCGACCGACTGAGTGCTGTACCGGCAGGGGGCCTGGGGGCCCTTCCACTACTCGCGCGAGTATCGCGAGAGTCTTATCACCAGGCTTCGCCGCCGTCGGCAACCCGGAGGCGTGTTTCAAAGCTGGCATGTATGCCGTCTTCATGGAAGGCCGCTGCACCGTCACACCGTTGCTCGAGATGCTGCAGCGTGCCGCCACGTCAGGGCATGAAACCGCCAAGTATTCTCTTGCTCTTGTGCTGTACAGGGCCAACACCGGTGCCGCCGCCGACGACTATGCCCAGCGGGTGTTGCGGGAGATCGAAGGCGACTACCAGGCGATGGCTGGGATGTGGAACACGGCACCGCCGACAGGCATGGAATTTTAGGCTGGGCGACATGGCAGCGCATATGCTACAAGAGTGGCGTACAACCCGCCCTATAGCCCAAATGGTGTCTCGCCATGACGGGCATCGGTCTGAGCCGAGATGGTGTGGCCATCATGCCGGGTGGACGGGAATGGAGTGGTGGAGCATTTTCTGCGGTGAGGAGTGTAGGATCCGCGACGAGTGTCAGAGGTTCATCGGTTATGCATTCTGGGCATTTTGAGCGCATGTTCAATCCGATCGATCGATCTTATGCAGATGTATAGCTACCTCGATCTCTAGCTAGATGGTGATCTTGATCGAACAAACTTTAATTTGGTAGCTTTTGGTGCGTACGTGATGGTACATGTGTTATATTTTTTCCAATTTGTGTGCATGTTTGATTGCTGCTGAAATGATGAGTGAACAGGGTGACATGCAACTGTAATCTGTCCAAGTTATTAAAAGCATATAGTACAGTATGTTACAGACCCGTGCTCTCGCGCCCGTCCTTTGTCTGGCCCAATCGGTGCCTCCCTGATCGAGAGCACCATCAGTGCTAATGATACTGCGTGAATGATGGCAGACGTGTGCCCTGTTTGTAGCGAGGTGTGTAGGATACGCAAAGGATACACATGCAAGGTGTGTAGATATGATCAACACGTCTCATGGAAACAAAAATGTAAATACATTTCCTACAGACGCGCTCTATGAAAGGCTGCGTCGGTAGTACTGGAGCCGCCCTAAATTACACTGCAGCACGTTTCACCGGTCATGTCGTCACTCAATCTCTGCGCCCGACATCATGTAGTAATCCCAACTCTCTGCACCGGATGGGGCCACGGGCACTCCCATTATTTCTGCCCTCCAACTCGATCGAGTGCGAATGCTGTTCATCTTCCTTTTCCCAGACCCAGAGCGCACGCTCAGAGCTTCGAGGAAAACCGTGCCATGCTGCGCCCCGAGCCATGGAGAACCTTCCATAGGAGTTGCTTGAGGACATTGCACTCCACGTCGCCATGGCCATAGAGGATCCTATGGAGGACCTCTTCAATCTACGGGCCACCTGTACCCAGACACGAGAGGCGTGCCGCATCGCCATAGTGGGACGGAGCATCCCACTGGACCGGGTGCTGCACCGGTGGACAAACTGGGGGGGTGCCGTACTAGTCACGCGAGTATCTCGCGAGTCTTATCACCACGCTCGTCGGCTTTAGCAACCCAGAGGCATGCTTCAGAGCAGGCATGTCTGCCGTGTTCATGGAACGCCGTGGCACCCTCTCACCATCGCTCGACTTGCTAGAACGAGCGGCCCGACTCGAGGCATGCACTCGCTCGGTATGTGCACGCTCTTGTGCTCTACGAGATGGAGCGCAGCGACCGCCCGATGACCGACCATGCCCGTCACACCTGATTTCCAAAGGAAGACCAGAGTCGTCATATGTGTGCCTAGGAAGTCCACACATACAACACGAGTGTCAAAATATCGAGAATTCAATGTATTAAAGCAAAAACATATATATATATATATATATATATATATATATATATATATATATATATATATATAACACTTACAATCATCGAGTAATGCGGAACGATAGCTAAGACTTCACTTGGGCTCCATCTCGGCAGGACTATCGACCGGGGGCTCCGTCGCCAAGCACTGGCGATGAACTTCTTGAAGACTCCACAATATCTTTTATCCTTTTTTTTTTCGAAAGCAAAGACCTTACTACGCACATACCAAAAGTGGGGGGAATAGCAAGGGTGAGTCTATGTCGAACTCCGCAAAATACAGACGGAAAGTATATGACATGCAAGGCTTAAACAATGGTAGGTCGACACGGTTATACTGCGGGTAAGCATTTTAGTGTAGCAACAATTTTATTTATTAAACGACCTCATTACTAATATGGGTTAAACATCCCAGCCCTTAATTAACGTGCAAGTAAGATTAAGCATATTATTATATCATCATAATTATCATTATCATCACTCCCGAGGTAACACCCTCCAAGAGTAACCCCGGGATATCACTCCCAAAAGAACACGGAACTCCATCCCGACGGAGCACGAGGTCGCAAACTCCTCCAAGAAACATCTCCATCTTCAAAGATCCATGTGAGTCCAGTTCTAATCATGTGAGGGCTTTGGGCCGCTCTTGACCGTGAGCACGGCTGATATATCAGTTTGATCAAACTCTGCGCAGAGGTGTACACTTTCACTCCAAGTCATGATTCCCATTTGCCGGGCAGCCGGTCCCCAAAACTCTTCCAAGGAGAGTAGGCAGGGTTTCACTACGAGACCTTTCACGGGTTTCAAATGTAGGGATTCAATCATCGGGGAAAACTTCAGCCGTATGGCAGTTGTCCCCGATCAATACACGGATCTACCAGCCCCGCCATACTAAAATCCTATGAGTCCCGAACGCCATCTCAGTGGAAAGATCCACCCCACATCGAGGGACCTGTTATTTAGTCAAGCCAGAGCCATGTGGCTTGAAGCTGTACGGTTGTCCCAGGTGGCCGTCCACGACCAAGTCCTTTTGGAGAGCGGACACGGGTACACTCCCGACAAACCGGACAACTCCAGTACCGTTCCCCCTTTAACCATAACCAACCCAACGATGCAAACCAGCATCCTCATCTTCTCCAACATGGCAAAGCAGCCAATGTCCATCATCGATCATCAGATTATATAAGAACAAGTGTTACTTTCATTAAGTTATTAAGTGGATGAGCCAAGCAAACTAAACAGCTTATCTTTGCAACCTATCTACCAAAACCAACCCATGGTGATATTTGGATAAAGATGGCTAATCAATGTCCTTAGGGTTCATTCCATTTAAGACACATGCATGAAAGTAAATTCATGATTAAATGTGAATAGGTACAATATGATCAAATGGTGTCCGCACTTGCCTTAATCCAAGGTCTAGCCGCTCGAAGTCTCTATCTTGTATCTTTAGGTCTTCAACTGCTTTTTGCACACTTGTCGGTCCTCAGCTCTTGATCTTTAACACCAACAACGGCTCTTCGTCTACTCGTAGCAACCAAGCAACACAAACAGACAAACAACGAACAAGACTAAGAACAGGCATCAATCATAAAAGAGAAACAAAAGAGAGCGCACTAGCGATAAGACATGGTACTACAGATGCAAGAGTGCAAGAATGTCGAAGAACAGAGCTATTGATATAAAGGACACACTAACAATGCGAAGCAACATAACGGAGACCAACTACACGCTTGACTTAATTAGTTAACTAAAACATTTATTAGTTTTGAAAACATTTGCAATAAGTGAGAACATAAAACAAGGCATTATGTAACTTAGGTTGATCTAAACAAGTCATTAATGAAAATACATTTATATAGACATTAATCATATTAGCTTTGTTTTATGAAAAAGTTTACATAAAAGCCTATGTTGCTTTTGAAATAAAAGAGCACTATAAAGCTTTAATTAAAACCATAAAGGAGTTACATTTCCAAAAGCATAAAACATGGTAAACAACACTACCAAAGCGTAGATTACGTCGATATGAACCTAACGCAACTTGAACGGGGCAAAACGGAGCCATAACGCACAAGATATGGCTAAAACAAGGCACCGGGGGACCTAACTGCGAGGAACCGGGGGCTAGATTACAATTAACCGTAGCCCACGAGGGCTAGCTCATAAAACAAAAAAGGCAGGGGCCTATATCTAATTACTTTTGAACTGGTTTGGACCTTTTAGTAACCGCATGCGTGGCGATGATGTTGCGCCACGTGGCTGTGACGTGGCGACCACGTCGGTCTTGACCGGGCCCGATTGACTGGGCGTTGACCGGTTTCCCGATGGGATCTGGATCGTCCGGATCGGATCGGATGGCTGTGGATGGCCGGCAGGGTTAAGGTCGCCGGCGGTGACTGGATACACGGCGGCGACGGCGGGCGGCGCAGCTTCGCGGAGTTGGCCGTAAAGGCACTCCGGGTGACGGATGGTTGCGCGGAGAGCACGGGAGGGAGCGGAGGACCTCGTGGAGTGCGGTTGTGGTGACGGTCGCGGCGATTGATGGCCGGAGACGGCGGGTTGATGGACGCGGTGGACGTCGGGCTCGCCCGGCGAGGTGAGGCCGGGATGCGACGCCACGGGCTACGGTGAGGGCAACGCAAGTGACGCGTGAGTTGCGGCAAGTGCGATGCACTCCCTCGTTGAGGCCACGGAATACCGGGATGCGGGGTTAACCGGCGGCGCGCTAGACGGTGGCGGTGGTGGCGCCATGGCCGCGAGGGGCGCCACAAAGAGAGGGGAGAGGGAGAACGAGAAGGGCACCGGCGTGTTCTGGCGGGGACACGCTAGCGGAGGAGATCGAGGCGGCGCTCCCGAGCTCGATGACGACGGCGCCGGGCGGTGCTCGCGTTAGGGTTTGGCGCGGGGTGGCGGCGGCTCGACTTAGGGTTCCAAAAGGGCGCGCGCACCGGGCTCGCCTCTTATAGCCGGCGGCATCCTAGGATTGCACGCTTGCGGGCCCACAAAGGCGAGGCAGCGGCGGGGTCGAGCCCGAGTCGGACCCGAGCTCCGACTCGGCCGAGGGGCAACCCCGTGTTCACGCGAGCGAGCCCGGCCGCGCTGGCGCGGCGGCGCCAGTGCTTCCGGCCGCTTGGGCCGCTTGGGCCGCCCAAAGCGTCTTGCGATGCGCCGGGGGGCTAAGCAGGCCGCGGGAGGGGCAAGCCGGGCCGGGCGTGCTTGGCGGGTTCTTGTGCTCGCTGCGATCTTTCTTTGGGCTGGGCCAAAAACAAAGGAAGGAGGAGGTAGAAGAGAAAAGCCTTTTCAATTTTATAAAACTAGATTTAAACTACTTTTGCAAATGATTTTGAGACCAGAGCTTGAAGAGATCTTGGAGGTTAGGGTTTTCAAAACCATTTGAAACACCTCTTCAAAACAAAACTTAACCTCAACTAAAATTAGCTTTTGAAGGTTTTGTTTTCACAAACCGAGAAGGACCTATTCGAAAGTTAGAGAGAGCTTTTGAGAAAATAATTTTACAACCCAAACATAACAAGGCAAAGCATACATAAGCAACAAACAAACAAGGACACCCTTTTATTAAATTCACAAAAAAATTATAAAGCCATTTTCTCACTTTATATTGAGAACAAAAAATTAAATCTTGGTCAATTTTAGGAAATATTATCAAATGCTTAATTTTATTTAGTGTTTGCGAATGACAACCCAAAATGGATATTTTGGGGTGTCATAGAGCTACCCCACTTAACAGAAATGTCGTCCTGAGATTTAGAAGTGACTTGGGATAAAGATAAAGTAGATCATCAAGGTTGTTTTGAGAATATCAAGGAGACCGCAAGGTGGCATTAAGGTTTGCGGGAGCAGACCATCTGCAGATCAAGATTGATCTTCAAGGTTGATTTTCAAGAGGCATCGAATATCGCAAAAGAAATCATTGGCAGAAAAGAAAAGATGAATATTAGTCATCCGTTTAAAATTGGAAGACTAAGCAAAAGACAAAGTTGGCATAAGCGGAACAAACAAGGATGGAGACTGATCTCCAAAGTCAATTTTCCATGAAGCATAAGATATGTCAAAAGAATGACATATTTGGAATTGCCAGGAAATGGAAGGTAATGTATTAGTCATCCGCCAAGCATTCAGGAAGACTAAGCCAATAGGCAAGGTTGTGCAAACATTGAAGGTCCCTTAAAGGTGATAAACCAAAATGTCAAGGACAAAAAGGAGAGAAAGATTACGGACGATTCAAAGCAAGCAAAAAATTTCAGCCTTATGTCAAGAAATGTAAGAACAGTAACAACAAAAGTCGATATAAAGATGGATGTCAGGGTGTTCAAGATTCCTTAAGTCAAGAATTACGATGTATACAATGAAGGGATGGAGTTAATAAACATCAAAGAGATCAACGAGGATTGATCTTGTAGACTATCCCAATAATCAAGAGATGCAAGGAATAACATTAAAGTTTCATGAGAGATTGGTAAAAGCAAGAGAGATAACATGATATTATTGGATCATTGCATCACATCAAAGAGTAGTCATTAGCAAAAAGATATAAAGTACGTTTTATCCTTGGTTCTTGCTGTCTTCAACGTCAAGATACTATAAACTAGTGATAGTAGCAGATGCTACCCCACTTTAACAAAAGGATTGCTACTTTCTCAAATCATACATGAGAGCATCCTTTTGATAGAACTGTTTTCAAGAGGTTTCCATTGTCAACAACCACTTTGAACAATATAGCATAACTCTCGATCTCAAAAATATATTGGAGAAACAAGATGAAGATATAGAGAAGATGGTTGTGTGGGGAATCCCCCCCGGATACCTCATGACCTGTACTCCCGGACGCGACCTCGAGGAGCTTCGGCTGCGAGGCGCCTAGGACCCAACCTCTCGGACCTCGGCCGGGGGGCCGGACCTCTACACCACGACCCCGGAGGTCGGCCACGGCTTGGAGTGCGGACCAAGTCAACGATCCCGTGATCCGCGATGATTGGAGGATATCCCGAGATACGCCGATAGGATAGACTCCGATCCCGAAAATCTTGGAACAGATCGTATCTCTCCCCCGTAGTTTTCCGATCCAGTAACCCTACCCCCGGCTATATAAGGCGGGTAGGTACCCCCTCATTCGACACATTACCATCCAGATATACAGAGCGCAGGACGTAGGGTTTTACGTCACGCCGACGGCGCGAACCTGGATACATCAGTGTCTTGCGTCTCTGAACTACCATCTAGATCTCGATCTCACGCACCGCCCGCGAACCGATCTACCTCCGAGGACGACCCCCGGAGGACTGTTGGAGATTACGCTTCGACGGTCGGCGCGCCAGGTAGGGGTGTGCATGCTGATATATGTCGACTAGATGGCTTCTTCGAGCTCTCGCCGGCGCCCGCGCCGGCAACCACGACCTCGTCGACATCTACACCGGCGGCTGCGACATCATCCGCACCAGCCCCGGCGACAACGACTTTGCTGGCTCCAGCGCCGGCCGATCCGATCTCAGAACCGCGTCTGAGATCGCTTCTCCAACATCAACGAACAAGACGGCGGATCCAGCATACTCTCGGCGACGGCCGCGTGTATCCCAACACCGGTACGGGCTGCCGCGGGGAAAGTACGCATCTACACCAGCAACGCTGCATAGCTGAGTTGTTCAAATCTCGATCGATCGAGATGTCGCTGTTCAAGATCCCATCTACGGCGGCGCCCGTCATCAGCACTTTGCCACTGCGAAGTCGATCACAAGACGCACGATCAGGCAGCGCCCTGCCATCATACGTGCTATCAATAAGCAATCGTATGTGTGCATATACGCATACGGAGGATTTTTCTGCTGCAGCCTATCGGCGACAATCGATCGGCATCGGATAAGCTAAGTCACTTTCCATGCGTTTATTTAATAAATCTAAATTTAAATATTCCATGTTTGCATATGCATCTGTTAATTACGCACGATGGGAAAATTTTCCTTTGTTGATCTGCACTCTCGATTCAGCTACCAAGGCAGATCAATCGCCGCTCACGGCCAGGGACGTACGACGTGCTCGCCGACACGACGGCATACTACGCGTCAACGACCTCATCGACGTCTACATCGGCGTTCGCGACCTCGTCGGCACCAGCGCCGGCAACTCCGATCCTGCCGGCTCCAGCTCCGGTAGAACCGATCTCAGAGCCGCCTCCGAGAGCGTCAACGCCATTTGAGTTCTTCATTACGGGACTGCATGGCGGCGTTTGGTCCAGATCCTATCGGGATCCAATCAAGACCACGCAAGTACATGAACGACGTGCTAATTTTGCATGTGCGTGTATGTGTGTATACATCACATATGCATATACGGATGTCTCCATGACCAGATTTTGGTGTCGCCACGATCGGATGACTGCTTCAAAAGCTAAGTCAATTTTTTTCTTTCTTTTCTTCTTCAACGATTAAATACTCAATTACATATGTATATCTCTCCGGTTATCTGCATATATCGCACTTGCATTGTCGGCAGGGACTCAGATGTACTCCTCATCATCATCGACGTTGTGCACATGACAGCCTCGTCGATTCGTCATCATCGATCCGTAGGCAGCAGCAGATGGCCCATGTCGTCACGCGCCCTGCGCTGGCGCTTACGCATCATCGTTGCATCACGCCTGTCAACCCGCCAGCAACACAGATCACCGTCATCGACTTCCGTCTCGGCTTGCATCGATCACGTCGTGAACTTGGGGCATGCATGCACGGAGATGCTTTGGCCTACACGTTCACTTACCAAGATCCCACCTACATGCAAGATGATGCATGAACGTATGCAAGCGGATTGACTCCATCAGGCGCCAACCACACCCTTCGACTACAGCTCTGCACCGACATCTCCGACTCCAGCACCGGCCACTCTGGTCTCGTCGGCATTAGCGCCAGCCTCGTCGACTTTGCCACAGGAGAGCGTACCTGAAGATGCGGCGCACTTCGACAACCACAACTTCGCCGGCCGCGGGCGAGAATGATCTCGTTGGCACCTACGCTGGTGACTGCAACACGAGCTGTCAAGCAAGCCGCCGTGCTGCCGCAGCACGTTCATGGCTACGTCTATACAAACGCCGACTACTCCATTCGACAACAATCAAAGTCAAAGCATTAATATTTTTCTAAATATTCTCCAGGCTCGGTGTCACGCACCCTACAGCCTTTCGTCGCCTCGGCTTGGTGTCACGCACCCTACAGCCTCGTCGCCTCGGCTTGGTGTCACGCACCATACAGCCTCGTCGCCTCGGCTCGCACGCCGAACAGCCACGTCAGACAGGGACGTTCCGATTTGCGGGTTTTTCAGAAGTAACCTCTGATCACGACCTCTCCCTATGTGATCTTCCCGGCCCCGCGGGGTGTTGATTCACTGGATGTCGGCATTGGTTCCTAGGTGTCTACCGAGCCCTTCGCAACGTGCCTGGACCTACGGTCACACGTTCAAGGGTGCGGGCTAGCCCCGGCTGAACGAGCTCAATGACGAATTAACTGCTCGTGCGATAAAATGAACACAACGTTCATGGCTGCTCAGCCTGCGCTCCAAGAGTGCTCAGCTCGCGCTCCATGCGCTCACATTTTCACATTTTACAACGACTCGATATCATGTACTACCTATTCTTCGTATTTATTTTGCAGGAACCAGGATCGAGCTCGACCCTAATGCGCGGGGACTGCGCATCCGATCTCTTCCTGCTCGGGGACTCGCCTCCGACCTCACGCCGCTCGTGCCATCACCGACCTCTTTGATAGCCCGCCGACCTCTCCGCCTTGCAATACAGCTCACCGACCACGATGTACAACTATCAAGTTGCTCCATGTTGTCCGGATTAGGGTGCTGATTTTAGGCAGCTCATCGGGGCCTTGATAAGTACATCTACGCTCGGGGACTGGACAGTTCAGAAGCTACAACGACCTCGCTCTTTTCGACGCTCTACGCTCGGGGACTTCATCAAGTACCTCCGCAGAATATTTTCACAGGTTATCTTCTACAACGACTGGACCCCCGGCGCCACGTGACTTCATCACCTACCGTCGCTCGGGGACTAAGTGGGCACACTTCACCTATGGTGAATTGTGCTCCGACCTCTCGTCCGAGCTCGGGGACTCAGACGACACGGCCACGACTTCAACTTGACCCTGGCGCCACGTGGCTGCGCCACCTACCGTCAGGCTCGGGGACTAAGTGGGCACACTTCACCTACGGTGAATTGTGCTGACTTCTACGACTACGATGCTCGCATGAAGACTGCACGAGGTCCGCGTCCGCAAAAATATTTTTTTCGCAAACGTGGGCACACTTCAGGGAATTGAAGAACTTCAAAATTTTTGGTATAAAGCACCTTACACCCTCCGGCGCGTCACACACGACCTCTGATGACGTCATCCGGAGTTTGACCTCGGTGAAGGAGCTCGGCTCGTTCGACCACGGACACCTGCAGACAGCTCGAAGACCTTCGACGTCAACCGCCGACCTCTTACGGAGCTCGGTTGTTGGGCTTCGACCTCCCCGCCGACATGAGGACCTCGACAACGACTTCGCGAACCTCTATGACCGCTTCACTAACCTCTCGCTCTGGACGCCGAGCTCACGTGAAGACTTGCTCGTCGGCTACAAGGAGCTCGGGGACTAGCTGTGGGGGAATCCCCCCTGGGATACCTCACGACCTGTACTCCCGGGATGCGACCTCGAGGAGCTCGGCCTGCGAGGCCCCTGGGACCCGACCTCTCGGACCTTGGCCAGGGGCCCGGACCTCTACACCACGACCCCTCGGAGGTCGGCCACGGCTTGGAGTGCGGACCAAGTCAACGATCCCGTGATCCGCGCGATGATTGGAGGATATCCTGGAGATACGCTTCGATAGGATAGACTCCGATCTCGGAAATCTTATAACAGATCGTATCTCTCCCCCGTAGTTTTCCGATCTGTAACCCTATCCCCCCAGCTATATAAGGCGGGTAGGGACCCCCTCATTCGACACATTACCATCCAGATATACAAAGCGCAGGACGTAGGGTTTCACGTCACGCCGACGGCCCGAACCTGGATACATCGGTGTCTTGCGTCTCTGAACTACCATCTAGATCTCGATCTCACGCACTGCCCGCGAACCGATCTACCTCCGAGGACGACCTCCGGAGGACTGTTGGAGATTACGCCCGACAGGTTGGGATAACTCGGCAAAACATTCCAACATCTTCACATGCAGAAACTTGGTAGGACAAATCATATAAAGAAACATCACAAGCAATTCATAATTCATATCTAGAACTTCAAAAGTGTCGGATGAGATAAGTAAACCATTATCCCTTTCTTTACAAAGAGGGTTACAACCAACTTGTAAATTAACCATTATAAAGCCAAAGACATAGCTGGCTTCCGAAGACTTAGCTGACTTGGAGGGTGACCCTAACTACACATATAGTCTTCTTCTTTTCCAAACTGCAGCATCATTGGTCTGGTTGATTCATTATGCCTTCTATTTCCTTCAAGGAGAATCTGAGTGCCTTCATACTCGATTCTTTCTCCTGAAGGTGTTGTTAGAAATACTGAATGTTGGTCCCAATTGAACTTTGCATGTCTAGTATCTAACCATGCTTTTCCAAGGACAACGTCAATCTCCAACTGTTCCAACACCATCAACTTTGCCTCAAATTTTACCCCTTTTATGTTGAGATCAACTTTTGGGCATATGTGGGTCGCTCTTAGATTCCCTCTTGGTGATTTAACTAGCATGGGTTTCCCCATTGGTAGCATAAGCATCTGATGAGCTGCAACATGTTTGCCCGAGATGAAAGAATGTGAAGATCTTGCATCAAAAACAATGGTGGCTGGGGCTACGTTGATCTAAATTGGTCCAATCACCACATTTTGGGCTTCAGGAGTAGTACTGAAATCCACGTGTTTCAATTTGCCTTTCTTGTATAGCTTCACTTTATTCATCGATGCCTGGTTGGTACCACCAAGCAATTGTCGATTCCTTTGTGGGCAAGATGAAGCATAGTGTCCATCCTGCAAGCAACGATAACACATCCCTTTATTGGGAACTCCGAGTGTGTCATTCTTCATGTGGGCATCTCTTGGTGTATCATCTACGTTCTTTTTCACTGTAGCTTCACCTTCGCTAGCTTGTTTCTTAGTTCGCTTGTTCCTCCAAGGCTGAAATTCTGAATAGGTGATGGTCCAATCATCTAGACACATCTCTGGCATAACATGCATGATTTGAGGATCTTTGACTTCATCCAAAACTAGCTGAGGTGATTGAGAAAGCAAAAATGCATTAGTCTGTGATGTCAGACTTAGGTTCAACTCACTTCTCAACTGTGGCTCTAACGAGACTGTTTTCCTCTTCCGGTTGTCTTCAGACTGATATTTCTGGGATGCTCTAACTCTTCCTTCAACTAACTGGTTCAGCAGACAAGGAACACCACGATGTCTGCAACATTGACATGGTTCTTGAACTCTTGGCACTTTGTTGATATCGACCCCCATGGAGTCTGGATTCTTTGAAGCTTCTACTGTTGGTTTCATTATTGGTCTACCCATAGCTTGGGTCATAGCTTCCTTCGAATGGAATTGTAAATCTTTATGTTGTTCCACTGCACTTGATGCTTGGTCTTGTGGGATGAATGACATCTTCTGATTCCTCAGAGGGGAAGTTAGCATAGCTGAGTCTTCCCGGCACTTGATACGAGCACCTTTGATGTTACCTTGGAGAAGAAGAGCTTGTACTTGACATTAGGTTCTCGAGTCCGGTTATTTGATTCGTCGTCATCTCGAGGATCCGAGCTTGCCAAGCTATCACTTGTTCCTCACTCATCCGAGTTGTAGTTGTTGATTGACTTTGTTCGCCTGTATTCTTCATGTTGACGCTCACTAGTAGGAGTCATCATCCGACAAGAGACAAAGGTAGGATAAGCAAACATATATGGACATAAACTTGGTAGGATGTAAGAAATCAGATGACAAGAATCTTGGTTGGTAGAAGATTGATAGCAGACAATATTATGGAGGAGAAAACTCTACCCCACTTAATCAAGGATGAAGCTACATCTTAAGATGACTCCTTCTAGGTCTCCTTCTAGACACTAAAGATATGACACACAAGCAACACAACAAACACGGGGCAAGCACACAACACATCATCGATGCTACACGTGCTTCTTCAACAATGGTGGTCATCCTAATGGGCAGATTGGAGATGATGAAAGGCCATCGAATTTTTGAATCAGGTAAGATTAGAAAAAAACTTTTGTAAAACAACATAAATAGAAACTCAAGGAGTTAAGAATTTTCATAGCTCAAAGGAAGGTATCAAGGATGAGATACAATAGGACAAGGATGAGGAAAATACTCAAGATTCAATAGTCAAGGGATGTGAAAATAGTTTTATGACCAAAATATGTTTTAAAACGGCCAGTGCTATCTAGGCATACATCCTAGAGTCGACATTGCTCTGATACCACTCTGTCATACCCTGATTTCCAAAGGAAGACCAGAGTCGTCATATGTGTGCCCAAGAAGTCCACACATACAACATAGAATGTCAAAATATCAGAATTCAATGTATTAAAGCGAAAACATATATATAACACTTACAATCATCGAGTAACGCGAAATGATAGCTAAGACTTCACTTCGGGCTCGATCTCGCGAGGATCTGCCGACCGGGGGCTCCGTACGCCAAGCACTACTGATGAACTTCTTGAAGACTCCACAATATCTTTTATCCTTTTTTTCTGAGCAGAACCTTACTACAGACACATTGGGGTGTGGGGGAATAGCAAGGGTGAGTCCATGTCGAACTCGCAAGTACGAGAATTTTAAAGTATATGACATGCAAGGCTTAAACAATGGTAGGTCGACACGGTTATATACCGGTAAGCATTTTAATGTAGCAACAATTTTATTTATTAAACAACCTCAATACTAATATGGGTTAAACATCCCAGCCCTTAATTAACGTGCAAGTAAGATTAAGCATATTATTATATCATCATAATTATCATTATCATAACTCCTGAGGTAACACCCTCCAAGAGTAACCAGGGATATCACTCCCAAAAGAACACGGGAACTCCATCCCGACGGAGCACGAGGTCGCAACCTCCTCCAAGAAACATCTCCATCTTCAAAGATCCATGTGAGTCTAGTTCTAATCATGTGAGGGCTCTGGGCCGCTGTTGACCGTGAGCACGGCTGATATATCAGTTTGATCAAACTCTACGCAGAGGTGTACACTTTCACTCCAAGTCGTGATTCCCATTTGCCCGGGGTGGCCAGTCCTGAAAACTCTTCCGAGGAGAGCAGGCAGGGTTTCACTACGAGACCTTTCGCAGGTTTCAAATGTAGGGATTCACTCGTCGGGGAAAACTCAGGCGTATGGCAGTCGTCCCCAATCAATACACGGATCTACCAGCCCCGCCATACTAAAATCCTGTGAGTCCCGAATGCCATCTCAGTGGAAAGACCCACCCCACATCGAGGGACCTGTTATTTAGTCAAGCCAGAGCCATGTGGCTTGAAGCTGTACGGTTGTCCCAGGTGGCCGTCCACGACCAAGTCCTTATGGAGTGGACACGGGTACACTCCGGCAAACCGGACAACTCCAGTACCCGTTCCCCATTTAACCATAACCAACCCAATGATGCAAACCAAATCCTCATCTTCTCCAACATGGCAGCAACCAATGTCCATCATCAGATCATCAGATTATATAAGAACAAGTTTTACTTTCATTAAGTTATTAAGTGGATGAGCCAAGCAAACTTGAACGGGGCAAAACGGAGCTATAATGCACAACATATGGCTAAAACAAGGCACCAGGGACCTAACTGCGAGGAACCAGGGGCTAGATTGCAATTAACCATAGCCCACGAGGGCTAGCTTGATAAATAGAAAAGGCAGGGGCCTATATCTAATTACTTTTGAACTGGTTTGGACCTTTTAGTAAAATAGAGAAAAGGCGAGGGCTTTTCTGCAAAATAGCCAGGGCTGACCGCGCTTAACCGCGTTGACGCGGTCGACGCATGTGTGGCGATGATGTTGCGCCGCTGGTCGTGGATATGGCGACCACGTCGGTCTTGACCGGGCCCCGATTGACCTTGCGTTGATCGCCTTCCCATGGATCCGATCGCCCGAGACGGATCGGGTGGCTCGATGGCCAGCGGCGTTAAGGTCACCGGCCGGGCGATCGGACGGCTTCGCCGGAGTTGGCCGGAAAGGCACTCCGGGCGACGAATGGTTGCGCCGAGAGCACGTGGAGCGAGCGGAGGACCTCGCGAGTGCGGTTGTGGTGACGGTCGCGGGCGATTGATGGCCGAGGCGGCGGGGTTGATTCGACGCGGGGCGGACGACGGGCTCGCCCGACGAGGTGAGGCCGGGATGCGACGCCATGCTATAGTGAGGGCACGCAAGTGACGCCAGCGTTGCGGCAAGTGCGATGCACTCCCTCGTTGAGGCCACGAGTATCACCGGGGACGCTGGTTAACCGGCAAATGGCGCTAGGCGGTGGCGGCGGCGGTGCCATGGCCTCGAGGAGCGCCCGTGAGGTGAGGGAGAACGAAGGGCACCGGCGTGTTTCTTACCAAGCTGCGGCTCGTGAACCGGTTCTCGTCGGCGGGGACACGCTAAGCGAGGAGGAGATCGAGGCCCGCTCGAGCTCGATGACGACGGCGGCGGGCGGTGCTCGCGTGGGGTTTGGCGCGGGGTGGCGGCCGACTTAGGGTTCCAAAAGGGGTGCGGGCACTAGGGCTCGCCTCTTATAGCCGGCGGCATCCTGGGATTGCGCGCTTGCAGCCCACAAATGAGGGCGGCGGTCGAGCCCGAGTCGGACCCGAGCTCGACTTCGAAGCAGGGGCGACCGTTCACACGAGCCCCCTTTACGGCCGGCGCGGCGCGGCGCTGCCGCCACGGCCCGCCAGCTGGGCTGGCCGCCAAGCGTGTCTTTGGAGGCTAAGCGGGCCGCGGGGGGGGGCAAGCGGGCCGGTTGCGCTTCCGCGCTTGTTTGGCCTACTATCTATCGATGATAACGGCCGGGCCGGGCCAAAAACAAAGGAAGGAGGAGGGAGAAGAGAAAAGCCTTTTCAATTTTATAAAACTAGATTTAAACTACTTTTGCAAATGATTTTGAGACCAGAGCTTGAAGAGATCTTGGAGGTTAGGGTTTTCAAAACCATTTGAAACACCTCTTCAAAACAAAAAACTTAACCTCAACTAAAATTAGCTTTTGAAGGTTTTATTTTCACAAACCGAGAAGGACCTATTCGAAGTTAGAGAGAGTCATTGAGAAAATAATTTTATAACCCAAACATAACAAGGCAAAGCATACATAAGCAACAAACAAACAAGGACACCCTTTTATTAAATTCACAAAAAAAAATTTATAAAGCCATTTTCTCACTTTATATTGAGAGCAAAAATTAAATCTTGGTCAATTTTAGGAAATATTATCAAATCCTTAATTTTATTTAGTGTTTTGAATGACAACCCAAAATGGATATTTTGGGGTGTCATAATGCCCGGGCGGTTTTGCGGGAGATCGAACATGACATGGCGGCGGCGATGGCACCCTTGAGTACCAACAATCGTGCACAACTCCGTTACCGCGCACCGGCGATGTTGCTTGACGACTTGGTGGTGCCCTATGCAGAGAGGCACGGGTGGCATCTTCCTCCGCTAGACAAACTGGTACCTCGCCAGGGCGGGCATGAGTGCGGAAGGCCAGGCGGGTGCGGCATCATGGCCTGGTGGGCGCCGCGAGAATGGCGGCAGCGCTCCCTATACTGCAGCGAGGAGTGTAGGATCCGCGACGAGTGTAAAAGGTTCTTCACTGATGCAGATGCAGGGTGGGCATGAGTGTGTGTATCATTGTATATGTTGATGATGATGACAATGCGCCCTTGCATTGCATGACATGATCTATCTTACTTTTGGTATGTTTTGGTTGATGTATATATGTGGTATTTTTGTGTTATATTCATGTTTGCAATGGCCGCCGCGAGCACCTCGGCATGGCTAGCCACCTCTAGCTGAACTCTCTCCTCTCTAACCTTGGCACCTCGAGGATCGTCGGCTTCACGCTTATGCCCCTCGTGCCGTTGGCGCCGTCTTGGAACGCCGCCGTGTCCGCCGGTTCACGCCATCGCGCGATCGTTCTCCTCGATCGCAACCCCGCTCCGACCCATCCCCGCCGCGACCGAATTTTGAAAAGTGTTTATGCCGCGTTCACGATGCTTTCCATCCCATCCATTTAACCTCGATGTTCTCGGTGGCGGTGTTGCTCCCTCCGCTCAGCCCCGCGTGCCCGCCAACGTCGGTTGTCGAGCTCGGTAGGAGCCCATGCAAACCCACTCATCCGATAGCATAGATAGCAACGCTAGGTTTTGGAGATCACGGTGGTGGTCCTACCCTCGCTAGAGACCTCATCTCCGATGACATCCACGCACGCCGGTGTGCCGCCATGTCGAGACGTTCAGGGCTCAAGAACCCGACTTTTTATTTTAATCTATGGTCAAAACTTATAACTAGTCTTTCTCCCTCATAGTAACTCAAAAATTGATGATTTTTCTTTCTAAAATTTTGTAAAATCATGCTCTAACTACTATTACTCTTGTCAAGTTTGATCAATAACATTTCAAATTTGAATTTCAAAAATTACAACTCCAAACAACAATTTTGGAGCACCTAATGATTTTAGCGAGAAGAAGTCATGAACATAAAAGTTTTATAACTTCTCGGGATGTACATCTTTTATTTTGGTCATTTCTTCATCCGACGTTGTCACAATAACATTGTTCACAAGGTTTGCCCATGTCTCATAGAGTTTTTGAAACTACAAGAAAGATGTACAAGATTTGTGAACAATGTCACTAGCACTACATCAGTTGGGGAAACAACCAAAATGAGAATTGTAGATCTTGCTAAGTTATGAAACTCTCTAGTTTAAAACTTTTTTGATTTGACATTATGTTATAAAGGAAAACTAGGTCTCAATTTCAAAAAAATGAAAATTGAAATTTAAATGTTTTAAGTGACCTCCAATAGACAAACCACCAATATAACGGTTGTAGTTCTCAATTATCCATAAAACTTTGTAGTTTATAACTTTTTGATTTGGGATCATCTTGTCATGGAGAAACATGTAACGCTTTGAAAACATTTAGATTCTGAACATACGCATTGGGATAGTTTCGTTTGAAGAAAAAGGTGTTTGCCCATTTCCTTGGATGCATTCCGTGGGTCATGTCCGTCACGGGACACCCGCACCGGGAGGGCACCGGCCGCCCGCTTCGCTCATAAAATCCCACGCCCCCACACCGGGCTGAGCACCAGCTGCTGTTCACCTTCCCGCCGCCGGTGACAGCTACCACTCTTTGCCGCACAAAACATAGCTAGAGCGCTCGAGCTTCCACCAAAAAAGCCCCCGTCATGCCGCCGCCTCGTGCCATGGAAAACCTTCCACGTGGCATGCTTGCGAGATTGCGATTCGAGTCACCAAGGAGATTGCGATCCCATGGAGGCCCTCGCCAATCTACGGGACACCCTGTTCGCAGATGAAAGCGTCATGCGGCGACCCCCTGGTGGGACAGAGCATCCCACTGGATCGAGTGCTGCACCTACAGGGCTACTACTCGCGCGAGTATCGCGAGAGTCTTATCACCGAGGCGTGCCCGGAGCGGGCATGTCTGCGCCGTGTTTGTGGAAGGCCGCGAGCACTTCGGGGACCGCACCGGAAGTGTTGCGGGGCGCCTATCTAGAGAGGCAACATCTTCCTCCTCTGGCCCAACTGGTGCCTCGCCAGGACGGGCATCGGTGCAGATTGGGAGACAACTGCGGTGCCCTGCATGAATAGGGGCCACCAATGCGGTGGGTGTACTGCAGCGAAGAGTGTAGGATCCGCGTGGAGTGTACTAGTATGTTCTTCCTTGCTGTAGCATGCCAGCGTTGGCATAAGTAGCATGCCGACCCTGTGTTGTGTTATATTTTTCTAAATTTGTGCTGTTTGGACGTTTGATTGTAGTTGAAATGATTAGTGAACTCTTGAAATGATTAGTGAAATCTTGTAAAAAAAAGAGGATTGGACAGAACGACGGTGGCAGACGTGGGCCCTATTCTATAGCGAGGTGTGAAGGATACGTAAGGATTCGCATGCAAAGGGCTTGGATATGATTAGCACGTGTCACGGGAATAGTCCAGTTTTCGAAACACACTAGAAAACCAGGTACAGTAGAGTACTATACTGTACTGATGATTTTTACTACTACTCCTAAATTGTTTGGCCAAAACCTTACTTTTACGGGGACTCGCGCGGTGCCGGCCGGCCAAGCGGAACTTTGAACGCTTCTGGTTCCGTGTCGCAGAAGCGTATGGAACCGTGATAGCAGGCTGCCGGCTAAATGCTGACGTGGAGGAGAGAAGGGAGGAGAGAGAGGAGAAGCCGGCTTGGGCACAAGGACCAAGGAATTGGGAAGAGGTATGGGTGGGCTGAGAGAAGGCTGTATACAGCCAGCAAGCCGGCTGCATTATAATACTTGCTCATAGCCGCATTTTCTGCCCACCAACTCGATCGAGCCATGGAGAACCTTTCGCAGAGCACGCGCTCAGAGCTTTGAGGAAAACTGTGCCACGCTGCGCCTCAAGCCATGGAGAACCTTCCGCAGGAGTTGCTTGAGAACATTGCGCTCCGCGTCGCCATGGCCGCAGAGGATCCTATGGAGGACCTCTTCAATCTATGGGCCACCTGTACCCAGACACGAGAGGTGTGTCGCCTCGCCATAGTGGGACGGAGCATCCCACTGGACCGGGTGTTGCACCGGCGGACGAACTAGGGGGCGCCATACTACTCGCACGAGTATCTCACAAGTCTCATCATCATCGGGCGAGTACCTGGTGGGCACCGCGAGAATGGCGGCAGCACTCCCTATATTGCACCGCGACGAGTGTAGGAGGTTCTTCCAGGAAGCAGGGTGGGCATGAGTAGCTAGTGGACTCGCATGAATGAGTATGTGTATCAATGTATATGTTGATGATGACAATGCACCCATGCATTGCATGACGTGATCTATCTTACTTTTGCTTTTGTTTTGGTTGATGTATATATGTGGTAATTTTGTGTTATATTCATGTTTGTGATGGAGTTTGCGAATTATCGCCGTGCGCGGCCACGCAGCCATGGCCGCCGTGAGCACCTCGGCGTGGCTAGCTAGCCACCTCTCGGGCTGAAGTCTCTCCCTTCTTTCTTACCTTGCCACCTCAAAGCTCGTCGGCTTCACGGTTATGCCTGTGCCGTTGACGTTGCCTTGGAACGCTGCCGTGTCCGCCAGTTCACGCCGCCGCGTTCAATCATTCTCCTCGACGGCAACCCCTCTCCGACCCGTCCCCGCTGCGACCGAGTGTTGAAAAGCGTTTACGCCGCGTTCCTGATGCTTCCCATCCCGTCCATTTAACCTTGGCCTGTCCTCATTGGCCGGAGTGTCGCTGCCCGCTCCGCCATGCCCGACACCGTTGGCGTCGAGCTCGGTAGGAGTCTAAACCCGCTCATCCGATAGCTTAGATAGGAACACTAAGTTCTAGGGATCACGGTGATGATCTTCCCGCCGCTAGAGACCTCATCTCCGGTGACATCCGCGCCGCGCCGGTGTGCCGCCATGTCGGACCTTCAGGCTCAAGAACCCTAATTTTTCTTTTAATGTGGTCAAAACTTGTGACCAGTCTTTCTCCCTCATAGTAACTCCAAATGTGCTTTGGTTTTTCTTTCGAACTTTTGTAAAATAATGATGTATCAAGCTATTGTATTCTTACTGCTATTACTTTTGTCATGTTTTATTTATAACATTTGAAATTTGAATTTCAAAAATTACAACTTCAGACTACAATTTTTGGAGCATCTAATGATTTCAACAGAAGAAGTCATGAACATAAAAGTTGTCTAACTTCTTAAGATGTACATCTTATATATTGGTCATTTCTTCATCCGAAGATGTCACGTAACATTGTTCTCAAGACAGATCCGTTTGCAAAATCCTATAAATTTGTAAGACAAGACAACACATTGGTCATTTGTTTCGCTGAGTTTTGGGTGAAGTTGCTTTGCTAAGATTTGGGTGCGATATGTTTGTCTATATTTTATTGTTTGTCTCAGTATGTTTGTCTATATTTTATTGTTTGTCTCAGTATGGTGTTTGTCTCAGAAGTTGCGTAGCTAGTTTCCCCTGTCTGGCGAGATGAGGATTTGATTGTTTCGCATAATTCAGGGTTTTATTGTCTTGTTCAAGTTAAGTAGTTGTGTGTATGATTAGTGGGTGTGTGTAGTTTTATTTATTTTATGGATAGGACAGTCGTCTAGTTGTACTGTAGTGGTGTGTGCTGAGATTAGGGATGAAGTGTTTTTAATAATTTAGTGTTGGATTGTATTGTTGAAATTTTACAGTTTTGATGTTCATTAGGGTTGAACTGTTTTGCATAATTTAGGGTTGGAATGTATTGTGGAAGTTAGGCTGTACTGTGGCTGATTAGATTTGTCTATTTTTAATTTGTATAATTTGTAGGACATTTGATGATCTCTGGATTGGTGTTGTATGCCTGGATATGTTATAGCTGCTTTGCTGAGTTTAGGGTTAACCTTCTGGTTGGATATTAGGGTTCAGGGTATACAGGTTTTAATGTGCATTAGTCTTGTAAACCTTTGTATGCTTGGAGTGGGAGGCGGGCTTAGGCTACAGATGGAGTCATGAAATTTGTGCGTGTACAGTATGCTTGGAGTGGGAGGCCGGCGCGTGCTGCGAGTAGATATGGTCAGGCTTGTACTAAATGCTATGGATGAATTGATTGAATCTTGTTGCAGAAGAATCGTGCTTTTCATGGACGGAGGTGTCGAAGCATTGCCGGGTGGTTTTGTTTGTCACGAGTCTGGAGAGTTTATGAGTTTATTTAACTAGAGCGATTCCCCGCGCGTTGCCGCGGGTAGGAAGGGGTATTGTTAAATGATTGAATTGTAATCACTAAGAAATCTGATCATAATTAGCTATTGAGGAGAATTACTTTGTGTAGGTTAGAAACAGAGTTAATTAGTAACGAAGAAGAACTTAAATGTATCAAACAGAGTATATACTCATTGGCATAAAGATTATTTAATTTTATGCTTAAACTCCAAGCTGAACCAATATCGAATAGGAATATTTAGATATGTTGGACGGGTGACAACTTCTGGTAATGTAATAAAACATATATAACAATTTATTTGAGAAAATCCTTGGTAGATGATTTAATCCCTTTAATTTCGTCCTTCATGAGTCATATCCCCGGCGTTGTCCGCGGGTATGAAGGCGAAATCTATAAGTTAGAATATTACTATCACCCTCCTATTCTTTTTCTTTCTTTTTCCCTTTTTCATTCTCTTTTTTTTTTTTTTTTACTTTACTCTATACCAACTATCATCACCTGTAATTTTATCGAAATATATCCATATGAGATCTTGTTTTGAAGGATTTATTAAAAAAATCAATGGTGTAATCGAATTTAATTTGGTTTTTTGGTTTGTGAGTTATAACATTTTTTAGTTAGTTCAAATAGTGGGGCCTACCACCGGATGTCATGGTCTTAGTGGGACTGGCCGAGGGTGGCATGCTTGCATGTCGAGAGAACTCCCTAGTGGGGGTTTTTTGTACATAGGTGTAGTAGATAGTTTACGTGACGTGTTGTGGTTAGTACTCCCTCCATCCCTATGAGAGTGTCGTTTTTACTTTTGGCTATCGAGTTTGACCATTCGTTTTATTCAAAAAATTTCTGCAAATAATAAATTAATTAAATAATTATTAAAATATCTCTAGTGACAAAATAACTCATAACAAAATAAATAATATTTATGCAAAAAATTTGAATAAGGCGAAGTGATCAAATAAGATGGTACGTAAAACCGGGGTGACACTTTCAAAGGGAGGGAGGGAGTATTTGGGACGGTTGCTAAGTTGGGCGCTGCGTCGCGGTGTGACGGGCTGTGTTGACGGTTAAATCAACTTGTGCATATCGTTTTGCGAGTATATGTCGTTAACTTGTGGCGGTTATTACTCTGAGTAGACGTCTTCTGGCTCTTACTTAAGTCCACTCGGTTTGTTTGTGGAAAGGAGGGACATACAATGGAGTCGAAGAGGAATCCTTGGCTGAGTAATGAAGATTCTGGGTCGTCGCGTAGTACTTGGGGGCGGCTTGAAGAATCTGACGCGAAGCACGATCCTTGGTTAGAGTCTCCTCCGAAGCGGTTGTGCAAGTCTGAGCGTAGTCTGCCAATGATGAAGGAACGTGATGTTGTGTTCTTTCCAAATCGTTACGAGTTGATCAGTACGACGGTCACCAGCGATGAAGCGCAGGTGGAGGATTTCATCGATAGAATTTGAGGTAACCCTGCATGTATGTACGATATGCTTGTTGGTCTTGATACTAAGTGGCGTATCGTTGGGAAGAACAAGATGGGGAAAGATGTCCATAAGATTGCGCTGCTACAGCATTGTGTTTGATATGATTGTCTAGTGTACCAAGTTCATCAGGCAGGTGGAGTATTACCAATTGTTTTGAAGAATTTTCTGTCACAAGAGCGACATGTTTTTACTGGTGCTCATATAAGTAATGATATTGTTCATCTTGAGGAGGATTGTGGATTTTCACTTTCGAATCTCCAGGATGTGCAAGAAAATAGTGCCTAAGCTTGATATAGAAGAGTACAGAGATTTGGCTCGTCCAGGTTTTCGTGCTTCTCTGGCGATGTAACACCCCAAATTTTGCCTCTTTTGAAAATAGAATAAAATGATTTATTTATGTATTTATGTGCCCATGAAATATAGGAAAAAGAACATTTTTCATTAAATTAAAATTTAATATAGGGTTTAGAAACATGGTGGTGTCTCATGCTGGAGGATATTTTATTTTTGTGATGCCTGTTTTTCGTTTGATTTGAATCTGATTTCGAAATCCATTTGAAAAGCTTTTGAAACTAGTTTGAATAAAAGGAAAGCCTTTCTATTTATTTTTCCCCTTCCTGCCATTTCAGCCCAGAGGGCACAGCCGGCCTATTCCTCCTCCTTCTTGTTTTTCTTTGCTGAACCGAGCCTGTGCCCGGATTTCATCTTGGGCCGGCCCATTTCGGTAAACAGCAGCAGCAGCACATGCCCTCCTTCCTTTGTCCGGCTGACGAGCGGCCCCGCAGCTTTCCTCTTCCCTGAGTCGAATTCGACCGAGCTCGTGTTCGAGCCGGACGTCAACCGTGTGCGTCGCACGCCAGAACCCCGAACCCTGAACCTTTCCCGATTTCTTCGACCCGAGCCTCTATAAGAACCTAAGCCGCGTCCGCGCCGTCCTACGTTCCCATCTAATCGCTCCAGCAGCCGCCTAGCCCTAGCTCGAGCAGAAAACCGCCGCCGCCGCTAAATTCCGCCGCCGGAGCTCGTTTTGCCGCAAGCTTCGCTTCAATCTCGCCGTAAGTAAGCTCTAGTGCTACGCCTTGACCTTGCGCACGCGCTGAATGTTCTAATCCGGTCCCGTTTGGCTTGTTTTTGCATCGCCGGCGAGGACAGGTCGACGTCGCCCGTCGGACCGAGCCAAGTTCCGTCGACCGATCGCATCTGCCCTCGATTTTTGTGTCAGGTGAGGTCGCGCCGTTCCCTCTTTCGATTGAGCCAACCCGCGTCGATTTCGGTGCACCGTAGCGGCCGGACCAGTTACTCCGGCGAAGTTCCGCCGCGGGCCGGCCATGGCGCCGCCGTCTTTCCCACCTCCGGCGAATCAGCGCCGCCGGTGCCTCCCAACCTAATCAGAGCCGTCGGTTTTAAATCCTACGGCCATCAATCCAGGATACCCCTTCGTCCCGGCTCTTTTGCAAATTAAACCCCGCCGTCTACGGTTAAATCCGTAAAATTCCTTGGCGAGTTTCAGTCTTTCCGCTATGCCTTCGGGAAAGCGTATTTTCCTTTTAACAGCAGCAGTTTACGCTTTCATCTATTTACAGAATTGCCACTCAGATTCAAATAGCCATATCTTTCTCGTTTTAAATCCGATTTGAGCCGTTCAAATTTCGTTAGATTCGTAATTCCATAATCTACAAGTTTATATCACTGTTAGACAGGTTTTGAACTTTTAAATTTCAAATTTATATTTAGTTTATTATTTTATTACTAGTAAACTTGTAAAATTCATATCTACACCGTTCTAGCTCCGATTTTTGTGATCTTTATATCGATGTGATCGTAGCGACGAGTAGAATAGTTTTATATGTTTTTCAAACTGTTATTTTACTGTTTGGTGTACTGTTCACTTATTATGTCTCTATTTGCCTCGTGTTTGATTGCATGCTCGATTGTGTGTTCTTTGCGTGATCGATTGAGTAGGCGGTGAGCGATTCGGGGGCGTTCGGGAGCATTACTTTGAAGAAGACCAGCAAGCTCCTCAAGACTTCAATCAAGGCAAGTATAGCTTGGGATCATCCTTGATGTCCTATTCACCTTAATTAATATTTCATGATGCATGTGTCCTCCTTGATTGCCTTTAAGGATTTTACCTAGCCCTTGAATACTTGTTCCTTGATTCCTATGGGTACATGCATTGGGTAGATTTTTGCTAGCGCTCAACAACAATAAAGATGCTTAATAATTATGTTATAAGAAATTGTTGATCTCATGGTTCATAGGGCGAAAGAGCTATGTTTTGTTTATGATGCTCTTAGCTCTCCATAAGCACTTATCCTTTGGCAAAATCTGGGATATACCGTACAACTATGGGGGCTACGTGGCTCGGCTCTAGCTGTTCAAGGGTTTTGCCTATCTTTGTTGATGGTTTGCCAGAATTGGGAGAAACGGGGTTGTAGCTCTGTTGGCCATTAATATTGTTAGGGGGACCTTTGAAGGGCTTTATATGGTTTTCATTTGTTTAGGGAGTCGCGAACCTACTCTGGTGAAAATCATAACCCGTAGTGAAAGTGTACACCTCTGCGCAGAGTTAAAAACTGATATATCAGCCGTGTTCGCGGTTATGAACGGCCCGGAAAACCGAGGGAAGGATTTACTTTATGTTGTTGATGATGCTATATCTGTTTACTCACTTGATCATGTTACTTGTTGGTTGTACTTTGTTTAACCTTGTGATTATGGGATAATGGGATTCCTTTATGCTTAAGCTTAAAACTCGACCTACACTAAAAAGCAAAAGCTGCTTGTTAAGGCGATTAATCGACCTCTCGAGCCTCATTAACCCCGGCTATGCTTGCGGAGTTCGACATGGACTCACCCTTGCTATTTCCCCACACTTTCGGGGAAGAAGTTAGGCTTGTGATCAACCCGGTCGGTCGGTCCCTATGGAGTCTACACCGGAAGATCGAGTGTCATTCCGGTTGCGCTAGGCGAGGTTATCTTCTTGTTCGTTATGTTTAAAGCATTGTGAATTGATACTATCATTTATTTGTAAACTATATGTGAGATTCGACTTCCGGGGCTCACATATAGCATCATCCGGTTTTGTTCTTAAAACCGGTGTTACAAAGGTGGTATCGACTCCGTCTTGTATGTAGGAAGCAAAGCCTAGTTAGAAAATGGTCGTCTTAAGGTTTTGAAATTGCTATGACATCCTTGTTCTATAAACCTTGGTATTTTTCTTCTCTACTATATTCCTACCTTGATATTGGTCTCCTCCTTGATGCTTGTAAAAGAAAAGGTCCTTGTTCCCATCTTCACTCCTTGCCTTGATATGCTTTTAGAATCTTCTCTTATGACTTTCTTACGACATCTGAATAAGAGCTTTAGGATCTTTGCCCTTTATATGAAGATGACGATAGCATCGCAAGTTTAAGTCAATGTTTGAAGTGTGAGCATTTATTTGTTAAGATGGATTGTCATTATGCATATGCTTGATTTGGATCTTTGTATTGAGTGCAATGATCTTGTTGGATTGTACACAATTTCATTTAGTTTATAGGACTAAGGTATAAGGATTTATAATGAAATAAATAGTCGGGTTGGTTTTCTTGTTCTATCCTATCCTGTCTTTTGGAGCAACCTATCATCTTTGGTTTGAATCTCCTTCTTGGATTACCAAAAATCATGAGAAAATTTTTGGACAAAAGTACACTTCAATATCTTTCTCTGAGCATAAGATTTACCACGATATCTGTTATGGTTTGAGAGTTACAAAAATCACAAGATGATCCATCTATCTTTGTATGAAATCTGGAACATATTCTAATGTGCACTTTGTTTTTCATCAACTTAAGTGCGAATCTGGAGAAGTCTTCTATAAGAAAGTTGTAGAGGATTTCATTAGTTTTCCAACGGTGTAAAGTACGGCCTTATTGGATTAACGAGAACTCGAGTTATTGATGTTTTATTGTCTTCTTTGTTTTTACTCGCGGGAATTTCAGATTACGATTTTGCCTATGCATGTGACTTTCTCTTGGATATTAGAAGGTCATTAAGATGGATTAACTCACATGAGAGAACATTTAAGCTACCCCTTGCTGGTCCTATAATAATGTTTTTTTAAGGGTGGTAGCCATATTGAAGAAGTCACAAGTATGAAGATTTCATACAAACTAAGTTGTTAAGCTTCGGAAGCATCGACTATATTTATGGTTGGGAAATCAACATCAAGTGTAGGCATGGTTCACTTAAGATTGGTAATTTTTGCATCATCTACCTGGAGCTTGTGTGTTCATCGTGATTGGGTTTTGTTTCGAGTTATCACGTTGAGGTTCACTTAGAACTCAAGACAAGTTAGCTTTTACGGCATAGGAACGAGGATGATGGACTTCTCTCTGATGTGGTCGGTGAGAATTATTTGGATAAAGCTCTCGTGGTTCAGATATCTCTCTCCGATGGAGCATGGAGATAGTGATTTCTCGGACAAAAGGATGATATCTAGTAGGAACATAAGAACCATAAGGACATCTTCATGAAGTTTTGAGTTTGAGATATCATTGTTGGATGGAACTAAACTATGTATATGAATTACGCTATCACTTAAGTGAAGGAATTTCTCTAACTTGGATAAGTTATCTCTAGTGGTGGAACAGAGGTTAGAAATATTGGTAATATAGAACTCAACCAGGCGATGTAGGATTGACTCGAGTGTCTTTGGATGTTGATAATTAATTGGAGTTGAAAGAATGTTTTGTCTAAGCCTCTCAAGATGTTACTACAAGAGAAGATATTAAGGTGTGTGGTATTTACACAATTTATTAGAGTGGCGCCTACAAGGATCTTAAGAATATTTAAGACTACTAAGTTGGTCTTGAGTTGCATGTTGGATTGGGCTAATCAAAAGTGATGACATGGAAAAAGGTGCTACCATCCGAGTTGCGAGAAGTCGTTTACTTAGATGCCCTTAGCAAAGAAGAGTTAATCTAAGAAGATTCGGACGACACCGTGGGCTAAAAGTTTAGATTCAAGGCTTGAGCAATTAATGTTTTGATGTTGGATGAAGGGTCTACTTTGGGATAAAAAGAGTCACAAGGGACTTCTTTAGTAAGTTGGTTTTGAGCATGTGACATTATTATTGGATTGAAGTGACCACATACACATGGCGTGGAAGTATGTTATCAAGGTGAAGAAAATATTGTTTTTCGATGTCTTAGCTAGTCAAAGATAGTTATGCTAAGAGGATTCGAATAACACTAAGATCGGGCTATGAGTGGAACTTCGAGTAATGTCATTAATTCTATAGAGTTGGCAATTAATAAATTCACTTTGGAGTAGGAGGAATCACAAGGATTTAATGGAAGTAACAACAAGGACTAGGGAACTGTGTTCAAGTTTGAGTACCTTATAAATATTTGGAGGATGGTGGTAGAACCTACTTTGGATCGACAGATTCATGATGGTCAATTGGAAGGTCTATATGATGGTTAAGGTATTTAAATGTTATGAAAACTACTCCCTTGTCTACCCTAGTCGATCTCTTCTTAAGGGGGGTAGTGCTTTAATCACATGTACGTGTTTCCCTCAATCTATCTTTAAGTTATCAGCTTATCTTTAAGCTGTGAGTTTGTCTTTTGGATTACCCTCTATTTATGATCATCTATCCTTGCTAAAGCTACTGTTGTTGGCCACCGGATGGTAGGAACTAGAGGTAAAAATATGGAGTTAGGAATTAGATATTATGGATTAGAGAGACTGTTATGGCCTTGCAATTTGGAATTGTTGGGGACGAAGAAATGTCATACAGTTGATCATTGCATGGTCATTAAGAGAGGCATAAAGAGCATTAGTGTGAGAGTAAGCTAGCACAAGACAAGTGGCTTAATAGTTGGAAGTTACCTTAGAGTTGTTTGGAGTATCCTTTACAATTTTGGAATCAGTGAGCACATTGGTTGGAGTAAGATTATTAAGATAAGCTAGCAAACCAAAGGCAAAATCATTACCGAGAAAATGGAATTACTCAAAAGAGTGACAACGATTCGTGAGGCGGAGTATCTCAATCTCTTCGATCTTTATCTTCCGAATCTCAGGACGAGATTCATCTTAAGGGGGTAGATTTGTAACACCCCAAATTTTGCCTCTTTTGAAAATAGAATAAAATGATTTATTTATGTATTTATGTGCCCATGAAATATAGGAAAAAGAACATTTTTCATTAAATTAAAATTTAATATAGGGTTTAGAAACATGGTGGTGTCTCATGCTGGAGGATATTTTATTTTTGTGATGCCTGTTTTCCGTTTGATTTGAATCTGATTTCGAAATCCATTTGAAAAGCTTTTGAAACTAGTTTGAATAAAAAGGAAAGCCTTTCTATTTATTTTTTCCTCCTTCCTGCCATTTCAGCCCAGAGGGCACAGCCGGCCTATTCCTCCTCCTTGTTTTTCTTTGCTGAACCGAGCCTGTGCCCGGATTTCATCTTGGGCCGGCCCATTTCGGTAAACAGCAGCAGCAGCACATGCCCTCCTTCCTTTGTCCGGCTGACGAGCGGCCCCGCAGCTTTCCTCTTCCCTGAGTCGAATTCGACCGAGCTCGTGTTCGAGCCGGACGTCAACCGTGTGCGTCGCACGCCAGAACCCCGAACCCTGAACCTTTCCCGATTTCTTCGACCCGAGCCTCTATAAGAACCTAATCCGCGTCCGCGCCGTCCTACGTTCCCATCTAATCGCTCCAGCAGCCGCCTAGCCCTAGCTCGAGCAGAAAACCGCCGCCGCCGCTAAATTCCGCCGCCGGGCTCGTTTTGCCGCAAGCTTCGCTTCAATCTCGCCGTAAGTAAGCTCTAGTGCTACGCCTTGACCTTGCGCACGCGCTGAATGTTCTAATCCGGTCCCGTTTGGCTTGTTTTGCATCGCCGGCGAGGACAGGTCGACGTCGCCCGTCGGACCGAGCCAAGTTCCGTCGACCGATCGCATCTGCCCTCGATTTTGTGTCAGGTGAGGTCGCGCCGTTCCCCTCTTTCGATTGAGCCAACCAGCGTCGATTTCGGTGCACCGTAGCGGCCGGACCAGTTACTCCGGCGAAGTTCCGCCGCGGGCCGGCCATGGCGCCGCCGTCTTTCCCACCTCCGGCGAATCAGCGCCGCCGGTGCCTCCCCAACCTAATCAGAGCCGTCGGTTTTAAATCCTACGGCCATCAATCCAGGATACCCCTTCGTCCCGGCTCTTTTTTGCAAATTAAACCCCGCCGTCTACGGTTAAATCCGTGAAAGTCCTTGGCGAGTTTCAGTCTTTCCACTATGCCTTCGGGAAAGCGTATTTTCCTTTTAACAGCAGCAGTTTACGCTTTCATCTATTTACAGAATTGCCACTCAGATTCAAATAGCCATATCTTTCTAGTTTTAAATCCGATTTGAGCCGTTCAAATTTCGTTAGATTCGTAATTCCATAATCTACAAGTTTATATCACTGTTAGACAGGTTTTTTGAACTTTTAAATTTCAATTTATATTTAGTTTATTATTTTATTACTAGTAAACTTGTAAAATTCATATCTACACCGTTCTAGCTCCGATTTTTTGTGATCTTTATATCGATGTGATCGTAGCGACGAGTAGAATAGTTTTATATGTTTTTCAAACTGTTATTTTACTGTTTGGTATACTTTTCACTTATTATGTCTATGTTTGCCTCGTGTTTGATTGCATGCTCGATTGTGTGTTGCTTTGCGTGATCGATTGAGTAGGCGGTGAGCGGAAGTTCGGGGGCGCTTAGGAGCATTACTTTGAAGAAGACCAGCAAGCTCCTCAAGACTTCAATCAAGGCAAGTATAGCTTGGGATCATCCTTGATGTCCTATTCACCTTAATTAATATTTCATGATGCATGTGTCCTCCTTGATTGCCTTTAAGGATTTTACCTAGCCCTTGAATACTTGTTCCTTGATTCCTATGGGTACATGCATTGGGTAGAATTTTTGCTAGCGCTCAACAACAATAAAGATGCTTAATAATTATGTTATAAGAAATTGTTGATCACATGGTTCATAGAGGCGAAAAGAGCTATGTTTTGTTTATGATGCTCTTAGCTCTCCATAAGGACTTATCCTTTGGCAAAATCTGGGATATACCGCACAACTATGTGGGCTCACGTGGCTCGGCTCTAGGCGTTCAAGGGTTTTGCCTATCTTTGTTGATGGTTTGCGGTAATTGGGAGAAAGGGGTTGTAGCTCTCGTTGGCCATTAATATTGTTAGGGGGACCTTTGAAGGGCTTTATATGGTTTTCATTTGTTTAGGGAGTCGCGAACCTACTCGGTGAAAATCATAACCCGTAGTGAAAGTGTACACACCTGCTTGCAGAGTTAAAACGATATATCGGCCGTGTTCGCTATTATGAGCGGCCCGGGAAAACCGAGGGAAGGATTTACTTTATGTTGTTGATGATGCTATATCTGTTTACTCACTTGATCATGTTACTTGTTGGTTATACTTTGTTTAACCTTGTGATTATGGGATTCCTTTATGCTTAAGCTTAAAAACTTCGACCTACACTAAAAAGCAAGCTACTTGATTAAGGCGATTAATGCGACCTCTCGAGCCTCATTAACCCCTGGCTATGCTTGCGGGAGTTCGACATGGACTCACCCTTGCTATTTCCCCACACTCGGGGAAGAAGTTAGGCTTGTGATCAACCAGTCGGTCGGTCCCCTCGTGGAGTCTACACGGAAGATCGAGTGTCATTCCGGTTGCGCTCGCTAGGGGTTATCTTCTTGTTCGTTATGTTTAAAGCATTGTGAATTGATACTATCATTTATTTGTAAACTATATGTGAGATTCGACTTCCGGGGCTCACATATAGCATCATCTGGTTTTGTTCTTAAAATGCGGTGTTACTGAGGCGACTATTGCATCTGTTGTCTTGGATTTGCCTCGAATGAACAAGGAGAGAATCGACCATACTCGATGGGGTGTTGCCGATCTGTCAGAGGAGCATATTAAGTATGCTACCATTGATGCATTTCTGTCATACAAGATTGTTCATGAGATCGAGATGAAGCATGGTTACGTGTTTGAAACTAGAGCTTATTTTCTCAATACACATGTTGTGTATCGTTAATCATTAGAGTCAAGAAAGTATTATTAGTTTGTTAGTTGGGATTACCTAGGTTTGCCTATGTTATGGAGGTTGTTGGAAATTAAGATGTTTGTATGTATTGAGAGATCTTAGACTAGTTATGGGATTGTATATTATGTAAGCTTGGAGATTTGAATGAGTGATGTATAATAGTGTATTAAGTTGTATCGAGACAAATGTAAGTTATATTATATATATTTATATGAATTGATTAATGTTATGTAAAGTTGACGTTTTTTGCTGCTTTTATTTACATTGAAGTGTTGTTTGCTACTGTGTCGCTTATTTTTTGGTTCATATGCTTATTTTGGCATTGGATTTCGAGATATTTGTTTGTTTGTTTGAGTTATTATGAGGCAAAATAATTAAAAGTGGTTTCCTTCTTATTCAAGTTTTCCGATGGCCTGTTTGAAAAGAGGTGGGTACTTCATTTGGTTGGCGGGAATTTTTTTTTTTGCGTTGCAAGTATTGAATTTTGTTTTTGGGTTGGCGCCTGATTGTCTTTTTGGCGCCATTTTTTGATGTCCTGTGTATGAATTCCATTTAATGAACTGGCAACTATATGTCAGATGTTTATTGCATAGCGGTATCAATGTTTTTAATTGGAATTCTTATGTACTATTGTGTTCTGAGTATAGTTAAAGTAGTTTTATTTCATTGTAGGTTTTGTGTACTAAATTTGAGGGGTGGCAAAAAAGAAGTGTGTGAAGTGCCATCGGACTGAGCATCTCTCCCTGGCTCTGTATGCAGACGGTCGCAGTGGCTACGGTGAGTAATGAAAGCGCAGCGGACTTTGTCACATGGGTCTCTGCTGTAGTTGCAGAAGGCGTTCGGTCCAGTTAGAATCCTTGGAAAGGTGAGTTTCTTTCTTTTTTTTTTTTTTTTTTTTTTAGTATACCAAATCAGTTTGCACAGCTGTAGTATCTTGTACATGCACGAACACACACGCCCACATAACCCCCCACACACTACACTCACACCACACGTGCATAACTGGCCTACAACTGTACACAGATCGAGGAAGACCGCGTCATATCACCGGGACCATCCTGGCTCCGTGGCGACGAGCGTCGCACTTTCCGCTGGCTTGACTTCACGCGGAGAGAGGCTGCAGATAAACCGAAAATAAATTCCCGAGGTGAGGCCCCTAGGTCGATTCCAGGAATCGAACCCAGGACCGGCCGCTCGTTCCACTCAGAGCGTACCAACCGAACTAAGTTCGGTCCTCGGTGAGTTTCTTTCTGGTCCGCTGTGATCAGTTGCATATAGGATTGGTGTGTGCTCTGGTGTGCTGTGCACACTTCTTCTCTCTCTGTTCTGCTGGTATATATATAGCCGTATGCTGCTAGGTGCTTTCATCGCTCAAGTCTTTGGTTGCTGTACTGCGCCTGCATTGCGAATCCACTATTTGACTTTTCCATTTCTTGCTGCCATCGCTCCCACCAGTCCAGCTCCCACCACTCCTGCTCGCGGCAAGGGGGAGGGCAGGCTTAGTTTGGGTGGATCTTTGTCTTCTCGGAAGCGCAGTCGGCCAGATGCTGATGCTGCTGAGGAAGGAGGGCTTCCTGTTTCCAGTCTTGGTGCTCTAGCTGCAGCTGTTTCTGGCTTTGGCTTTGCTGCTGCTGTCCCTGTATCACTCCAGGGTCTGGCAGAAGCGTCGGCGGCATTAGCTCTTCATGGTATGGATCCGCGTGATGCAGATTATATTCCTCTGTTGAAGGTATTATTGAAGATCATTATCTGTGGATTATGTTGTTTTGTAACTACATTTATTGCTGAAATAGTTGATGCTTTATGTTCTTGATTTTTTGGATGAATATTGGGTTGTAAATTTGGATTATTTTTTTACTGGAACAGAAGTTCTTAGACGCTCGTGCTACTGCTATGTTTGGGCGTCGTGCTGCAAAAGCTGAAGATTGCGCATTCGGTAATCTTGGTGGTCAGAAATCAGTTGTTGTTTCTGAGGGTAGTGTGGCATCGCCTGGTCTTCGTACCGTCGAGGGTGGTCCTGAGTTTACTTTGGTTTGTCCTTCTGATGTGCAGTAGGTACTTCATTGTTTTTATTTATTTGTTTGTACAAATGTGGCTGTAATGATTGAATTTGTGGTTGCCTAATTTGGTGTCTATTTTTTTCCTGGATATGACAATTGATGGTGTCAGTTCGGTCTCAATGAAGTTAGATATATGACTGTCTAATACACTACTACAAAGCGGGGATATAGTAACACCAGCTTGTGTTACTATAGATTAGAAAAAAATGTTACTACCATTCTTAGTAACACATTTCTTTTTGTGTTCCAATAGGCTATGTTACTATAGATTGGTTTATTGTAACACATTTTACTTGTCTATAGGAATATTTTTTTCTAGTGTTACAAGGATTTTTATTGTAACACTTTTTTTTGTTGTAGTAACACTTAGTTTGTAACACTTTTTTTTTTTTTATTCTAGTAACACTACTACATTAGGAGAGAGCATCATATGGAACAAAGGAACACATGGTTTGTAACACTTTTTTATATCTAGTGTAACATATTTTTATTTTGTTTTTAAAAATTCAAAATAAAATAGCAAAATATTTTTATTTAATGGATGGAGGGCCCATCGGTCAGCCATACACTATCCCTCACCATTATTATTTTTTCAAAGTTTTTAGAAATATTGCAATCATATGGCTTCGAACCCATGACCTCCCCGCTTGCATGTCACCTTCCCTACCACTGGACTACACAATCACTTGTGTCTATTGCCCATTTTGGTTCCCCACATATCTTACGAATCCGAGTAAAAATTGACTATTTGAGACCCTAGATAAATTCAAATAAAATAGTTGTCAACTACAAAGTTTCATAACTTTTCAAGATATACAATTTTGGTTAGAAAGTTTTTCCATCCAAGTTCATTCGAAAAAATTCAAATTTTGAATTTTAGACATTCAAACGCCCACATTTGAGGCATCAAATAAAGTCAAATGAAAAGTTGTGAACAACGAAGATTCATAACTTTTTGAGATCTATATTTTTATTAAGGTCATTTTCCTATCTGAGATCATTTTAAAAAAATTAATTTTTTTAGTACCCCATTTTATTATTTGGCGTCTATTTGTAAGGGCGACTCAATCACCGACCCCTTACAATAGAATGGGGCCACTCTTACAAATCATTTTTTTTGCGTAGTGACTATAACGGTTCTAATCCTATCCTAGTGTTGGGGAGGAGCATACTAACTAAAAAGGAAGGGCGTGGCGGTTGGCGGTGGCGGCGGCGATGATCCCGGTGGTGATCGGTAGGGGGACATCTAGCGCAATGTCCTTGTGGCTCACAATTGGAAGGGCTACATGTATATTTTTCATTGTAACACTTGGGCCGGTAACATTATTTTGTGTTACTATAGGGCATATATTTATAACATATTTTATATGTTCCATTTATGTGTTACAATGCGGTGTTCTATTGTAACATTTTACTTGTAACACTAATTTTGTGTTACTAAAATTATTACCCGATAACACATTTTTATGAATAAAGTGTTTTGTGTTACAACCAAAACCTGTAACACTCTTTTTATGTTCTTGTGAGATTTCGATGGAACACATTGATGAATATGTTACAAGAAAGTGTTACAATATCCTTGTTGTGTAGTAGTGATAGGCCGTTTTTTTGTTATAGGATTTGCAATGGATACGTTTTAGGGTGAAGTACAACTTCACCCTAAACTTCACGGATCTAGTGTGAATGCCAGAACAGTCCGTTGTCTTGTCTTACAAATTTATGTGACTCATGTTATCTAACTTGTACACAAATTGTGTTGTCTTGAATACCTTTTTCGGGTTGATCCTTGGTACAACCACCAAGAACTAGGTGGAAGATTATAAAAGGATTAAAGAGAAGATCATATCCATCTATCTATCTTTCTTTGGAGCAATTTGAAGATAATAGATCTTGCGTTGTGCGGTCCAAGTGAATAGTAGCGATAGCTATAGTTGGTACTCATTGTTCCCTGTTAACATAGATGAGAAACATCGACGAGAGGGGCTCGCGGCCGTGGGACTATAATCTCCCGTGTAGGTCTCGAGCCCTGGTCATGCCCATGGCTAGCGCTTAAGACCTGCACTGGAGATTATAATCCTACCAAGGGCCGCAAGCGTCTCGACGGTGTCGTCGTCCCTACTTGAGTCTGGACCCGAGGGACATCCATACAAGTCTTCGTAGCTTAGGTCTTTCTTACTCTCTTTGACAATGTTCGCTTGCTCTTGCTTCATCTTATTTCAGCTTGTTATGTCTCACGGAATACTATTAAATTAGCTAAAATCAGGCGTTAGCAGAACAACCTGTTCTCTATAATGTTATTATATTATCAAAAATTTGTTCAAATTTGGAATGCTCTACCTCTCCAAGAATCTGTATTGAACCTGTATTGCTAGTTTGTGCATTGTGGCTCAACAAACGAATTTAGCTTGATTTGTTCCGTAAAGAGCCAAATTTTGGCCTTGTGTTGAAACAAATTTGGCATCGAACACTCACCTCATTCTGTCTCTCTCTCTCTCTCTCTATCTGCATCGAACAGACATGTCAAATGACTCCATACGTGACCCTGATGTACAGGTAGTGTTCGGGCATGTCATGATTACGATTCTCTGAACCCGATCTTTGGAAAAAAAAGAGTCGTAGGATCGGTCGCGGTCTGGGAATGACAACTTCGGCCTGCACCAGGGACCGGACCGAACGACGAGTTTTTATATTCCCAAAAGTTTTGACCAAAACCTTTTCCAATAGGGATACTACTACTACTTTTCACGGGGGACTCGGCGGTGGCGGAGGCGGCCGGCGGCGGCCGTGGCAACGTGAATGCTTCGAGTTTTGTGTCACGTGAGCGTCGGATTAATGACGGATTAATTATAGTGAAAATATTTGTCTCACGGTTTCCAAGCGGGTTATGAAGTTAGTTTTTAATTAGTCCCGAAAACTCTTTCGAGAAATCGGTCAAACAACCGATGTCACATTCAAAAATTTTCACTCCAAAGTTCTTCACCATAAAATGTTTTACGACTCTTGACTCACCCGTCTGTGAGAGACCGGCGGAGTGCCGCCATTCCTCGTCCTCGGGATTGAAGAACTCGATTTCTATTTTTAATCTGCAGCCAAAAGCTAAAAGCAGTCTTTCTCCCTCCTATTAACTCCAAACTATGTTTCAAATTTGAAATACTAGTACACAAGTTACAGTCGCCTTAGCAAACACGCGTCTGAAGTAGTTATGGAGATATGATGCAAAAATGTGTTGCCCTACTGTACATTATTAACCGGGTGCCCGTGGGGCCATGGTGTCTGCATCGAACACTCTATAGTACATATTGTCTCTCACACCTCAGATCCCCTCACCTCACTCTCTCTCTGTCTCTCTCGCAATCTCTCGTCTCTTCCTTCTCCCATACTAGTACTACTAGTAGTAGTACTACTACTCTTCTCCCCTCTTCTGTTGACTTCCAAACTCTTCTCAACCAAACAAGAGTAGAGAGCGGTCCGACACGAGGTGCGCCTCGCATCTCCATCTGGGTAGGTGCACCTCTTTATCACATCTATACAGCTAGATATGGTTTTTCATGTGGTTCTAGACACAGCAAATATAGAAGTTTTTTGTTTGGTGGTTGCAGATCTGGGGTCCGTCGCGGGGCCTCCGTGGCCCTGGTGGCGGCTACGGCGAGGTCGCGCCATCGACTTGACTTCTTGACCAGGGATCCCTACCGGCGTGGGGCCTTGGCGATGAAACGAGGCGTTTATCGTGGCGTTCGACGGGGATTGATGGCGCCGTCATCCGGTGAAGTCCGGCCGCTCGGATCTGCGGTGTTTTACTAGTGGGTTGGGGCGGAGGCTGAAGAAAATGTCACAAGAGAAGCACATCTTCTTGGGTAAGCACCGAAATCTAGATTGTAAAGTGCATTATCCTTCCTTTTTTGAAGGGTTTTTTGAATGGCTCTAAAAAGGTTTTGTTTTGTGTTGCATATCCGTGTGACTCATGCTATCTAGCTTGTACAACTTTGCTCAATAATTTTGTTGTCTTAAGTACCTTTTTCTGATTGTTCCTAGGTACAAACCCAAAGACCTACGAGGGAGATTATAAAAAGATGGGGAGGAGGCCCAAGAAAATGTCGCAAGAAAAGCACATCTTCTTTGGTAAACGCCGAATCCTGGTTGAGCTTGGCAACCACAGCGGCATGCTTATGATTGAGATTGGCAACCACAGCGGCGTGCTCCTTGTTTGCCTCAATCGGTGTATGGCGGAGCTGGGTGACCTCTGCTTTGCTCGCTTGCAGCTCCTTTTCCACCTCTGCGTCGCCCTCCTACTCATCTATGCTGCTGGAAATTTGAAGATAATAGATCTTGCGTTGTGGGCCCAAGGTGTGGTGCGGTCCAAGTGAATAGTAGCAGTAGCTGTTTAGATACTCATTGTCCCTGTTAACATCGACGAGAAACATCGACGAGAGGGGCTCGCGGCTGTAGGACTATAATCTCCTGTGTAGGTCTTGAGCCCTAATCATGCCCATGGCTAGCACTTAAGACCTGCTATTTGGAGATTATAATCCTACCGAGGGGACGCAAGCGTCTCGGCGGTGTTGTCGTCCCCTACTTGAGTCCGGACCGAAGGATGGTGCCTTCTAAAACGGATGGTGCCCGAACAAACAAATTCTGATTTGGGGGTGTTTAGTTGGTGAAACATTTTGGGTTCGACTCTTCGTAATGAGTTTTTGTTTGTATTTGATAACTAGGTTCAAAAGATTTGTCTCGCAATTTACAACTAAAGCTGTGCAATTAGTTTTTATATTACATACATTTAATACTCCATGCATGTGGCAAAAAATTCGATGTGACGCGTATTGTAACACTTTTTGGGTTCACTTTTTGTGAACTAAACGCCCTCTTGTTTGGCCTTGTGTCGAAACAAATTTGACAGCCCTAGATCAAATGGAACAACGGGAGCTTGGCCCCGACGATCCCCTATGGAAGTTGCTCGAGATATCGATGGAATGTCTACATCACCACCGCTCGCCCGCAGTCTCTTCTTGGACAATTTGGAGTTGCCGAGAAGAGCAAGTGTTTAGTTCTTGTGTTGATGAGTCAGGCTTTGATGATGGTAGTCGGGTAGTAGAAGAGGCTGAAGCGGCGAAAGACCGGTTGATTTTGAGATTAGAGTTGAGCCGCCTGTCATGCCTTTTGGAAGCGCAAGGTTCGGATTACCGCAACACGAACCCGAACTGTGGGTCTATGAGTATTTGAGTGCTGAGATCATTGTTGATGTTGAGCTTCAAACCAATGATTCTATCTTTGAATCACGGGTTTTATAGCAACAACAAGCTTATCGAAGTAGGCGAGTTAACTAAAGCAACAAAGGAGCGAGAATTCAGTTTCTGAATCTGGGTGTTGTAGCAATAGAAGCCTATTGAAGTAGTTAACTAAAAACTGAAAACAGAGGAGCATAATTCAGTCTATGAATTTCAATTGTTGAAGGACAACAAATCTGATGTAGTTGACCCTAATCAAGATGGAAGGAAAGAGTTGAATTTGAGTGCGAGGCTGAACTTTGTAAATATGACAAAGGGAATGGAGAGGCTGAACGGGGGCTCAAGAACGAGAATCTAAATGTTCGTGCTAGTTTGATGGAAGTTTGCGGGCATAAGGTGAGCCGACGAAGGTAAAGACGAGAATGGAAGTGACTAAAGAGATCTCAGCTGTGCATGTTCGATTTCAGCTACCAAGGATGACCCCATTACTACATCATCAAGAATTGAGAAGAACTTCGATCGGTACTCTGAAAGGTTGAGCGATTCTTCAACTATTGTTGGATCATCAAAGGGCCTTAATGTGAACCTGAGCAGGCTGTACAGGTTCATAAACCTGCCGATTCCATGGCCCCTGCCATCTCTTGTCCAGCTCATGGCCGCCTCCAAGCGACCTAGAGTTTCTCCAACTGTACAACTGTATGTAGGCTTCTAGCTAGCAGCTTTCAGTCTTGATTCACCCGTCCATCCGTTCATAGCAACCAAAAGAATGAAGACACAACCATCACAGACACTTTCTAACATCCCTATAGTTCACCAAACTCTCTAGCAGGAAAAAAACATCCATTCTGAATTCTAATCTCCCAACTCGCCCAATTTCTTTCTCAGTCTAGGTACAAACTAAGCATCTCCCTCGTTGATAAGGGCGTCGATGTTGACCTCGTAAACCACCACGTCTGTCGTAGCTGCGTAGCCATCGAGGAGAGCTGTGTAGTCTATATTTTGCATAAGTTCACCAAGAAAGAGCCTAGGTACAAGCTAATCCTCCCTGGCGATGAGGGCGTCGACGTCAGTGACCGCCACCACGGCCTCAGCGGCAACGACGTAGTAGGGAAGGGCATCCACGAAGGTCGCCCGGGGTCTCCGCGTGTAGGAACCCCGTCCACGCCGGTGAGGTCGATATCCGTGGGCGACTCCACCATTGCGAGACCCGTCAAAGGCGCCCGCGGCGAAGACAGTGGACAGCGACGTCACGCATCTAGAGCCTGAGCCGCTCCGCCTCTGCCTCCGCCTCCTACGCCGCCTCGAACTCCTGGGTACGCGCTGCGCGCAAGCAAGGAACGGGATTAGGAAAACCAAACATGATGATAACGGAGGGAGTATTAAAAGGTCTAAAAGAATACTAGCTTGGCACGATGGGGACTCGAATCGAACCGGACGCGGCCTTAACCGTTTCGCCAAAATACGCGTAACGCGCGGCCGTCCGCCCCTTGCTTGCGGGCGGCGATTAAAAATGATGCCGTACCTTTGGCAACTGAATAGCCGCAGTCATTTACTATTTATACACCTTCTGATCATGGTGCTATCATCTAATCCCTTCCATAATCCCACATGCACGCACTCTCCCAAGCTGCACTCGCTCCCTTCTTCTTCCATAATCAAGATGGCCCGAGAAGAACCCGGGGAGGAAGCGCGCGATAGAGGAGACAAAGGAGGAGGCGGGCAGTAGCAAGGCCATCAACAAATTGGCCAAGAGGCTCCAGGTGGTGGCCGGCAAATGACAATCCTGAGATGCAAAAGCTCCTTGAAGAGGAGTTCACCGTGGAGCGTCGAAGGCCGCCGTCTTCGACCTCGGCGCCCCTGCGGGAAGGGACTGTTGCCTTGAACCAGGTGGTGTCTCGACCGTTGGTGGACAAGGCCAACTTCTACGCCCCCAAAGTGGTGGAGTTGGCCGTTATCCTCCGTGAGCGCATTCCTCGTCCGGCCAAGAAGGGCGTCAGGAAGCAGCAGGAGAAGGGACTAGGTGCTTTTTATTATTTTTATCAATAAAAAGTTCACGGATATATATATATATATATATATATATATATATATATATATATATATATATATGTTGATTATTGCTTTCTATCTTGTATATAGTATGTAACGACTTTTATAATTGAATATTTAATGTATCTTGTCATGCAAATGGCAAAGGGGAACGATGCCTAGTATATAGAAAAGGAAGGGACGAACGTGTGCCCGTGCTTGTCTCCTGCCGTGATGACTTGATTTAACAATGTTTCCTTTTTCCTTTTCTTAAATTAATTAATTTATTAATTCAAAAATCTAGAAAATCAATGGTTGAGAATTGGTTGAGGTATTACCTCCTAGGAAGTAAAATTTGTACCCATAGCTTTGCATATATATGTAGTACTTCAGACCCGTGTTGGATACAAGCGTCTGTAAACTACGTATATTATTATATTGAACTTGTTTTCCATGGGACCATCTTGTCTGTGTTTGTATCCCTTCACTATATACCGCGGCGTCGTAGCCTATACTGCATCAACTCCTTCACTCCGCCTCTCCACTCTGCTTTGCACCGGAGCCTTCCCCGCCACGCGTGCCGCGCGCCGCCTGTGCTCCTAGCCTCTTCCTCGCCACGTGCGCCACCGCCTCCATTCCTCCTCTCCCTCTCCCTCCCTCCGTCGCCGTTGAAGATGAAGTGGCACGGGGGAGGGACCCAAACACGGGGAGGTTCGGTCCCGGTTCCTAATCCCTGGTGAAGACGGAGGTGAGGACACCGCCAAGGTTCAAGAAGGGCGTCCTGGGCGCCTTCACGGGGCACAACAAGCAGGGCATCTGGGCCGCCTCATTGTCGTTGGTGAGGAAGTCTAGAATCCCCTATGTCGCTAGGAGGAAAGAAGCCCTAGCGACGCTGATCTATGAGAGGAGGAAGCGGTCGGCGGTGAAGGCGATGAAGGAGTTGCGTCTGGCGAGCACCGGAGGAGGGAGGAGGCGGCACCCCCGCCGGGGTACGAAATGTAGGCTGATGCGGTGGCGCGGCGACGCCGCTACCACCGGGAGTCCTTGTACTTCACCCCGGCGGTCGGCATTGTCGAGGCGGCAAGCGGCCAGGAAGCTGGCGGAGGCGAGGGCGAAGAAGGAGTCCTCGGCAGTGGCGTCGAGGCAAGCAGACAGGAAGCTGGCGGTGGAGGCGACGACGAAGGAGAAGGAAGCAAGGTCATCGTTGGTGCGGGTAATAATGCCGTATGAAGACCAATTCTAGTATTACCGGGAGTAGTAGTTTCGATTCGATGGCGGCGAATTGAGAAAATCCATTTTGGCCTGGCCACTGGTTTGGCATAGTTTTGTGAATGGTAGTTCTCGACCACCGGTTTGGCATAGTTCACTTACATGCATGCTTTGTTTAAATTGAGAAAAACAATTTCGGCCAGCTTTTTTGGCATTGTTCCGTGAATATAATGGTAGTTCTCACGGCCACCAGTTTTGGCATAGTTCAAGTACATGCATGCATGCTTTGTTTTGGCATGTCACCACTGTAGTTTCTCAATGACCACATCTTGTATGTGGATGATGCTTCTGTTGCATTTTCTGAACGTGATTTGAGGACTGTGATTTGTTTTTTGTTGAAACCATCTCATCTGGATCCCTCATATATAATTGTTTCTGTGCATATATATATGTAGTGCTTGGACGTGGTGGTTGTGAAACCCATCATGCAGAAGCTCCGGGAAGTTTCTGGGGCTATTGAGGATCTCAAGAAAGGGAAGGCTGAGAACGAAGAAAAGGAGAGGCTCATGATGATGCAAAGGCTCGACCAAGTTTGCCAGGCTGCTGAGTACCTGAAGAATTAAAAGGCTGAGAAGGATGCTCAGGAATGCCGCCGATGCTGACAATGCACTAAATAATGTGATCGATGTTATGCTGTACGTCTTGACTTACTTTTGGTGATGATGTACTAGCTAGGGTAGTATTAAAACTATGTGATGATGCAAACTCGATGACTGGTTGTTCAATTTGAGAAAATATATGATGACTAGTAGCTTGTTCGTACAAATTGTTAACCACACATACGTATGCCTGCATATATAGCTAGCTAATTAACTTGTTGCACTAGTACACAACTTACAAAATGTTACATGGGCTTTTTTTTGAATATTAGGGCAACGCTGCCATCCATCAGAATTATCCAATAGACCATGTTCAGTTTTACAACATTGAGAGATGGTATGCCAATTTCAAATCAACCTCTAGGGTCAATATGTCACAACATAAGGCCAGAAACTAAAAAGCTAGAGATAGTTTTAGAACAAAAGAACAACAACCAGTTCAGACACTCAACCCACCATATCTAGTGTCCTCGTAACTTTCAAGAGTTGTTCCAGCTTCTTGAACTCTTGACCAGTGTATTCATCATAGCCCATGCCATCACGCAGCAACTTCTTCAGATTCTCAACAATAGGGACAGGGCTCGCAGCAAGCTCTGCTACTTCATCATCATTAATTATTTCCTCATCCCCAAATGTCGCTTCATCGCGACTGGCATCATTTTGGTCTCGGTCGTTGACACCTTCTTCTCCATGCATGTTCCAACATGTGTACCCAGCCATGAAACCTCGAATGATTAGGTGGGCATGGACTGAAAACGAGCTCGCGTATCACTTCTGGTTCTTGCAGTACAGACATGGGCACCACAAACCCGGCTGCTGGTGCTCGTGCATATCAGCGTCCGCAGCAGCTAGGAAAGATTGCAACCCATGTAAGTACTCATTACTGCAGCGGTTCACCTGGTACATCTAGTGGTTTCGATCCCCCATCGTCTACAAAAATAAGAAGGGTGGAAATGGAAGAAATCCTCAGCCAATTTAAGTCAAGATATTGTTGCCAACAACTAGATGCACTATTCTATCTCAGCCATATGCATTAATCGATGTAGAAGCTGGGATCTTAATATATTCCCTTTTCTAAAAAAGCACTATTGTATCTTAAAAGCATCTATAGCTAGGTTTGCTCACCTACAGTTCAGAGAACGGCCTGACCACCGGCGACCCCCTGCAGAGCTGCTAGGCAGAGCACGGCCTGCCCACCGGTGAAATCCCCTGCAGAGCTGGCGGAGCACATTTCGACACGAAGATGGCGGCCGGAGCACGTGTACATCCTTCTTGTGACGCTCGCTTGAAACTAGGATGAGAGATAATTAATGCCAGCAAGGAACACGGTGACAAAGGAGGAGATCTCTAAGCACGCCGGTGAGTACCTACAGCTTGTTATGGCGGAGCAGGACTGCGTGGAGCACAAACCAATGTAGTTGCCAGCCTGTGCGTCGTGCTCCTCCGCTCGCCCCCCTGCGAGTGTGCCTACCAGAGAGAGACGATGTTCAAGTGTGTGGCAACGCTTATATATGTCCGCGAGTAACGAGCGCCGCGGGTATAAGATACTAACGTGCGTACTGAACTATCATCGCTAGTAGAAGAAGCGCCTGTATTTTGTTCTGCTGAGTTACCTACACGACCAGAAACCCTAATCAGCATTTGTACATATGCGGCAGTGGCGGAGGCAGGATTTCAAGGTTGGGTATTCCCACTTTGACACGCCGCACCTCCACGGCCCTTCCGACCAGCCCGACCCACCACTGCGCAACTTCTTGCAGCGATCGGCACACACGGCCTCACTTCCTTGCGCATCCATGGTCCGTCGCGTGCATCCATGCAAGCAGAGGCTAGAGGCGGAAGAGGTGGAGTCGTGGAGTGCTTCAATGGGCCCAGTGGCCCAGTGGGTCAACCTGGGAAGGTGGAAATTTGGAGCCGGGCTGGAAGGCCGTGGAGTCGTGGTATGCTTCAATGGGCCTAGTGGCCACCAGTGGGTTGGCCTGGGAGGGTGGAAATTCGGAGCCAGGCCGGAAGGCCGGTTTTTTCGAGTTCTACAATGCAAATGAGCCTGTATTGGTTTTACGCTTACAGACATATGGAGCACCTATGTCTGTGTGCCCCTCAAAAAAAAACTATGTCTATGTGAGGTACTCTAGTTACAGACACATACCACCACCACACGTCTGTAACCATACAAACCTCGGGATCATTCCCCAAATCTTAGAGACAAGCATACATTCGGGCGTGCGAAACCAGATGCGCGTCTATGACAGTCCTGACATTACCGACGAATGTCTAAAACAATCGTCTCTAAGCTAACACGTGACTATGATACGCGCCAATATCACAGGCGCATGCACCTGTTTAGTGTGTAACAATTTTGATATGTCGTACGGACACCTGTTATCGTAAATTGTCTCTAACTAAACATGCAAGCGTAATAAGTGTGACCGGTTCTGAGGCCCGTGTAGCTGTCATGCGCGTCTGTTTCTGCCGGCACGCATCTGCAATACTTCAAATAGCACAGACGTCTCTCAACCGCGAATATGCATGTAATGATTCGACATATATAGACACCTTTCACAACAAATCGAAATGCGTAACAACGTCTTGCGGCGTAATCCATTTGATAGTTACAGGCGCTTGTACCTACTACTACGGCGTCGTTTCGCCGACACGTGTAATGCGCAATACTTTCAAATAACACGCAGACGTCTCGACCATGAATATGCGTATAACATACAATGCATTTGTAACAATTCGACATGTACGGACACCGTGACAAGAAATTGTCTCTAAGAACTCGTCTGACTGAAATGCATGTGACAATTACAGCGCGTGTATACGCCCAGCGTCTGTTTTTTACGGGCACGCGTCCGCAATACTTTCAAATAGCCGCGGGCGTCTCTCGACCACGCACATCCGTACAATACCACACGCGTCTGTAGCGGTTCGACATGTACGGACACACTGTGATGACAAGTCGTCTCTAACAACTTCGCGGTTACGTAATGCTTGTGACGATTCTGATCGCTTTTAAGCGCCTAGTGTACGTATATTTCAAAAAGCACAGACGTCTAAACCACACAGACGGGCGGTGCCGAAAAAGGGTCTGTAAACAAACAAGCATCTGAAATATGGCTAATATTGACAGACGAGTGGGAGATAAAGAGCGCTGTGATAAACCATGCGTGCGAAAGCGGCGCTAAAAGCTTACGAGGCGATGGTTTTCTAAAGGGCGTCACATCCTAGACACGCGTGCGTATTCGGCCGGCACGTCCCATAACACGCGTCTATAGCGAATAATCGGACCCGCCCGGTTGAATACGGCGTGCATGTCATCATCTTTATCACAGAGCGCGTATTCATCTTGCCGGACCGTCGTCACTTATTAGTGACGGCGTGCTCGAGGGCGCGTTAGTAGTATCGCACCACGGGCGCCGCGTTATTGCTAGCGTCTCTAGGCGCCTTTGGCGAATATGAGCCTTTTTTACATAGTGTAAATAAACATGAGCTTCCTATAGTTTTATGGATTGTTTATTCCCGGTGTAGGAATGAAATATTTGTAAGTGGATATGGATGGAAAAAGAATGGTATTGCAATTATTCCCATTGTAGGAACAATGCATATGGATATATGTGGAATGTGTGTGGATAAAACTTGTCTTTTCATGGTGAACTCTCACGAGGTAACAACAAAGCTTGAACTACTCAATCCAAAGTAAATAGCATATGTAATCTGGAAAGTCTTCCTAATCTAAATATCATAAATATGGCTTTGGTAGGAATTTAACACTCGCCAAACAAGAGCTCATCATGAAAGATTTTAAATTTTCAAAACAAATCTCCGGATATAGTTTCACTAAGAACAAGATAAACAGCAGCTCGAGACTTTCTCATATCATATCCTCCAATCACCTAGACTTAGATCAAGCATAGGCTACCACAAGTCGAGGTTTAGAGCAAATTTCAAATCGAGAACAAATATATCCAAAACATGAGAGAAATTTCAAATTGAAAGTAAGGTACTAAACAAGAATTAGAAGCGAGCAACTATTCATCATTTCCAAAGCAAACTTTATTCTAACATTAACCACACCTTAAAAACATATATATAGCTAAGACAAACATTTTGATTTAAAACTTTATGCATCTTTTTATGTCTGGGAATAAACTGAGTAAAAGATACTTATCTTGATAACTGGGAATGCTCTCCCCAAGTTGAATTTGTAGTGCAGGTCTTGAGATGAGCTAGACGGATGTAGGGGATGACATCATTCCATGATGGAGCATTGATGATGACAATCGCTTTCTGTCAAGTGGTCGAATCTCTCCTTTTTCGTCATGGCTCATTGATGCATTAAATCTGTGAAACTCAAATAGACAATGAAGCTAGTGGAATTGATTAAGCATTAGGCGTTGGATATTTTAAGATTTTATTATCTAGAGTTTCTTAATGAGAATTAAAGATTAAGCTTTAACAAGGATTTAAGCAAAAGCTAGTATTTTTGTATTTTCTTATGCGAGCATGCATGTAGGAAAATTAAGAACAAATGCAAACTTTAATTTTTCTACCACCATGGTAAATATTCCTGTAGGTGTTTATGCCACGAGAAGTACTTACATGGGGCTTTAAAAGAACATGCATGAAAATAAACATGCTAATGGAAAAACTATTTATGCGGGGAAAGTAAATATGCAAAACTTAAATAAAGGATACATGTACTTACCTTGGCGCGAGGAGTTTATTACTCCCATGGTTCATCGGAGGGTGCGAAAGGTGGTGCTGATGGTTCTGAGGACGTTACCTCGGATGTTGAAGGAGAGGATGTTTCTGGTTCTGGAGGTGGGCTTTCTTTCTTCTTCCACACCTTGGTTGGTGATTTAGGTGCAGGTTGAGTTACCTCTTCCTATACTTCTTTAGTGTCCTCTTTAAGCTGTCTCCTCCTTCTTTAGGTCTTCTCTGTCCAATCTTCCCATCCCACTTCATTCTTAGATGTCTCTACTGCATAGGCTTCCTAGTCTTCTTGCGACATCGAGATGTACCCATTGTGGCGAGAGCTACGTCTCCTTCTGTTGCACGACTTCTTCGGCTGTTCATAGTTAGCATAATTCTTAAAGTAGCAGCCCACCTTTTCTGAAGGGAATTGGAAGTGGATCTCTCCAGTCCTCATGTAGATAATAGCAAGTGTAGTGTTCAGGAACGGTCTTCCCAGCACTATGGGCGAATTGATGTCTTCATCCTTCATGTCTAGGACAATGAAGTCTGTGTGCACATAGTTGTCATGAATCTGGACTGGTACATCTTTAGCTATGCCTTCTAGAATCCTATAGGATTGATATGCCATCTGCAACTACGTATATGTGAAGCTATGGTGAAGTGGCAGCGTAGTCCCATTTTGAGTAGACTGCATTGATCATGTTCACAGAATCTGACTGCTTCTTCTTGTTCTTTCTTCTATTGGTCTTCTTGACAGGTGCAGCAGTTTCATAACCATATTGAGGTGAGCAGGGGACTCATGTGTCTTGTTCTTGAAATGGAAAGTCTCCCTTCTCCCTTTAATGGTGAAGCAGATCTTGGCTTGTGCAGCATAAATGATAGCCTTGACCGTGTTCAAAAATGGTCAGCCCAATATGATTGTTGACCTCTCATCTCCTCTGGTCTTGAGGACGATGAAGTCTACTTGTACATACGAGTTGCCAACTCGTAGACAGATGTATTCAAGAATTCCCTTGGGGTAAATGATAGACTGATCTGCAAGCTGCAAGCACATGGTTGTATATGATAAAGGAGCACCATGGATCTTTTCATAAATTACCTTTGGCATGATGTTGATGCTGGATCCGTGGTCACAAAGCGTGTTGTTGAAGGTGTGCGGCCCAATCTAAATAGTGATGGCTAGTCTACCTGAGTCTCCTTTCTTGGTTGCCAAGGAGTCATCGTTCCATCCTTGCTTTGAGAAGTCTTTATAATAATAGCCTGCATTAAAATATCGACAAGGTTTGTAGACTCTAACTCTTTTGGCTGGCCTGGTATCTTATGCTTTTCTAGCGGGGAACAGTGTGGCTAGGCGAGCAAGCGGTGACTCTAGCATCTTCTTAAAGCTATCTTTGGTTCTTCATGGTAGTGGAGAAGGTGTCTAATCTGGTGCTGATGGTGTCTAAAGTTTTGTCAATGGCAACCACCTTCTTATTGATCTGCTCAATAAATCTAGACTGACCAGCAAGTAACTCTCTCAATGGAGGTTGATTGAAGTTGTTACCTTGGTAATTACCTTGGTAGTTACCTGAGTAGTTAGGCCTTTGTTGCTGATTCCACCCTTGAGGTTGTTGAGGATGATAATTGTTGTTATTGTTGTTGATGTAGTTCACATCCTCAAGGATTTCTAGACAATTCTTCCCTAAATGTCCATAGCTTCCACATTCTTCAAATGTCATGAGGCGTCATTAATGTGCATGACCTCTCTCTTCTCATGATCTTGGTTCTCGGCTTCTTCATCGGCAAGTCGAGCTTGGCTGATATCATGTCCACCTCTTTAAGCTGATGGACTCCTCCTCTCTTCCGAGTGGAAGTGAGCTCTTCATTCCAACTCTGGTTGGATGCCATCTTCTCAACAAGTGTAGTAGCATTGGGGAGCATGAGTGCTAAGAAAGCTCCTCCAGCAGCAGCGTCCATTATCTCACGGGTGCTAGTGGTTAGCCCGTGATAGAAGGTCTGCATCAAAAGCCCGTCCTCCATGCCATGATGAGGACATTCTAAAATTAGATCTTGAAAACATTCCCAAGCCTCAGGGAATGACTCATTGTGTTATTCTTTGAAAAGCTTGAAATTTTCCCACGCAAGGCATTTGTCTTGCCCGGTAGGAAAGAACTTGGCGGAATTCGGTTGAGCAGCGGTCCCAAGTGGTGTGTTTCTTCTTGTTGGCGTAGAACCATTGCTTGTCCTTTCCAAGCAATGAGAATGGGAAAAGGTGAAGCGGTGGCATCATGTGCCACTCCCTTGATGGTGAAGGTCTTTGCGGATCTCTAGAAAATGTTGTAAATGGGCACTTGCATCTTCATGTGCCTTCCCACAGAACTGACTAGCTTGCACCATAGTGATGAGTGCAGGCTTGAGCTCGAATCCATTCTCTCCAACATCGATAGTAGGTCCAATGCGGCTGTTGTTGGTGGTCAGAGCAGAGAACTCGCGTAAACTCTTGCTAGTCATAGCCTCAAAATCAGATGCTAAGCTTCTCTTGGAGTGTTGATCTTCGAACTTTCTTTTTTGTGTTTTTTCTTAGCTTTTCTCTTTGTTCCTTGATTAACTTTTCTGGATCACTAAGAAAATTTTACGGAAGATTAGCACTTTGCATACATTAACCTAAAATAAAATGATCAAAAATAAACAAAACAAAAGGGTGAAGCTGTTGTGAGTAGAAGATTATTGGTTGTTTGAACTAATTCCATGCGTATGAGGTATACTACTACTTCCTAAGTTTAAACCTTCCCCGGCAATGGCGCCAAAAATGCTTGTTGACACTGCTTAACGACATCACTAATATAACAATGGCACCTATGACAGGTTATAAAAGCGATGACCCCAAACAATGCTGGTATATGAAAATTATTTTGCCACTAATAAACTAGTCATGAAGGAACCCATACTTCTAGTAAGACAGGTTGTCAATCCATCTTGTGCAACTAGGAAGTATATCATGGCATAAAATAATAAGACTAGGCAGAAAATAAGATAAGGAATAAAGAATATGAAATAAGGATCTGTAAGCGGACAGAAATAATAAAATACCATTGTAGCATTTTACCTAGAGCAAAGACCAGGTTATCATTTCTATGCTACCACCGGGAAGGTATCTACAACTAGATTTGCGTAGCACTAATAATATCCTTATATATGGAATAGTAATAAACCAATAATAAATAATGCTTCTTCTCAACAACGGGGTTAATGTCACAATAAAGATAATAAATATGATAAAGATATATATGATAAATGATAATAAAAAGATAAATGATAAATGTAGGGATCAAGCCATATAATATATAAGATAAAGATTCAACAGTATTCTAGTCTAAGGACTCACATGGGGTAATATAAGAAAAACTTACTAATGGGTAACTATCATCACATGCTATTGCTAAACTCTAATTAGTGCAAACATCTAACTATCATTGTTAGCACTACTACTTCATATCATACTCAAGGAACATCAACTAGGAAGGATTCAATAATGAGATCTTCACCTTCTTCGCGACACACGTCTTGCCGTTCACTATACACGGGGGACGATTACAGAGGACTTAATAGGGTTGTAACCCCTACAATCTACCCCACGACCCAGCATATAGAGGGCATTTGCAGATATAACATATATAAGCACCATGCTTACATAAGTTATAACACCTATCTTGCACGTTACAAGATGAGGGCTATACAATCCTAAGCATGCAATCCATAATAAATATCTAACTCTACTTGACATATTAAAGCAAACAATAAACAATGCAATAGATAATATAATAAAGATAAAGAACAATGTCATAGATAAACTTGAGCAATAAATATATCAAAAGATATAAAATATACCTATGGAACACCTTGGACAGAATCAAGTTCAAGCCTTCCTAGACTTGGATCTCCTTAATCTACTACTATGTAGCTAATCTCTCTAGAACTAGAACTACTCGAGAACTAGGGTTTGTGGCTCGGACTTGATCTCTCGGAACTCGGATCAACCGAATCTCGATCTTGAATTAGGGTTTTAGGGGTGAGGTCTGCCCTTGCTTTTATAGACCCATACGATAAATCTCAGCCCTTGGATCAAACCGACTTGATTGGATGGCTTTGATGAACTCCATAGGTCGGTTGTAGGAAAGTTCCAGAAGCAGGACATGTCGCCCCTCCACGTCGGGCCGCCCGGACCCCACATGTCGGCATGTGGGCCCGCTTCTTGCGAGCTTTCTTCTTTTGTCCTTTAGCCCCTTGGAATTTATACTAATCGCCCTGATTTGGTCATTTTCTTCTGTTTCTCTATTTCTTCTCTTTTCTCTCTCAGATTCTCGCTATTTTACGGAGTTAACCTGCAAAATTGAGTGTGCAACAAAACTCATGGAATTCATTAGTATAAACCCTATCTTCTAGTGTTCTTGTTCTCAAATATTCCTTTTATTCATAATAAAAAGTGGACGATAACTACCGTCAACACTCCACGATAAATATTCCTGTAGGTGTTTATGCCACAGAAGTATTTACATGGGGCTTTAAAAAGACATGCAATAAACATATATGATAAAGTAAACATGCTAAAGGAAAAACTATTAATGCAAGGAAAGTAAATATGCAAAACTTAAATAAAGGATATCGGTACTTACCTTGGGCTCGTAGAAGTTTATTACTCCCATGGTTCATCGGAGGGTGCGAAGGGTGGTAATGCGATGGTTCCCGATGATGTTACCTCTCGATGTTGAAGGAGAGGATGTCTCCAGTTCTGGAGGTGGGCTCTCTTTCTTCTTCCACACCTTCTTAGTTGGCGATTTAGGTGTAGATTGAGTTACCTCTTCCTATACCTCCTCTTTAGTGTCCTCTTTAACTGTCTCCTCCTTCTTCAAGTCTTCTCCTGTCCAGTCTTCCCATCGCACTTCATTCTTTGATGTTTCTGCTACATAGGCTTCCCAGTCTTCTTGTAACATCGGGATGTACGCATTGCGTCGAGAGCTGCGTCTCCTTCCGTTGCGCAACTTCTTTGGCTGTTCATAGTTAGCATAATTCTTAAAGTAACAGCGTACCTTTCTGAAGGGAATTGGAAGTTGATTTCTCCAGTCCTCATGTATATGATAGCACATGTAGTGTTCAGGACAATGGGCGAATTGATGTCTTCATCCTTCATGTCTAGGACAATGAAGTCTGTGTGCACATAGTGGTCGTGGATCTGGACTAGTACATCTTTAGCTATACCTTCTGAAATCCTGTAGGATTGATCTGCCATCTACAACCGTGTATATGTGTTTCGATACGGGGTTGTTTACCATATATAAACTCATAAATTACCTTAGGCATTATGTTGACTCCTCGAGCCTCGTATCACGGATGGTATTTGTAAAAGTTAGGCGATTAATTGAACATTTGATCTCGGGGTTACCTGGATCTTCCATTTTTGGCGGGAGATATGGTGAAGTGGCAAAGTGTAGTCCCATTACTCGGTAGATTTGCATTGATCATGTTCACGAGAATCCGGTCCGCTTCTTCTTGTTCTTTCTTGTTGACGGTAGAAATACCCTATTTTTACATAGTCAAACCGTCAACAAAGTACTCCTTTTGGAAGCTAACATACATATAAACAATGATTTCTTATGCAAATAACCTAGTTCCACATGTAGATGTCATTCTTTGTATACGGATGTGAAACTAGTGGAACTCGGGCCGAAATGACACATTTGGTCACCATCCAGTCAACACCCCAAGTATGGCCATTGGACAATTTGACACCACCATCATGATCTCCATGTCCTATGAAGCTTCCACACAAAATTTGAAGTCATTTGGCCACAAGACCTACATCGGCCGATGCATGACCATTTCATCCCGAGACATCCCGACATGTGGGGACACCTTCTAGAAGAGTTGGAGAAGGCCAAGGCCCAATGGACCAAAGATCGGCCGACCATGATACTTTGGCCCAAACTCTTCCAATGCGACTGCCACATCACTAATCCGTGGGGGGAACAAGAGAAGGCACCTGATTGGTCCGTCAATACGCCCCATGGATCGTGTTGGTACAAAATGAACGTCACGGCAAGTTCCGGACTCAAGACACGGCCCGGCGGTGGGGCCAATGTTCCCGGCACCGGGGGTGGCCCACAGTGTCATGGACCATGGTCGGCCCGACCATGGCCCATTTGGCCAAGGACGTCCTCCCACGCCCATCACATTGTCCACATGCTGAAATTACCTCACACGTTGATCTTAAGGCGGTTGCATGGCGGTTTGATCCAACGGAGGGCAATAGAGGTCACGCGGATCGATGACATGGCGCCGAGTAGCCCCTACTCCACCTTGGGCTATAAATACCCCCTTACCCCCTCACTTCCAAGGCATGACCACAAGGAGAACTCCACTCCAATGTAGTAGGCGAAGCCCCGCTCCTTTAGTGTAGTAGTAGAGTGAGAGAGGGAAGTCTTACGGAGGAAGCCCCTCGTCCAGGGGAATCTCCTCCGAGGTGTACCTCTGCGGTGTACTTCTTCTAGTGAGTAATACATCCGAAGTTCTTTTATACTTTGCATATCTGGTTTAGTATAGTAGCTATTCACTCGTTCTTCATTGGTACATTGCTTTGCTTTTAGTAGAGTGTTCTAGCATAGCTAAGTCACGTGGTTAGAATAGTAAGAGTTAGCGTAGACGTGGTGTCTAGGCTATACCTTACCGGTGTATGCCGCTTCTTTGCACGGATGGATTGTGATAGCCGAGAAGGTAGTGACAGCCCTTCCGGTCTCTGTATAGATCACCACGTGTTTAGGCAAGTTCTTAAAAGGTAAGGCTCCAAAGTAAAATAGTAGTTTGGTAGTGGTGACTTTATTCACCGGATTATCACCCACGCCTCCAAGTGTCCGGGGTCGATAAAGCCACGTTTAGCTACCTAGCCTATCCGGATATCATAGCTATAGAAAACCTCTCAACTCAACTACCAAATACACACCTTGTGTCATCATAGGACGAGTCTTGATTCTTTGTTAGTTCACTTCACGTTCCTCGTGGAAATCGATACCGAATACTCCTAGTGAAAAGCTACACCGGCGTGGCGCTTTGCGGTTTACCGTTGCCATACTTAGGTGTATCGGTCCTTTAGTGGTAACACTAAAGAACTGTCAACAAGCTTTTCTCGGCGCCGTTCTTGGGGAACGGTAGTCGTCTTAACATTGAATTGGGTCGTCCGAAGTTATCTTTTATTTTTACCTTTCTTTTCTTTTTTTTTCCTTTTCCACAATGAACCAAACACCCATATCCCATTTCGCCGCTCCAAAGGGCACTTGTTTGGAGCCTCCACCATCATCACAACCCATCCATACATCTAGCTATGAGCTTCGCCCGGGCTTCATAGCCATGGTTCAGAAAAAACTTTCTCCTGGGGACAAAGATGAGAACCCCTATGCTCATTTGCGTGAGTTTGAGCAATTGTGTTCATGTCTTCACATTGAGGGCATGACACGAGATACCCTTCGTTTGAAGCTCTTTCCGTTCTCTTTAACGGAAAAGCTAAACAATGGTATGCTCGCTATGTAGAGAGTATAGGAGGAGAATGGGAAAAGCTTCAAACCAAATTTTGTCTTACCTTCTTCCCTATCTCCCGTGTTGTCCATCTTCAAATAGAGGTCCTATCCTTTAAACGAAGGAAAAGGAATATCCGGGCATAGCCTCGGGCCCGTATCACCGATTCAACATCATATGGCCCCTAACCTTGGTATTTCTAAACCGGCATTATTGCAACATTTCTATTGCGGCCTTACCAAGGAATCAGCCCAAAACCTTGACATAGCTTCGGGGAGCTTTCTTGCATCTCCCCGTTAGTGAAGGGAAGAAAGTTCTCTCTAGGATCTTTGAGAACACCCCTTACACTAACATCTACGATGAAGCTTTAGAGGAAAACCCAATCCCCAAGCAAAAGGAGATCTCAATGGCACAAACACCACCATTCCTATCCAAAAGTCCTGCCATCAATCCCGAACCACAAATACCCCGATTGCGAAGGAAGAAGAAATTCAACCTTCAAACATCCTTACAAATTCGAAGAGGATCTATTTCCCGATTTTGCTGATTATGGGAACACCTTGAATCACCATTTCCAAAAGGGACCTTCAAAGAGACACCATTCTAAATCCCTAAATGAAGGATCTCGTCAAAAGCATCCCAAATCATCATCATCTTACCTCTCAAAACCTCAAGTGGGGCATAAGTCTCTGTGAAGAAATGTCGAAAGAGCCCATAGAAGGAGAATCAAAACATCAAGAAGAATCTAGCCTCTTCCCTTCTATGCCCACAACCGATATATTCTCAAGACCCAATTCTAAACCAATCTATCGCCTCAGCACCCCCATTGTACTTTCCCTTATGAGTCTTATGATCGCCTCGATCAATGACTCTAGGAATGCAAAGGATGAGCTCAAGTCAATCTCTTCTATCCCCATGACTCATCCAAGTCTACTGTGAGGACTCGAGATAGTCATGAAGAAGAAATTGCTCATCCTCTTATAAAGCTCGGTCCGAGACCCCTCTATCCAAGAGAAGTCTTGGACAAAGTGAGATGACCATGGAATGTCATAGGCATGGAATGACAGAACCAAAGTGTTTACCTATGGAAATTCATGAGACATCAACTTTAGAGCTTGAAAACAAAGAAATCAAGGATGATCATGGAAGCTATTTTCTACCCTTCTTTCAAAATTCATGCTTCTTTGATAAATATTCCAAATATATCCTCCACTTTACCACCACCAACCATAAGGGCTACAACCCACTATTGTTCCTTGTCCATAAAATATTTGAAATCATGGTTGTAGATGCTTATGTTTATCATAAGCATTCCAAATCTCATAGTAGTTTGGCGTGACGTAAAGATTGGTGTTGGAGGGGAAACGCTATCACCAATATGAGATTTTTAGAGGTTTCCCAAAGACAAGCTTATGTCTTAAAACAAGCACTTCCTAAAGACAACTCGAGATTTCATCACACTAATAAAAGTTGTCAAATGACTCTCAGAAAGAAATCTTTGAGACATAATTGTGAAAGTTTCTTCGGGTATTTTTGTCACTAACCCTTTCAGGTTTACACAAAAATAATGAAGGATAGAACTACAAGGTAAATCAATCTAAACACCGGCAAAGCATGTTCGATGGAGGACTCCATCACCTACACTTGGTATTGCTTTGCATCAAACGCTACAAAATCCAAGTGTGGGGATGGAAGTCTCTAAAGAACTCATGACATGCTTCATGTGTTGTTTAGTTGTTTCTACTTTGCTTTTGCATAATGTCTTGCTCACTTTGCTTAGTCATAAAAAAAAAAATGTATCATTAGTTCACCATTAATGTCTCATCTTAATTATGCAAATGAATCTTGTTAGACCTTTTCTCTGTTCTAAACATGTTGGGTTTGAGAGTAATGTATACAAGGCTCTCATAGGTTATTTAAATTAAGCATGGTGCTTAGGTTAAATGCCCTTCCTTAATCAAACAAGACATGGTGTCAAGTTTGATTATTTGAACCAAAAGATGTTTTGCATAGAATTAGGATGCAAAATTTGATTCATGTTCTTAGCGTAAGTTCTCGAGAATGTTTGGTGAACAATAAATGATTGATACTCCAACAAGGGAAAGTTGATCTCTACTAAATACTAAAACCTATATTTGTAGCATGGAATATCACCCTTAGCTAGATAACACCATTACCCCAACTTTGCTTCTTTTGGGTATGTGTTGTCCGCTAATCTCTTTTAGGAAAGAATATGGACACGCCATGGCAAGATGATTAAAGGGTTTAACTCCAAAGACAAGACGATCCTCACATCCAACCCAAGACCCAAGCTATTAGGACATTGAAGATGCTAGAACATCAAGATGGCCATCCCTCATCATCAACAAGTATGATGACAACTTCTTTGAGGTAAGTGGCTAGCAAATTAATTTCTTGTTCATATGCATAGCCAAAAGATGACATGACAAAGTACCCTTTCAATAATGATTTAACTAAACTGAAACCACATGTCCTATTTTTGTGGTTTGCATATGAAATTTGACTAGCTCTTCTAGATCTACATAGTTGAAGTATCTACCATGCAAAATTTGAGCATGTTTGGCCATCAAAGGTGCATCGGCCGATGCACTAAAAGTGGCCAATAGGGCCCAACTTTGGTGAATATGTAGAGGAGAGCGTAGAGATGAGTGTGACGAGTCTCCTGTTTTCCCAAATCCAAAAATATGAGGGTCGGCCGACCTAGGAAGTGAGCCTTCGAGCTCACGGACACTTGAGGCATTTTTGGGAGAGTTCAAGGATGACATCCCACTAAACGGTTCAAACCCGTTGGGTCGAACCCACATCGGCCGACTCATCCATTCTAGTCATTTGGCTCGGGGGCGAGTGAGATGAGTATAGGAAGTCATAGTGATCATGCTTAGACCATTAGGATGGGTCGGGACACAACTTGGCACATCGGCCGACCCCCCTACTAGAGCCTTTTGGCTCGAGGGCGGTGAGGTATGTTCTAGACACACTATAGAACACGCCTAGACCATTGGTTCGACTTCGTGTTTTGGTGCATGAGCCAACCTTTGCACTTCACACCAAATTGGTCACCTAATGTTCGAGAGGCCTCCCTATCATTGATGGAGGAGCGCCCTCGAGCTCGAGTCAAACCGGGAGTCGTTGGCACACCTCTCTCCTTAAGCCTTTCTACCCTCACTTCTCTCTTCACCATCGCCCATACCCACCACCACATTTGGCGCCCATCAATGATCTCGGTAAGGAACCCAAGGGTCCATCCATAAACCCATAGCGCCCAACATACATCAAAATGACATCATGATCATGGACATCATTGATGTGACTCCACTAGCCATAACCCCCTACTAGAGACCAACCTAGGCATCGATGTGACGGTTGACGTGACCTTAGGTTGGCCAATGCAGTCCACGATGCCAAAACACACATGTGGCATGCCTTGAGCCCTGGTCTCCACAAAGGGAGGTGCCTGAGTTACGCCCATCGTATGAAATCTCTAAAAATGAACATTTGAGTTACGCTAGTGTTTTTCCACTAGCGTAACACCCGCACTTGATGTTTTCTTTGCCGATGTGTCTCAGGCCGTGCAAAAGCCGCGGTGGGGGTGATCGGCCAACCACCCAACGAGAAGGATATCAACGTTTGGACCCCGCCACGTTGATCACCTTCGCATCAAGAACACACCGTGAAAATTTGAGCCCGAATGGCCATAAGAGGCACATCGGCCGACCACCTAACGTATGGATCACAATGTTTGGACCCCCCCACGTTGATCACCTTCGCATCAAGAACACACTTTGTGAAAATTTGAGCCCGAACGGCCACAAAAGGTTGGTCGGCCGACCAATCAATTTTCAAGAATTGGAAAACCGCCAAAGTCGATCAGGATTGATCTATCGATGAGAGGAAGAGCACCACGGTGGCGATTTGTCAAGAGCTCCAAAAGTGGCATCGGCCGATGCCACCATGGACCCCCTCGCCCACCTCCGTCGGATCCGGACACACTTCCCCACCGGTTTTGCAATTCTCATCCCCTCATTTTTCTATTCATTTTAGATTATATCTATTCGTTTTATCCTTTTTTTTTAATTTATAATTATAAAACTAGAAGAAGCACCTTTGAAAATAAAACTTTGAAGAAGTAACATTTTCATGACATCTTGAAGATAAAAATCGTCATAAAGTTTATTTCTTGTGCAAACTTATGTTTGTGGGAAAAATACATTATTAGGGAAAAGTCATATTGACTAAGATGTTGTGACTTGTGATATAGTTCGAGCTTATGCATCAACCTCTTTTACTCAAGGTACTTGGAGATTTGTCTTGATAAAAACATAAAACCATAGTGTCACACACTCCTCAATGATGAAAATACCAACCAAAGCCATATGCATTACTCATACATGTTCAAAGCCCCATATACGCTACTTGCGCTTGTATTGAGTTTTGGCAAATCTAGTGACCCTTGTTGAGGATTATATCATGCTCCCAAGATCAAGATCACGTACACTCCACATCTATATGCTACTTCTACACTAGAAGTACGCACTACATCCCTTTTCCCGTTCCACCATCAAAATGCTCTATGCTTTAAGTTATGATCTCTCTAGATATATAGATGGTGAAAAGAGACATTAGCTATGCAAAAGTAAAAAAAAAAAAAAAAAAGAGAGAGAGAGGAAATAATGAACACAAGTCCGAGGGTGAGTAGAACCCACCTCTCCAAAAAAAAAAAAAGTTGGACACATGAAGGTCCAAGTATGTATATTTATGATAGCCATGTCTCAATAATAATAATAATAATAAGGTAGAGAGAGAGATCACATCCAATGAAGGAGCAAAACAAAGTTATCCATATTTTCCACACACATGCACATTCTTGATCTAAGGGCATGATACTTTTCTCTTAGGATCCTAGTTTTGACTTTACAATATATGCAATGCAAGTATGCAATCATGTTTATCCCTACCTCACCTCCACATAGACCTTTGTAGTAGGATGAAACAAAAAGGCACTTTCATGTTATGCCGTGGTGAGGATCTATACACTATTGAGTGACTTGAGAGTACCCAATCGAGGAGTATAAGTGATATATGTGATTTTCTTTTTTTTAACTTATATATATATATAAAAAAACTCCAAGAACTAAGATGTGAATGCGAAGATGACTTGCTTTGAACTATTCCATTTCCCAACTTCTCAAGGATTTATGATAGACACAACCACATATCCCACTCACATAGGAAATGCTTAGAAATAATCTTATGGTAGTTCAATATCTCATAAGTGTTATGTCCATGTTTACTTCAACCTCCCTCCTTTGCTTGAGGACAAGCAAAGATGTAAGTGTGGGGGATCTTGTTGACGGTAGAAATACCCCTGCTTTTTACATAGTCAAACCGTCAACAAAGTACTCCTTTTGGAAGCTAACATACATATAAACAATGATTTCTTATGCAAATAACCTAGTTCCACATGTAGATGTCATTCTTTGTATACGAGATGTGAAACTAGTGGAACTCGGGCCGAAATGACACATTTGGTCACCATCCAAATCAACACCCCAAGTATGGCCATTGGACAATTTGACACCACCATCATGATCTCCATGTCCTATGAAGCTTCCACACAAAAATTTGAAGTCATTTGGCCACAAGACCTACATCGGCCGATGCATGACCATTTCATCCCGAGACATCCCGACATGTGGGGACACCTTCTAGAAGAGTTGGAGAAGGCCAAGGCCCAATGGACCAAAGATCGGCCGACCATGATACTTTGGCCCAAACTCTTCCAATGCGACCGCCACATCACTAATCCGTGGGGAACAAGAGAAGGCACCTGATTGGTCCGTCAATACGCCCCATGGATCGTGTTGGTACAAAATGAACGCCACGGCAAGTTCCGGACTCAAGACACGAAAACCGACGGTGGGGCCAATGTTCCCGGCACTGGGGGGCCCACAAACATGGACCATGGTCGGCCGACCATGGCCCATTTGGCCAAGGACGCCTCCCACGCCCATCACATTGTCCACATGCTGAAATTACCTCACACGTTGATCTTAAGGCGGTTGCATGGCGGTTTGATCCAACGGAGGGCAATAGAGGTCACGCTGATCGATGACATGGCGCCGAGTAGCCCCTACTCCACCTTGGGCTATAAATACCCCTTACCCCTCACTTCCAAGGCATGACCACAAGGAGAACTCCACTCCAATGTAGTAGGCGAAGCCCCTCCTCCTTTAGTGTAGTAGTAGAGTGAGAGAGGGAAGTCTTCCGGAGGAAGCCCCGGTCTGTTGGGAATCTCCTCCGAGGTGTACCTCTCAAGGGTGTACTTCTTCTAGTGAGTAATACATCCGAAGTTCTTTTATACTTTGCATATCCGGTTTAGTATAGTAGCTATTCACTGCTTCTTCATTGGTACATTGCTTTGCTTTAGTAGAGTGTTCTAGCATAGCTAAGTACGGGGTTAGAATAGTAAGAGTTAGCGTAGACGTGGTGTCTAGGCTATACCTTACCGGTGTATGCCGCTTGTCGCATCGGATGGATTGTGATAGCCAAGAAGGTAGTGACAGCCCTTCCGTCTCTCGATAGATCACCACGTGTTTAGGCAAGTTCTTAAAAGGTAAGGCTCCAATGAAAATAGTAGTTTGGTAGTGGTGACTTTATTCACCGATTATCACCTACCGCCTCCAAGTGTCCGAGGGTCGATAAAGCCACGCTTTAGCTACCTAGCCTATCCGCATATCATAGCTATAGAAAACCTCTCAACTCAACTACCAAATACACACCTTGTGTCATCATAGGACGAGTCTTGATTCTTTGTTAGTTCACTTCACGCCCTCGTGGAAATCGATACTGTAATACTCCCGGTGAAAAGCTACACCGACGGTACCGTGGCGCTTGCGGTTTACCGTTGCCATACTTAGGTGTATCGATCCCTTAGTGGTAACACTAAAGAACTGTCAACATTTCTTCTATTGTTCTTCTTGATAGGTGCAACAGTTTCATAGCCATATTGAGGATGAGCAGGGGACTCATGTGTCTTGTTCTTGAAATGGAAAGTCTCCCTTCTCCCTTTAATGGTGAAGCAGATCTTGGCTTGTGTAGCATAGATGATAGCTTTGGCCGTATTCAAAAACGGTTGGCCCAATATGATTGTTGACCTCTCATCTCCTCTGGTCTCGAGGACGACGAAGTCTGCCTGTACATACGAGTTGCCTACTCGTAGACAGATGTCTTCTAGAATTCCCTTGGGGTAGATGATCGACTGATCTGCAAGCTGCAAGCAGATGGTTGTGTATGATAAAGGAGCACCATGGATCTTTTCATATATTACCTTTGGCATGATGTTGAAGCTGGATCCGTGGTCACAAAGCACGTTGTTGAAGGTGTGCGACCCAATCTAAATAGTGATGACCGGTCTACCTGAGTCTCCTTTCTTGATGGGCAAGGAGTCATCTTTCCATCCTTGCTTCGAGAAATCTTTATAGTAATGGCCTGCATTGAAAATATCGACAAGATTTGCAGACTCTAACTCTTCTAGCTGGCCTGGGATCTTATGCTTCTCTAGTGGGGAACAAAGAAATGGCTAGCCGAGCAAGGCGTGACTCTAGCATCTTATTAAAGCTATCTTTGGTTCTTCATGGCAGTGGAGAAGGTGTCTAGTCTGGTGCTGATGGTGTCTAAGGTTTTGTCATTGGCAACCACCTTCTTATTGATCTGCTCAATAAGTCTAGACTGACTAGCAAATAACTCTCTCAAAGGAGGCTGATTGAAGTTATTACCTTGGTAATTACCTTGGTAGTTACCTGAATAGTTGGGCCTCTGTTGCTGATTCCACCCTTGAGGTTGCTGAGGACGATAGTTGCTATTGTTGTTGTTGTTGTTGATGATGATGTAGTTCACATCCTTAAGAATTTCAGGACAATTCTTCCCTGAATGTCCGTAGCTTCCGCATTCTTCACATGTCTTGAGAGCGTCATTGATGTGCATGACCTCTCTCTTCTCATGGTCTTGATTCACCAGCTTTCTTCATCGACAAGTCGAGCTTGGGTGATATCGTGTCCACCTCTTTAAGCCGATGGACTCCTCCTCTCTTTCTCGAGTGGAAGTGCGCTCTTCTTTCCAACTCGTTGGATGCCATCTTCTCAACAAGTGTAGTGGCATTGGGGAGCGTAAGTGCTAAGAAAGTTCCTCCAGCAGCAGCGTCCATTGTCTCACGGGTGCTAGTGGTTAACCCGTGATAGAAAGTCTGCATCAGAAGCTAGTCCTCCATCCCATGATGAGGACATTCCGCAATCAAATCTTGAAAACATTCCCAAGCCTCAGGGAATGACTCATCGTGTTGTTGCTGAAAGCTTGAAATCTTCCCACGCAAGGAACATCAACTAGGAAGGATGCAATAATGAGATCTTCACCTTCTTCACGACACATGTCCTACCATTCACTATACATGGGGGAGGATTACAGAGGACTCAATAGGGTCAGAACCCCTACGATCTACCCCACGACCCAAAAGATATAGTGGGCATTTACGATATAACATATATAAGCACCACGCTTACATAAGTTATAACACCTATCTTGCACGTTACAAGATGAGAGCTATACAATCCTAAGCATGCAATCCATAATAAATATCTAACTCTACTTGACATATTAAAGCAAACAATAAACAATGCAATAGATAATATAATAAAGATAAAGAACAATGTCATAGATAAACTTGAGTAATAAATATATCAAAAGATATAAAATATACCTATGGAACACCTTGACAGACCAAGTTCAAGTCTTCCTAGACTTGATCACCTTCTAATCTACTACTATGTAGCTAATCTCTCTAGAACTAGAACTACTCAAGAACTAGGGTTTGTGGCTCGACTTGATCTCTAGAAGTCGATCAATAGAATCTCAAGATCAATTAGGGTTTCGTGGGTGAGGTCTCGCCTTTGCTTTTATAGCCCCATAGGTTGAATCTCACCCTTTGTATCAAACCGACTTTGATTGGGCGGCTTTGATTAACTCCATAGGTCGGTTGTAGGAAGATTCTAGAAGCAAGCCACGTGACTCCTCCACGCCTCTGCTGCCCAGCCCCCCACATGGTAGCATGTGGGCCCCAGCTTCTTGAAGTTGTCTTCTTTGTCATTTAGACGCTTGGAATTTATACTAATCGCCTGATTTGGTCCTTTTCTTCTCGTTTCTCTATTTCTTCTCTTTTCTCTATGTATTCTCATTGTTTTCTAGAGTTCACCTCGCAAAACTGAAAGTGTGTAACAAAACTCATGGAAATCATTAGTATAAACCCTATCTTGTAGTGTTCTTGTTCTCAAATATTCCATTTATTCATAATAAAAAGTGGACGATAACTATCGTCAACAAAAGATTATAGAGCATGAGAGCCTTTTCCACCTGACGAAACCTTTTACTACAAACTCGTGTACATAAAGGGGGTCTATAGACATGTGCTTCAAAATTAAACTAGACTTCTATTCCCATGACACATGCTGATCATATCCATGCCCTTTACATGCGAATACTTTGCATATCCTTCTCATCATACCCATTTTTGCAAAGCAAATACAGTACTCATATATATGTGCGCCGGATGTCCAAACACACATATAATCTCAAATTGCAATAATATCAAAGTAAAGTACTTTATTACATTGTATCTCATATCACATTATTACACAAGTAGTCTTGCTTAAAAAAGCAATATTATTACAAAGCGAAAACTAGCCCTTGCGGCCACAGGGGACTCCAACTAGTGGACATTAGCCTAGAACTCCTTTCATCAAGCATCTGGTACCTGTCAGGGATTTTCATTGAATGTAACAAGTGTAAGCGCACCATGCCTATCAAGTATAATATAGGGATCTATGAAGGCTCAAAAAGACCGACACGGTTTGATCATGGTAAGCAATTTTAGTTGGTCAAGTTTTATTAAACCCGTACATATACACACGCATTTATCACAAATCACAAACAAAATGGCGTATGCCAAAGAAAGATTGAAAATTCATGTGTATCTCAGATTGTTCTTCACACAGATGTACCCAGTTGTTTAGGGCACGCCACAAATTGTTCACAACACAAATAACACAGTTCATAGGCATGTATCCGACTTGATCGTCATATGCAAAAAGGTTAACAATAACACGCTTCACATGCATGTATCCAAATTGGTCGTCATGCTGCAAGTTGTTGACACAAAAAAGCGCACTATTCCTCACACACAAAAGAAGACGGAAAGCGTGGCTTCAAACGGGTGCCCGGGTGATTGAAATCGAAGCGTGCCGGTCGGTTTGACCTAAACTAACAAGGGACAAAACGATTAGAGCAGAACATGCTAGGTGAGACCATGACAGTTCCTTATGTACGGCCCCCTCGAAGCCACTTACGATGACATACATCTATAGAAGTTGTCTGCCAACAGGTTAAATGAAGCATTCGGCTAATATGAAAGTAAAAGCACGTAAAGCATAATTGCCAAATGAACATAAAAGAGACATGTTTAAACAAGTGAAACTGATCATCAAAGTTATATATCATCGAAAGCACATATCATAGACCAATAAAACTTGTCAACATGATAGATATAACAGGTAGCTCATAAATATGAATCTAATCTGGATAATGCATGCATAGGTTTAATCCAACTAGTCTGCCGCACGTCTAGCCTTCCTAAACCCGTCCAGCATAAACCCTAACAAGCTAATCCACCGCATGATACCACTTGCTATAGATCTACACCACTCCTTACAACTAAATCAATCCACCGCATGATACAATCTAGCCATGAGAAGCTAAAAGCACGCGTATATTCAGACATATCAGTATATACTCGCTACTCATGAAAGCACAACCATATTCGGCAAGTTTGCCGAATTGGGGTCCATAAAGAAGGAACAAGCAAGTAAACGTAAATAAAACCTATCAGATTAAACCGAAATCTAGTCCACTGGATGACTAGCTCTAGAGTAACCCAAAAATCGCATCTCGCGCACGATACCTAGTTCTCGTCAAGGTCTACTTACATCTAATATGCATGAACCCGCAAGAATGTGACAACCTAGATTGATCTAGCTCGGCTATTATAAACACATGATCTATTTGTCACGACAAGATGAACATAAAAAAGATTAGAGGACAAACAGATCTATAAATATATGAAGCCGAGCCTTATCAATCTAGATTGGGCAAAAAGAGTATTGCAAATATATAAAATAAAATATAAAAGCATGCAACACGTGATAACTTAATGAATCTACTAGATCTTGCCAAATCAAACAGTAGCCGATAACTATCTTTACCCCGCTAAGCTATCAAGCAAACGCCGCAAGACGGCCATCCAGTTTGAGACAACAAAGCATAAGTAAAGACTTCTTGATCATCAAGCGCACGCCGCCGCACGCCATCCAAATGATGAACAAGACTACTTGCACCATAATCTAAATCCACCGCATGATACTAGACATGATAGCAAGGTTGCCGGAACTTACGGAGGTTGACGATCAATGGCTCCTCTCAAAGAACTCAACGACACGACAAAGGGACTCAAAGTTGGCATGGGGCCGGGTTTGGTTGTATTGATTGTGAACAAGATAAATTACAATGGTCGAGGGTTTATATTTATACCCTAGACATGACATGAGTCCTAAGAGATTACGATTACAAGGAAAAAACCCTAAGAAATAAGGTAACTTGAGCTCCAAGTCCTCTCAGAATTGACGTGGCTTCGTCATCACATCCCCCTTCTATTCGGCTATCTTACCCGTCATCCTTCATTTTTCAAATCATCGTAGATAGCCGACCGTATGGAGAATTGCCTGCCTCCCGATTTAGCCGAATGGCCACAAATAGCTGACCGCACAGAGAACTTGCCGAATGCCGTATGTCTATCTCTTGCCGAACGCCTCTTATTAGCATCTTGCACCGCCCCACTTGTCATCCTCTGAGACTTACCAAAATCGGTGTTAACACATGCCCCCTCAATTTTGGGATAAAAGTAATTTTATTCCAAAATTGACCGCAACTTTCCTCTCTCACTTAGGCCAACATTGTTCAAAGCTCCATCTTCTCGCCGACGCCGCAGCCGCCTAGGATCTTGACACCCTAGAGTGCTGCCAGGACTCAAGCTTGACTCTTCAATGGCGACCCACGACCGCATTCCAGAGTTAATCTTCGTCCACCTTTGTACATTCGGGAATTTTTGGTTCAAACTTCCTCTTCCCGATTCATACTTTCCCCTCTTTCCTTCGAAGGAGTATGAGGACCAAATCTTGATTCTGCTTGAAGCGAATTCAGATGCTTATCTTTTTGGGACTGATTGGGAATCTAGACCCAACTGAATTTATTGAGAAAGAAAGCCAGCGAATCCCCTTCAAATTTGGAGTTACCCCGCCGAATCGGTGGCCATACACTTTCAAAAATTGGCCGTTTCCCCCAATTGCAGGGTGGAGAGATTGGTACCGGAGGATTTCTGCCAAGTGTAGCGAACATTGGGAAACTCAAGATATACATCATTGCCTGGGGCTTTCCTTGTCAGAGATGCCCAAAAATGATAGTCTTCTAATAGCAGTAGCTCATTTCTGGTCCAATGCCACCAACGCTTTCATTTTCGGCCATGGCCCAATGTCCATTACTCTAGCTGATGTTTTCATGATGACCGGTTTGAACACTACAGAGCTAGTGTTCCCTTCCAAGTATAGGAAGAACAAACAGCACCAAAAAGCCATCAAATCGGGACTAGCATGGACAAAATATATCAAGGCTTACATGTCATCTGGTGCTGTGGCTGATAAAGAATATAAAGCCTTCATGAACATGTGGTTATGCAGGTTTATCTTTTGTGGGAAATCCAATGAACCAACCCTGAATTACATCATGATGGCTGAGGATCTGGTTGGCAACAAGAGAATTCCACTGGGCAAATACCTTCTGGGGGCTGTCTATCACATGATGCATCAGATCACCGTTCAAATGCACAAAAAAGGTGAAATTTCTTGTGTAAATGGCCCCTGGTGGCAAGTTCAGATGTGGTTGCAACTATATATGCATCATATAGTTTCCATTGATCTCCATGGTCTCGAGTTTCCTTCGCTTAACTATGCTGAAGATGGAACAAAGACAAACCAAAGCATGTTAAACATATGGAGAAGCGGCATCTTCCATTGTCATTGACATGGACATTGGTCATCTCTTCAAGCTCTTCTTCAAAGGTTTTGACAATGTGCTCTGGCTCCCTTATAGAGAAAATGAAGATTTAACACCTCCCTGCAAGTTCAGCTATGAAACTGGTTGTGAAGATAAGCTTTCCACAGCAGTCTTCAACTCATTTATCAGACCATGCACCCTGCCAGCAGAGTTCCATCATGGGAGGTTGCTGCATCCCACTTATGAATTCTACAATCCAAACATAGCAGCAAGACAATTAGGATGTGGCCAATTGCCTCCAAGATTATGATTTTCCAAAATCATAAGGCCCAGAGAGGAAATAACAGATGATATGGAAGCCAAGAAAGTTTCTGAGCTTGGACTGAATCTGCCAATATATGAGCCTTCCCTACTTGTGCTGATAGATGATGCTCATCCTCTTTTTAGTTCTTGGTGGCAAGAATGGCGTAGTCACATCTTCAATGTACCAATACATCCACTGTGCCAAGACCTGCTCCCTAGATTTGCTACTGATAGTGAGGTAACTTCTTCTGCATTCAGGATTTCTCTGCTCTTCAGTTTCCTTTATATTTTCCTATACTTAGCCTTTGTTTCCTACAGGATGTCGAGCCTGCTCCCCTCTCTAAGATAGTCAATTACTACCATGCTGGCCCCAAGCTGGCTCTGGGACATGATGGTCTGACTATAGCAGCCTTCATGAAGGTCCTATGGCTTTTATTAAGGCCCCTCCCAAAAGAAATAAGAGAAGAGCTTTAGCTGATCCTAGTGGAAGCATCAAAGTGTCTAGGAAACCGAGGTCCAAAAGGGCCAAACTACCTCCCAAGGTATGAATCTTTTTGACCGTTACCTATTAAGGAATTTGGCCTTTCACTGCATTCATTTTTCTCATTTTGTAGCCAAGGGTCAGTACTTCAGGATTGGTGGACATCCCAGTAACTGATGGAAGCTTCTCCCAAACTCTGATTGCCAGCAAAGAGGTCAGTGAGACCAATGAGCAAATTGGTAATGATTCTAGAACTATAATCTCTCTTCTGATCTTTGCCAAATCATTTTATAATACTCATGTCTTTGGCATTTCCATTTCTTAGAAACAGATCAGATTCTTCAACAGATGGAGGCAGAATCTTCTTTTGATAATGACTTAGATCCACCTCCTGGTGCTCAGAGAACTCCCCCCAGGCAAGAGGAAGAAACTGAGGATACTGCAAGTTCATCTGACACCAATCAGCATGATTTAGGAGTTCAATCTAGCCAACGCTCTGATACTTCTTCTTCAAGTGAAGACACACAAATTGATGAGCAGGCTGCACTTGTTCAGGGATCCCCCATTACTGTACAGTTATATGACACCAGCCAGCACAAGCAAGGAGAATCTCAGCCTGATCCAGATGCCACTGTTCCTCCTTCAGGAGAGAGAACACAATCTTCAGATGAGCCTTCGGCTAGAAAGGTAATATCCTATCTCAATCAATTGTTGCCAAAAGCATTTACTTCAGTCAGCTAACAAATTTCCTTTCCAGAATAAAACCAAGCCGACTGCCAGCTACTCCTTCAACCTTAATGAATATATTGATGAAGGTGAAGAAATCACTTCCCAATAGAACCTTTCTGAAGAGAATCAAACTCGGCTAAAGGATATAGCTCTTCTGTTGGACAAAGACATAAATGTCTCAATCTAGGATGTAGATCAAATAAGAAACTTAGCCGAGCTTATTGATCAAGAACTTCCTCCTGCCTTGAAAGCTGCATTAGACTTTGTGGCCCATTTTGATGACCATGTTGCTGTAGTTACAAGGGCTAACAGGAACATAGCTTCCAGGTCTGCTCTATTGAATGACAGGAATATGAAGAAGCAGAGGGCCACAGAGCTACACTCCCAGATTGAAACTGAGAAGAAGTCCTTGGAAACACTGCAACCTGAACTAGACAATATGGAGCAATAGAAGATTCAATTGGAAGCCCAGCTAGCACAACTGAATGACAGGATTCGGGACCATAAAAACAAACTTGCTGGTCTTCCTCAATCCACAGAAACAGCCAAACAGGAAATAGCAGTCGCCATTAAGGAAAACCAAAGGCTCAAAGCAAGGCTCGCCAACATGTCAAGCTCTGAGGAGGAGGACAAAAAACTGCTCGCAAAAGTTGACCAGTCCAAGAATGATGTTGTGAAAGCACTTAAACTCCATTTGAACATGTAGAATGTCTGTAAAAACCTTCAAAGTACTGTATGCTGCTTTCCTAGATGATTAGATGTTCCCTGTCTCCTTGGCTAACTATTTATAACTTACATATTGCTTTTCCAACTTTGTCGATTGATAGTGCACAGCCAACGGCTGAATCTGCATAATTATGGATATAGCCAAATCCTTCTATCGTAATGAGGGTTCCAGTTTTAGCCGAATCCGGCTCAATCTGGCAACGGCCTAATTTGGTGATGGCCCATAAGGAAAAAACCCCTCTGTGTTGTTTGGTATTCCTGATTCCGTTCCGAGATGCGCGCCGTGAATTCCCGACTGGCCTATAAATGAAACCGTCCTCCGGCTCCCATTGTCATCTCAAATCAGACACCTTCGCTTCCACTTCCTCATCCCCCCTTTTCAAACCAATCTAGAAGAAGTTTGAGCATCACAAGGCGGCAGCAATGGCGAATGGTGACGACCATGGCAAGCGCGCGCCGAGGAGGAATCGAGGAGGGAGCCTGCACGGCGCCGTCGTCAACGCTACCGGTAAGAACCCACTCTGGCCCCCTTGTGGTTTTATTTTTGGTCCACCCTTGCTGATTTCTTGATTTTTCCAATCCGCGGAGCAAGAGTCCTTACTTGTCGAGCCATCTTCTTCCTCCACCGAGGAGGATGGGAACTCCCGATGCTCGTGTGCCGGTTTCCAGCTCCAGTTCTTCTTCCTCCGATTCCTCCGGCTCCTCGGCGTCTGGTGACTCCTATCATTCACATCCTTGGAAGTCAGAGCCGGCAGACAGCAATCTGGCATACACTCACGCGGAGGCGCTCAAGTTTCGTGAGGAAAGAGACGCTATCGAGGAGGAGTATAGCAAGTACTCCAAGCAATGTGGCATCAAGGAGGCTGAACGGGAAGATCAGATAAGGCAACTCTATGAAGCCCTCAATGGTTTGATAAAACCTTGCTCAAATCTTTTCATCTTCATTGCTTTCCTTCTCGACATATCTGTTTCTTGATGTAGCCATGTCCGCCGAGAACGCACGGTGAAGGCGGCAACAACGAGTGGTCGCCGACAAGGTGAAGGCCCGAGGAGAGACGGTGGAGGCGCGCCTTGATGATGCGGACAGCCGTATCGATTAGGGTCGCCGTCTAAGGCATGCACCTTGGCGCCGCTATGGGGTTGGCGGCTCACAACCCGCACCAATGAGGACTACTCCATGCACCCGGTTGGCTTTCGCGGCGGGCCTCCGGAGGACCTCGACGACGCCGACCAGCTCCTAGACCAGTATGAAGATCATGCTGCCACCATCGCCAGTCAACCCAAGCTCAATCCATCCTCAACATGTTGCCCTCGAGGGTAGTTTGTATCTAGGACAAACTGATGAAGGATAATAGTTTGCCTTTTGATGCATAATTATTTATGACGATCTCCACTCTGTGATTGTGTGCTTCTGTCACTCTTTCTTTGAACGTCAATTAATCTTCAGGAATTTTTCCGAACAGAGCAACCAAATAAGAGTTGCCGAACGCATGATGTCATCTTAACTGATCAGATCTTGATGCTTGTGGCAACTAATAAAAACTCAATTTCTGCCAAGTTCACGCGTTGTCAGCGCCTCCTGCTCAATGTACTCCAACCTTCTCTTCTCCCGATAAACCTATCAAGAGAAAATGCTAGAGCCACAAATCCGCATTTATTGTGTTTTCTCTTTTGATTTTTTGCACTAGAGGCGATACATGTCGATCGGCTATTCTCCAATCCTTGGAGTATTTTTTTGGCTAAAGGTGATGCCTCAACATCGGCTATCTCTATTGGAATCAATTTCGTTTTCATGCTCCAACTTCAACACTGGGATAATACTTCTTAAGATATCTTCCATTAATTACCTTGGCAAATTCTTCTCCCCAGTGTCTTTAAAATATATGCATTGCCAGGTACACACCTTAATACCCGAAAAGGTCCTTCCCAATTCGGAGACCACTTGCCGAATGCTTTATCTTTTGTTCCAATCGTCAACAATGCTTTACAAACCAGGTCTCCTTCGCAAGCCGCTTCACTTTGACCTTCTTGTTATAATATTTTGGCAACACACATTTTGTTCTTTTCAATATTTTCCAATGCTCTCAAACGAATCTGGTGCAAGTCTTCTAGATCATCCGTCATCAAATCTTTATAATCCTCATTCTTCAAATTTTCTTGCAATGTGACTCGCCTTGAACCCGATTGCAGCTCCCATGGCAACACAAAGATGATGCCCATATACCAACTCATAAGGTGATGTTTGGGTAGATCCATGGCACGCCATTCGGTAAGCCCACAAAAGCTTCATTAAGGACCAAATGCCACTTCCTAGGCTTCTCATCAATCTTTTTCTGAATGATCTTGATCATAATCTTATTTGATGCCTCTCGCTTGGCCATTGGCTTGTGCATAATAAGGAGAAGAATTATATAACTTGATTCCCATCTCTTCACAAAAAGTCACAAAACTCTGAAGAAGTAAATTGAGTCCCTTGATCAGTTGTTATAGTCCGAGGGATTCCAAACCCGTGTGAATTATATGATCTTTAACAAAACTAATCATGTTTTCTGATGTAACCTTCTTCAAAGGGATAGCCTCGACCCATTTGGTAAAGTAATCTGTGGCCAATAGCACAAACTTATGTCCCTTTGCCGGATGGAGGATGAATTTGACCAATTAAGTCTATACCCCATCTTCCTCGAACGGCCAAGGCTTGATTATCGGATTCATAGCGGATGTTGTAGCTCTCTCAATATTGCCGAATCTTTGACAATCTTGGCATCCCCTTGTAGTATTCAAGCAATCTTCCAAAGATTGTCGACCAAAATATCCTGTTCTTCTAATTATCCACTTCATCCTATAGGCCGACCGATGTGCACCACATAAACATTCATGCACTTCATACATCAACTTCTTGGCCTCCTCTTGATCCAAGCATTTGACTAGTACTCCATCTATGGATTTGTAATATAATTGATCATCAAGGAGCACAAACTTGAGAGCTTTATACTTGAGCTTTCGGAAACTTTTGTGATGGATTTCGAGGTAATCGGCAATTTCCTTTCTCCAATCATTGGCTGCTTGATCAACACCGAAAGCATACTCATCTATGGCAAAGACTTCTTGATTCTCGTGATATCTCGAAGCACTTTGAGCCAATCTATTTGCTTCTTCATTTTGCTCTCTAGGAATATATTGCAAGGTTACCACCCGAAAAAATTTTAAGAGCTCTCGGCATTCTTCATAATAGTTCCTCAATATATCATTCTTGCACCCGTATTGGCCGGTTAGTTGATTAATCACCAACTCAGAATCACCAAAAATCTCAAGCTGCAACGGCCTTTGCTTCCACAAGAAGCCGAAGTCCCCTAAGCAATGCTTCATACTCGCTTGATTGTTAGCAACAAGAGAGCCAATGGGAATAGCAAACTCAAAAATTGCCCTCTGTGGAGAAATCAGAAGTACACCAGCACCACCGCCTTTGCCACAAGACGATCCATCAAAGAATAAAGCCCAAGGTGCAATGCTCACCATATCAACAGAAAGATCACGTTGTTGAGTAATAAAATCAGCAATAATTTGACCTTTAACAGCTTTTGCCGATTCATACCTCAAATCAAATTCTGATAAAGCTAGAACCCACTTGCCAATTCTTCCATTCAAAATCGGCATTGATAACATGTGTTTAATTACATCAAACTTAGAAACTACCACGCATTTGGTAGTTAACAAATAATGCCAAAATTTGGTACATGAGTAGTAAACACATAAACAAAGTTTTTCTATAGCCGAATACCGTGTCTCTGGATCTAACAGCTTTTGGCTAAGGTAAGCTACCGCTCTCTCTTTTCCCTCAAATTCTTGAATGAGGGCCGATCCTATTGTTAGGCTATCGGCCGCCACGTACGACTTAAAAGGCTTGCTAAGTTGTGGAGGTACCAACACCGGTGGCGCCTTCATATACTTCTTGATTTCTTCAAAAGCCTTTTGTTGTACATCACCCCATATAAATACTTGATCCTTCTTGAGCTTCAATAATGGAGAAAAAGGCAAAAATCTTTCTGATAAATTGGATACAAATCTCCTCACGAAATTAATCTTGCCTAATAGTGATTGTAGCTCGTAAGATTGGTTGGAGGAACAACCTTGTCTATGGCTTCCATACTCTTCTTTCTAACCTCAATTCCTCCCTTGTGAACCAGGGAAACCCAAAAACTCACCAAAAGAGACCCCAAAAAGCACACTTATTTGGATTCATCTTCAAACCATGCTTTCTAGTGCACTCTAAGGTCTTTCTCAAATCGGCTAAATGCTTTTCATGATTCTTGGATTTGACCACAACATCATCGATATAGATTTCCACAATTTTGCTGACCAACTCATGAAAAATATAATTCATGGCCCTCTGATAAGCCGCACCGGCATTCTCGCAATCCAAATGTCATCACGATCCACTCAAACAAGCCAATATGACCAGGGGCATCTAAAAGTCGTCTTGAAATATCCTCAATGGCCATAAATATTTGGTTATATCCAAATTACCGTCCATGAAGCTAATGATCTCGTGACCAGCCGCGCATCCACTAGCAAATCGGCAGAATCGGCATCGAGCATCCATCCATAGGTGTGGCTTTGTTAAGATCTCTAAAATCTATACAAACCCTCATCTTTCCATTCTTCTTATAAACCGGGGGCGATACTTGAGATCCACTCTGCATATCTACATGACCGAATGAAGTTTGCTTCTAATAATCTTTCAATCTCTTTCTTCACGTCGGCCAACACCTCCTCTTTATATATTTTTTTGTGGAGGTTGTTTATAAGGACGATATCCAGGTTTAATAGGCAATCGATGCTCAACAATAGAACGATCCAATCCAGGCATCTCTCGAATAATCCCAAGCAAAGCAATCTTTAAATTCCTTCAAAAGGTCTATCAATTTTAACCTAAATTCTTGATTTAAACTAGCACTGATGTATGTTGGCCTTGGCTTGTCACCATCACCAATGTCTATTTCTTCTCACTTGTCGGCCGACATAAAACCATGCCCTAGCTTCCCCTTGTTGCCATCGATCGGATTACCCATTAAAAATTACTGTGAGACCCGACTGCTTGGATCACCGTTGATCCCAGTTGAAGACATTCACGGGACCTTCTCCCCACGCTGCGGAGAAACACTCAACACCATCATACTCCCGATGGCGAGGTTCGCGAAACAACGCTCACAGAAATCATCGGCTTGGACAATCTCAATCTCATCTCCAACCCACTGAATAAGAACTTGATGCATGGTTGAAGGAACACAACAATTAGCATGGATCCAATCCCTTCCAAGAAGCAAACTGTATGCCCCCTTGCCATCAATGACAACTAAGGTAGTAATAAGAGTCTTCGAGCCGATCATCAATTCAACATGCACGGCTCCTTGAGTATCAGAGGGATTTCCAGCAAAATCTCTGAGAACCATGTCAGTCTTCAACAGATCCTCATTAGTCATCCCAAGCTTCTTGAAAGTAGTATATGGCATAACATTGATAGCAGCTCTACCATCAACAAACATCTTGGTCAGAGGCTTGCCATTGACATATCCCTTCAAATAAAGTGGCTTCAAGTGGCGATTCTTCTTAGGTTTGTCAAAAACGCCTATCTTGTCGGGACCCGGTTGAGCCATCAAGTCTTGAAACTCACTTGTCATCGAAAATCGAGTATACTTACTCCTGGATATCCTAGTCTGCAAGAGCCATAAAGTCTGATGGGAGAAAGAAAGCCATGCATGTATTAGCCGAAGGACCAGACCCATCATGTTCCTTCTTAGGGTGCCACACTTTCTTTCCCTCGGCTACTGCTTGTTTCAGCTCCTTATTCCTCAAGCGTTGGAGTCTTCTTTTCTGGCTCTTCCTCAAACCTGGAGGGCACCATTGTCCCTTCTGCCATACGTACTCATGGGGACCTTCCTCCTCATCATACTCCTCATAATCAGCCCACGGTTGATCTGCATATCGTTTGCCACACTGGTCTTCAGAGTCACTTATTTTTAAACGCCGATCGTCCTCGGGAAAACGGATTCCAAGCCTTTCTTGGACAGGATGGCGGTTGGCTAGAGTCTGCCTATACTCAAAGTACTACTTTTGCACTCGGGACGGTTGTTCCTAGCCGGCAGACTTTAAGCCTTCATTCCAACGATTGCTAAAAAAGCGCACCCCCAATGAGACTGCTCCTGTTCTCTCATGTATTCTTCCAACTCGGACGGTACATCTCTTCTTCATATCTCTGTTGTTCTTTGGCAATCCTCTGATCCACCTTGTAATATTGCTTCTCCTGTTGCCTCTGCCACTTGTTCAATAAAATCCATGATGTGACTCTAGGCCTAGAAGTTTCACCTCTCTTAGTTCGGCTATTCGGGAACCGAACTCACTGCTGCAGCTCCTCATTGGTGATTTGCCGATTGGGATCAACCGAACCACTCTCCCTTGCTCTATCAGAAGTTAATACTTTCATCTTGCCCTTGTTCTTAGGATCATTAGCAGAGACCATATTCACGGAGAAAGCAATCATGTTACGTGGGAAGGGTCACATCAACCTTCATCTTGCTATCAAATTTCAGGTGCCCCTCCTGGATAGCTCTCTGGATCCGCACCCTAAACATTTGGCAATCATTGAAGGAATGGGAGTTAGTGTTGTGGAAGCCACAATACTTCTTGTCCTTCACTCCCTCGGGACACGACAATAGGATGCCCCTCTAGTAATTTGATGCGCCCTTCTTTCACCAACAACTCAAAGAGTTTGTCCGACTTGGAGACATCAAAATCATATGTCCCCTTATGCTGTCTCAGCCAGCATTGATTAATCTGAGTAGGCTCCTTTGCCCATACCAACTCAGCTGCAGCTATCTCATCTTCATCATCGTACTCATCTGCCTCTTTCTAGGAAGCTCTAATACATCTCATTGGCAACATTGCCCTTCTGGAGCGGCCGTCTCTCTTGAAACCCAGAGCTTGGTTGTTCATCATTGCCCGGTCGCTGCGATAGCTGACCAAGATCATCAAACTCCATGCCGAAGAGCTTCTCTCTGATATTCGGGTGCATGCCCGCCACTACCAATCCGGCAACCGATCATCCGGCAAAGTCAAGGAGTAGCGAAAATTCTTGGTCTCTCCCGAACCTGCGGAGGAACTCCTGAGGTGTTTCATTAGCTCTTTGCCTCATCCCCATAAGATCAACCAGCTTCTTCTCATTGGTGCCACTGAAAAAGTATGCATGGAACTTTTGTTCCAATTCTGCCCAGGTGCCAATAGAATTGGCCGGCAACGACGAGAACCATGTGAAAGCCGGCCCTGTGAGAGACAATGGGAAATAGTGGATCCTCCGGGCTTCATCCGAGGAAGCTTCACCTAGCCGCATCGATATTGACCGATATGCTCTATGGTGCTAGTATCATCTTGACCAGAGAACTTGGTCAAGTCTGTTGGAGGTTTCACTCTTGGGGGAAGGGCCACCTTGTTGTACCATTCTGGAAAAGGAGATTTGTACATGTAGGACTGTTTCTTGGGCTTCAACCCAAACTGGTTACGCATCATGTCGACCATCCTTTGCATGATAAGGTTGACACTTGAATCTGGGGCTCCATAGCCTTGTCCTCCAGCAGGCTGTCCTGATGCACTCTTGTACCCTGGATTTGGCAAAGCATTGATAGAAGAGTAATCAATGAATTCATCATAGCCAGTCCCATACATGTTCCTCTGCGGCTTTGTTTGTTGATGGAGAAATTCGAGAAGGGCCGGCGGTACAGTCCAGGTTGTATCGAATGCAAGGCGGCCATAAGTTGATGCTTTGGGTTGTTTTGATTCATTGGTTTCTGGTATGGTCTTTGATGCATCACCTGATCCACCTGCTCCACCACTTCCGGCCAGACTTCTCGACTCTTTGGCATGTTGAAGTACGTAGGTCCACCAAGTGGCCCGTGAATCTCTTCAAAGTACTTATCGGCCGCAGGCGGTGAAAGTATCCTTCATGATGGTGCGTAAGGTATTGAAAAAAGCTAAGTTATGGTTTGTCATAGTAGTTCCCAAAGCTTGGTGGATCAACTCGACATCCTTCGAGCATCGTCTTTATCAGTGGAATCACTCGTGGTGTGCAAGAAGGACTCTTGGCAGTTCTTGTTTTTGGATGATCTTGCTGCTCATGTTCTTGGTGAAGGACATCATGCACTTCTGCAGGTACTGCTCACATGTCTTCTGAACTAGTTCGTGCAGATCCGCTGGCAAATCCTCTAGAACCACATCCGTGAGCGACATCGTTGTTGATGGTGTCGCATCTTGATCTTGAACTTGGGTGTCCCAATGTCGTGCCAAAAAGTGTGTTGACACAAAAGTGCATTGTGCCTCACATACAACAAGCTGGAAAGCGTGGCTTCAAACGGGTGCCCGGGTGATTGAAATCCGGAAGCGTGCCAGTCAGTTTGACCTGAAACTAACAAGGGACAAAACGATGAGAGCAGGAACATGCTAGGTGAGACCATGACAGTTCCTTATATGCGGCCTGAAGCCACTTAGGGCGACATACAACTATAGAAGCCGTGCGCCAATAGGTTTAATGAAGCATTCGGCTAATATAAAAGTAAAAGCATGTAAAGCATAATTGCCGAATGAACATAAAAGAGACATGTTTAAAGAAGTGAAACAAATCATCAAAAGTTATATATCATCGAAAAGCACATATCATAGACCAATAAAACTTGTCAACATGATAGATATAACGGTGTAGCTCATAAATATGAATCTAATCTGGATAACACATGCATAGGTTTAATCCAACTAGTTCGCCGCGACGCCTAGCCTTCCTAAACCCGTCCAGCATAAACCCTAACAAGCTAATCCACCGCATGATATCACTTGCTATAGATCTACACCACTCCTTACAACTAGATCAATCCACCGCATGATACAATCTAGCCATGAGAAGCTAAAAGCACGCGTATATTCAGATAGATCAGTATATACTCGCTACTCGTGAAAGCATAACCATATTCGACAACTTTGCGGGTTGGGGTCCATGAAGAAGGAACAAGCAAGTAAACGCGTAAATAAAACCTATCCAGTTAAAAAACCAATCTAGTCCACCGGATGACTAGCTCTAGAGTAACCCAAAACCTACATCCGCCTACGATACCTAGTTCTATCAAGGTCTACTTACATCTAACATGCATGAACCCGCAACATGTGACAACCTAGATTGATCTAGCTCGGCTATCATAAACACATGATTTATTTGCCAAGGCAAGATGAACATAAAAAGATTAGAGGACAAACATATCTATAAAGATATGAAGCCGAGCCTTATCAATCTAGATTGGGGAAAAGAGTGTTGCAAATATATAAAATAAAATATAAAAGCATGCAACACGTGATAACTTAATGAATCTACTAGATCTTGCCAAATCTAACAGAGCCGATAACTATGTTTACCCCGCTAAGCTATCAAGCAAACGCGCCACACACGGCCATCCAAATGAGACAACAAAGCATAAGTAAAGACTTCTTGATCATCAAGCAAACGCTGCCGCCGCGGCCATCCGGTCGGGGCGAACAAGACTACTTGCACCATAATCTAAATCCACCGCATGGTACTACACATGATAGCAACGTTCGTAGGAACTTACGGGAGGTTGATGGATCAATGGCTCCTCTCAAAGAACTTCGACGACACGACAAAGGGACTCGAAGTTGGCACGGGGGGCGGTTGGTTGTATTGATTGTGAACAATACAATTACAATGGTTGAGGGTTTATATTTATACCCTGGACATGACATGAGTCCTAAGAGATTACGATTACAAGGAAAAAACCCTAAGAAATAAGGTAACTTGAGCTCCAAGTCCTCTCGGAATCGACGTGGCTTCGTCATCACGTCCCCCTTCTATTTGGCTATCTTACCCGTCATCCTTCATTTGTCGAATCATCGTAGATAGCCGACCGTATGGAGAATTGACTGCCTCCCGATTTAGCCGAATGGCCACAAATAGCCGACCGCACAGAGAACTTGCCGAATGCCATGTATGTCTATCTCTTGCCGAACGCCTCTTATTAGCATCTTGCACGGGCCCACTTGTCATCCTCACGAGACTTACCAAAATTCGGTGTTAACACAAGGGAAACAGAAGAAACTCATGGTTTACTAAACGAAATACTCACCTTCGGGGCTAATGATTTGTTCCATAAGAAACTTGGCGATCTTCTCTCTAATATCCTCCAAATTGATCAATTTTCGGACAAGTTAAATTCCTAATACAAAGAAAGGTAGGCATAAGTGTTTGTTGTACACATGGTCTTTATTGCCAAAGAAAGGTAGGCACAAGATGGAGCTGCACTTTGAGTTACCTCGGGGACGATCTAAATGAACTTGTTTTATCACGACCATCAAGTGGTGGGCCATGTAAAACCCACATGTCTTTTCATGAGTTTGTGACAGTAATTTGCAAACATATGAAACACAAAGTGGTTATTCATCGAATGCAAACACGTTTGAGTGCACAACTCCAAGTGAAGCACTACTTACTTTAATAGATCTATGGTGAACCATAAACGTTTGCCTCTAGATCATCTTCTTACCCGTGGGCTTGTAAATTTGTTCAAGAACCCTACACATGAGTAAATGTCACATTCTTTTTTTATTTTTAGTAACATAATTATGGAAATAAACATGGGTCGAGTGATAATGCTAGGAAACACTCACTGGTCTATTCTAGTTTTCAATGGGCCAGTATTTGACTTTAAGCGGGGCGTAGAGTCAACAAAATAAGCCTTCCTCCACTTTAGAGCGATGACAACAACAATCTAGTGTGCTTGGGTTTATGCACAAACATGACAAAATCCTTGTCAAGATGTTTCCTTAGGCCCTGTTCTAGATATGTAATGCCCTTTGCCGTTAGGCCCGTCGTACAACCCTTCGAAGTTCAATGGCTCAGGATCAAGAAAGCCAACTGACAAAGACATGGCCCTAGCTTCTATGAGCAGGCATCTAGGAATAGAGAAGCATGCAAAGCAAATTTAGCAAGCAAATAGATGAAGAGGCATCGAATGAGTCCATAATAGAAGAAATTGTACTCATAGTGTCATGCGGTGAAGGATGGCCACATCCAATACATCCAAAGGTGAGGTCAAACAAGTCATCAAAACCCACATTGATCATAGCCTCTTTGTGCGTGTCACGCCAAAAGCCTCTTTCGAGGCGTCGCGATAAACGCCACCGATTGCTGTTTGCGGTTTGCTTGCATGTACCACTCATGAAGAGCGGACAAGAAGGCCCCGCCTTATGAAGCTCTTCGGGTGATAGCATTGGTGATACATCTTTGTACTTAGGGTTAGGGTCAGGCGAACTGAAGGGCATTCAAAGACATTCTGGTGAATTGGGGTGAGCCGCTCTCCGCATTCTCACCACCTACGGGGCTAGGGGTGTTGGCAAGCAGTGAACGATATCCACGTGGTTGCAACGTCGCCACCTCAGCTCTGACCTCATCTATTCGAGCTGCAAGCTCTGCTCTAAGTGCTTTGATCACAGACTCTGTCTTTCTACACATGTCGGGGCACCCCAGCCAAGGCTTCCAACCAACCCAACTAGACATACCACGCATACGCCCTGTCTATTCTGTAGTGCCCAGGGCCTCTATGAGCTCATACCTTTCCCTTCCCTTCTCTGCAACAAAAGTTGCCCAATCGTCCTTGCAGATGTATGGGTGCTTCCGCGGTGGCATCCAACCCCCCGGCGTAATTCCGCACTAGATCACGCTTGTGGGTCTCAAAACGTTTGCCTACTACACCCCCACGGCTTCTTGTATGCTATGGGCCTTAAGTTGTCTAGAAACTGCAATGAAGGCTGGATTTAGACATCAAATAATTCTTTCTTTATGTCATCACTTAAGGAACAGGCCCGAAGGCGCGTGAGCAAGGAGATCCTTTGTCTAGCAATTAGACCAGCAAGTCTCTTCATTCTTAGCTTGGCCCTCTTCTCGGAAAAACCCATCCCGAGCGGCGCCGTGACAACTATCTTATCTTACGGTCACCTTGTGAGTGTCCCGATCGTCCCCTTTCGCACCGGACGACCGGATGGCTGCCCCTCGGTAGTAACATCTCCCAAAAGCATCCCTGTGGAACCATCATCTCTCTTTTGCCCCCTTGTAGTAGTATCATCTATCTCTTTGTCGTGTCTCACCATATGTATCTCTCGACCATCCTCTAGAGAATTAGTCATTACGTTGCTAGATGATGTTTTACATATGTCGTCGACACACGTATCAAACAAATTTAAGTTACACGAGAGAAGTCAACGGCTAGCACTCAAAAAAGCTAACAATAAGTAGGGTTTGTATATCATTATCACATAGCTGCGGCTCACCATTTTCGAGCGTCGTCACACGGGCTAGCACCCCCGACAAAGCATCACCTAAGCTTCTAGGGGAAGGTACAGAGGCTTGATCAATGTTCTATCTTTAGCACATATATTCATCTGTAAAGAAAATAAGCGGCAGAATTTATTGCAGTTTTAGTATGACAAAAATAGAGATAACAAAGATTGCGGCTGAAGTCGTGTCAAGTTCAATTATCTAAAACTTGATATATCCATGTGAGGATAAAATTATACGATTCAATTCTATAATAGACAATCTATGCGGACTAAACATAAAAAAAAAGTAGTTAGAATAGAGTAATATAAACAAACTATACTTTAGTAACAGTTCATTTAATAGGCACATTTTTGTAAGACAAGATAGTAGTAGTACTCTACAGAGCGGTCATTGTTCTTCAAATGTATATTCATCTATAAAGAAAATACGGAACAGTAGTTGTAGTTTCCTATAACAAAAACACATAGATAACAACATTATAGTAGCGGTCGGTGTCAAGTTCAAGTATCTACAACTCAATATATCCATCTATGGATAAAATTATATAGTTTAATTCTCAGAACAGGCGGTCTATGAGGACTAGTCGAGCCCTTTGTTTGCTTGTGCTAGCTTCATCTTGTTTTAGCTTATTCTCTCTCATAGAATACTATTAAACAAGCGAGCAGTGCTCTTAGAGGCACGAGATATCATAAAAAAATATAGTTCAGGGAACAAAGGAACATAAACAAACCGTTGTTTATCAATGTTTCATTTAATATGCACATTTTTTAAGACAAGGTTGTTGTAGTACTCTACGAAAGCGCCATTGATCTTCAGCATGTACATTCATCTATAAAGAAAATATAAAACAGTAGTTGCAGTTTCCTATGATAAAAACACACAGTAAAAACCATATAGAAGCGGTCAGTGTCAAGTTCGGTGTCTACAACTCAAAATATCCATGTGAGGATAAAATTATACGTTCAATTCTGTAATAGGCAGTTTATGAGGACTAACCAAACCACTGAGGCAGAGAACAAATAAAATATAGTTAAGGATAAACAAACTATAGTATAGTGGCAGTTCATTTAATGTGCACATTTTTGTAGAATAAGATAGTTGTAGTACTCTATAGAGCGATCGTGTTTCACGAGCATGCATATTCATCTATAAGAAAAATAAGCGGCCAGTAGTTATAGTTTCCTACGACAAAAACACAATGCACAACAACATTATAGTTATAGTAGCACACGCAGTGTCAAGTTCGGTATCTACAACTCTATATATCCATCCGGGGATAAAATTATCACCTTTCCTTACTGGCGACTAAAAATTCACGCTACACTACGTGTTCTCTATCTCTTCCCAGTCTCGATGATGTGTTGATGCCTGTTTGTTGGATGGAAATCGCCGGTAGCTTCATCGCCTAAAACGTAATTGAAAATTTTAGTCGCCGGAAATTAGTTAGGCCCTAATATTATACGCAGTTCAATTCGTAATAGGCAGTCTATGAGGACTAGTCGAGCATGTTCGCTTGTGCTAGCTTCATCTTCTTTCAAACTTTATTATCTCTCACGTAATACTATTAAACAAGCGAACATGCTCTCGAGGCAATGTATATCACAAAAAAGTATAGTTCAGAACAGAGGAACATAAACAAACCGTAGTTTAGCAACAGTTCATTTAATATGCACATTTTTTAAGACAAGATAGTTGTAGCACTCTACAGAAAGTCATTTGATCTTCAAAGATGTATATTCATCTATAAAGAAAATATGAAACAGTAGTTACGCTTCCTATGACCAAAACACGCAGTAACAACGTTATAGTAGCAATCGGTGTCAAGTTCAAGTATCTACAACTAAAAATATCCATGTGAGGATAAAATTATATAGTTTAATTATGTAATAGGCGCTTTATGAGGACTAAACAAACCACCGAGGCGTGAGAACAAATAAAATATAGTTAAGGATAAACAAACTATAGTTTAGTGACGCTTTATTTAATGTGCACATTTTTGTAAAACAAGATAGTTGTAGTACTCTACAAAGTAGTCGTGTTTCTTGAGCACGCATATTCATCTATAAGGAAAATAAGCAAAGAGCGCTTGTAGTTTCCTATGATAAAAACACACATAACAACAACATTATAGTTATAGTAGCATACGGTGTCAAGTTCAAGATCTACAACTCTATATATCCATTTGGTGATAAAATTATCACCTTTCCTCACTTACAAAGCGATCAAAAATTCACGCTACACGCATGCTCTCTATCTCTTCCCGCCGATGATGTGTTTGATGCCCGCCGTTGGATGAAAAATTACTGAAGTACCTTCATTGCCCGAACAGATTTAAAAACTCGTGCCACGGATATCACGGATATCACAAAAAAACTACGTTACCGGATACGGATACGCCGTGATCGGTGATCCGATCACGCATCCGATATCGCGATACGCCAATTTCCCAAAAATCCTGATACGTGGATACGCTTACTATTTAAAGAATAAAATAAAAATAAAAATAATAATGTTGGTCCGACGACCATTTGTCTCGAGAAAACCCGCGGCCCATCTAAGCACGATATGTGATAATATGGAGTAGTGGAGTACCGTGTGTCCCTACGTGCCCCGTCCAACAACCCAACCATTCCATCGATTACCACTCATGTGTCTCCGTGAGTCCGGTTCAGCTCTCGCAGACGCATAGCGATTCCACTCCCCCGCACCCATCCCTATCCGCTCCACCACCGCATCCCCGTCCGCCCTCCGATCCATGGCACACCACCTTAAACTGCGGCGCCGATTCAGCGAACCACGGTGCTTTCGAATCGACGGGTAGCGAGTCGATCCGTGGTGGCGGACCTCAAATCGCAGGTGGCGAAGTCGAATCCCGCGGTGGGAGAGCTCCAATCGATAGCGGTGGTCAAATAGACGACGGCGGGGGTCGATCCGCGCCCGGCCGGAGCCCGAATTGACAATGGGCTCGGTGGGTCGACGCGAGCACGCAAGCGGTCGAGCAACCTTCCCCCGCAGCTACTCCCCTTCATGTTCCACAAGGCCTCCACTGCGTTCGTGGTCGGGCGTGATCGGCAGCCGCACACGTATCCGATGGCGTATCCAACATTTGCAAAAATAATAAAAAATGGGATACTCGGAGGATACATATCTAGGGCGTCGGACACGTATCGTATCCGATTTGTATTGGATACGCGATACGAGGCCTCGGGGATGTATCCATCTAACGTAGCAAAAAAAGTGTAGTTTAGGAATAGAGGAACATAAACAAACCGTAGTTTAGCAACGATTCATTTAATATGTACATTTTTTAAGACAAGATAGTTGTAGTACTCTACGGAGCGCCATTGATCTTCACATGTAATTCATCTATAAAGAAAATATGAAACAAAGATGGTTGTAGTTTCCTATGACCAAAACACACACGTAACAACGTTATAGTAGCAAAATCGGTGTTAAGTTCGGTATCTACAACTCAAAATATCCATGTGAGGATAAAATTATATAGTTCAATTCTGTAATAGGTAGTTTATGAGGACTAAACAAATCACTAAGGCAGAGAAAAAATAAAATGTAGTTAAGGATAAACAAATTATAGTTTAGTGATAGTTCATTTAATGTGCACATCTTTGTAAAACAAGATAGTTGTAGTACTCTACAAAGCGGTCGTGTTTCTTGAGCACGCATATTCATCTATAAGGAAAATAAGCAAAGAAGAGTTGCGGTTTCCTACGACAAAAACACATAGACAACAACATTATAGTTATAGTAGCACCACAGTGTCAAGTTCGGATCTACAACTCTATATATCCATCGGTAACAAAATTATCACCTTTCCTCACTTATAGGTGACTAAAAATTCACACTACACTACGTGCTCTCTATCTCATCCCGCCCGATGATGTGTTGATGCCTCGCTGTTGGATAGAAATCACCGGCAGCTTCATCGCCCTCGAACAGATTTGAAAATTTCAGTCGCCGGAAATTATTCGCTTGTGCTAGCTTCATCTTGTCTCGGCTTATTCTCTCTCCACGTAATACTATTAAACATGCGAACAGACTCTCGGAGGCAATGATATCACAAAAACTACGTTGTATGGATATGGATATGCATATCGTATCCGATCACGTATCCAATACGCGATACGCCCATTTCCCAAAAAATCTCGATACGTGGATATGTTTACTATTTAAAAATAAAATAAAAAAATAATAATGTTGGTCCGATGACCATTTGTCTCTGGAAAACCCTCGGCCCATCTAAGCACCATATGTGATAATATGGAGTAGTGGCGCATCGTATGTCCCACGTGCCCCGTCCAACAACCGAACCATTCCATCGGGACACACTCATGTGTGTCTCCCGAGTCCGGGGCGCCTCTCGCACAAAATTACACGTAGATTCCACCGCCCGCATCCCCGGCCCACCCACTAATCCATGGCACACCACCTCCCGCAAATGGCCAATTCTACGGACACGGAGCTCGAATCGACGGCGGCAGGTCGATCTAGCCGTGGCGCACCTCAAATTGGCGGTGGCGGAAGTCGAATCCCGCGGTGGGAGAGCTCCAATCACGCCGTGGTGGTCGAATCGATGACGGCGGGTCGAATCCGGGGCCGGGTACGAGTCCGAATCGACGGCGGCTCGGTGGCCGACGCGATCGATGACGGCGGGTCGATCCAAATGGCGCGGAGCCCGAATCGACGCCTCGGTGGCCGACGTGGAGCACGCGCAGCGGTCGAGCAACCTTCCCCGTAGGTCGCCCCCTTCATGTTCCACTAGGCCTCCACTGCTCGCGGTAATGCGGGCATATTGGCGGGGCTAGATAATGATCGGCGGCGTATCCAACATTTGCAAAAATAATAAAAAATGGGATACTCGGAGGATACATATCCGGGGGCATATCGGACACGTATCCATATTCGATCATGTATCGGATATGCGTCACGAGGCCTCGGGGGCGTATTAGGTGTAACATAGCAAATTAAGTGTAGTGCGGGGAATAGAGAAACATAAACAAACTATAGTTTAGCAACAATTCATTTAATATGCACATTTTTTTTAAATAAAATAGTTGTAGTACTCTATAGAGCAGTCATTGATCTTGACATGTAATTCATATATAAAGAAAATATGTAATAGTAGTTGCGGTTTCCTATGACCAAAACACCACGGTAACAACGTTATAGTCGCAATCGGTGTCAAGTGCGGATCTATAACTCAAATATCCATGTGAGGATAAAATTATATAGTTTAATTTCTGTAATAGATAGTTTATGAGGACTAAACAAACCACTAAGGCAGAGAACAAATAAAATATAGTTAAGGATAAACAAACTATAGTTTAGTGACAGTTCATATTTTTGTAAAACAAGATAGTTGTAGTACTTACTGGCGATGTCGTGTTTCTTGAGCACGCATATTCATCTATAAGAAAAATAAGCGCCAGTAGTTGCGGTTTCCCTCACGACAAAAACACACGAACAACAACATTATAGTTATTGTAGCACCGCAGGTGTCAAGTTCAGTATCTATAACTCTATATATCCATCTGGTGATAAAATTATCACCTTACCTCACTTGCTGGCAACTGGAAAATTCACGCTATACTGCGTGCTCTCTATCTCTTCTCGCTTGATGATGTGTTGATGCTTTTTTGTTAGATGGAAATCACCGATGTAGCTTCATCGCTGAACAGATTTGAAAAATTTTGGTCTCACCCGAAATTAGCAAGGCCCTAATATTATACGATTTAATTCTATAGTAGGCAGCCTATGAGGACTACACAAACCGAGACATAGATCATAAATAAAAAGTAGTTAAGGAATAGAGGAATATAAACAAACTGTACTTTAGTAACAGTTCATTTAATAGGCATATTTTGGTAGGACAAGATAGCATTGTTCTTCACATGTATATTTATCTATAAAGAAAATATGAAACAAGATAGTAGCGATTTTCTATGTCAAAAAACACATAGGTAACAACATTAAAGTAGCGGTCCGGATGTCAAGTTCGAGATTCGCATCTCAATTCTCAGAATAGGCAGGTTTATGAGGACTAAACAAAACACCGAGGTGGAGAACAATTAAAATGTAGTTAAGGAATAGAGGAATATAAACAAACTATAGTCTAGTGAAAGTTCATTTAATATGCACATTTTTGTAAGACAAGATAGTTGTAGTACTCTACAAAGCGGTCGGGTTTCTTGAGCACGCATATTCATCTATAAGGAAAATAAATAGGAGTAGTTGCGATTACGTCACGACAAAAACACCACACGAACAACAACATTATAGTTATAGTAGCGCATGTGTGTCAAGTTCAAGTATCTACACTCTATATATCCATCCGGGGATAAAATTATCACCTTTCCTCACATACTGACGACGGTTAAAAAAAATTCACGCTACAGCGTATTGCTCTCTATCTCTTCCCGCCTGATGATGTGTTGATGCCTGTTTGTTGGATGGAAATCATCAAATAGCTTCATCGCTGAGCAGATTTAAAAATTTCGATTAAACACGGAAATTAGTAAGGCCCTAATATTATACAATTCAGTTTTGTAATAGGGTATCTATGAGGACTACACAAGCCGAGAGGCAATGCATCACAAAAAAATAGTTAAGAATAGAGAAATATAAACAAACTGTAGTTTAGTAACAGTTCATTTAATAGGCACATTTTTGTAAGACAAAATAGCATTATTCTTCAAAGATGTATATTCATCTATAAAGAAAATATGAAATAGTAGTAGCAGTTTCCTATGACAAAAACACCGCAGGTAACAACATTATAGTAGCGATCAAGTGTCAAGTTCAAGTATCTACAACTCAATATATCCATGTGAGGATAAAATTATACGCTTCAATTCTGTGATAGGCGCCTATGAGGACTAGTCGAGCCTGTTCTCTTGTGCTAGCTTCATCTTGTTTCAGCTTATTCTCTCTCACATAATACTATTAAACAAATGAGCGTGCTCTTAGAGGCCTGCACCACAAAAAAAATGTAGTTCAGAGAACAGAGGGAATATAAACAAACCGTAGTTTAGCAAATGTTTATTTAATATGCACATTTTTGTAAGACAAGATAGTTATAGTACTCTACGTAATTGGTGCCCCCGCACTATATGTACTCTACCATCCGCATGCCATCACTACTTGAGCGCTCTCACTAGTACTTCACTTCGTTCACGGTTCACTCCACATCCAACTCTGGCTTTCCACTCCTCGCTTTCCCCACAACGCGCCCGCCAAGTCACCGATCCCTCCTCGCCATCTCCCTCCACTCCCACCCCCGCCGCCATTGAAGATGACGACACCACGTAAACAAGGGACCCAAACCCGTTGGGGAGGGAGACTAAATTCTTCCCCGTGCCCCCCTAGGATCGACTACATATCAAACCATAGGATCGACTACATTTCTATAAAAATAAGCACATTTTTGTAAGACAAGGTTGATGGGCTACATATCAAACCCTAGCATCACCTAGTGGAGGAAGAAGCCACCGGGGAAGGAGGTCGCAGGCGGAAGCGGCGTCGGCTTGAATGGCGCTGGATGCGCCGGGCGGGGCGGCCGACGGCGGCGGATGAGGCGGCCGGAAACCCTAGAATCGCTGTGAGGAGGCGGGTGAGGAATGAAATGGATCGCCGCTTTGTGAGGAGGTGGATGAGGGTTTTTGAGTTTTGTGATAGCTCGGTGGCGTAAAATTCGTGGAAAATTGGGCGGGCACAAGGAAAAACGGAGGAAAACAGAGAAGGCGCTGGTGGGGGGACGTCCCGTCGAGGGGTATCTTTGCGGACCCTTGCCTAAATTATTAAATACGTATATATAAATCTACACCGCTTTTGTTGCTCTCCCCTCGGTATCCATTGCGCCACCGCTTTTTGTGGAGAACCTTCGAGCACTTGCTTGTGGAGCTTGCGTCTGCAGCGTCGCCATGCTTGTAGAGCATCCTATGGAGGACCTCTTCAATCTGCGGGCCACCTGTTTTGCGAGATAAAAGTGGCATGCCGCGACCCACGGTGGGGCCGGAGCATTCGACTAGACCGGTGTTTGTCTCGGTGGGTCGGCCAACCGGGGGCTATGTACTACTTGCGTGAGTATCGCGCGAGTCTCATCACCGAAGCTCACCAAGGTCAGCAACCCGGGGCGTGTTTCAGAGCGATCTGTTTGCTGTTCGTGAAAGGCAGCGGCACCGTCTCGCCGCCGCTTCGGCTTCTTTGGAACAAGCCCGCCAACTTCGGGAGCATACACTTTCGCTTCGGTATGTGCATGCTCTTCGCTCTACAGATGGAATGCCACCGCCGCCGATGATGGCCATGTCCGAAATGGTGTTATGGGGACCTGGAGGGCGACACAGAGGGACTCTGGAGGTCCTATGAGTACTTCAGACATGCATTGGAAGTGTTGCACGACAATCTGCTGGTGCCCTATCCAAAGTGCGACGGCATTTTCCTCCTCTGGCCCAATCGGTGCCTCGCCGGGGCGCATCGCGTGCATTGGGAAACTGTGGCACCCTGGTTGAATGAGGGCTACCACCACGGTGGGTGTTCTGCAGCGAGGAGTGTAGGATCCGTGTCGAGTGTAGTATGTTCTTCCTTGTTGCATTGTTGGCATAAGCAGGCCGGTCTACGATGATGCTCTCATGCAATGTATGTCTATATATATGTGTGTGTCTGTGAGTACATTTAGTGAGTTTAGCTCTAGATGCTCTAGAGTCTAGATTGAACAGCTTTTGGTTGTGCGCATGCATGCGCGCGGTGATGCATGCATGCATTGGTTGATGTTCGATCGATCCTCACGAGTAGCAAATGATTAACACTGAGATGTTTTAATTCATTGTAATCCATGTGTTATATTGTTGTGTTTGTGTGAGATGATGGTGTTTGTGATTAAATATCATTGTGTTGTATTTCTCCAAATCATGTGCTGCGTGGATGTTTGATTGTAGCTAAAAAGATGAGTGAACAGTGTGATAATGGTATATTCATGTTTTGCGAGGTGTTAAATTTATTTGCAATTCTCGCCGCCCGGCGGCTCTTGCGCGACCGCCATGGCGCGCCATGCGAGCACCTCGGCGTGGCCGCCTCAGGCTGAACTCTCACCCTTCTCTCTTTCCTTGGCACCTTGAGGCTTGTCGGCTTGGCGGTTATGCCTATGCCGCTGACGCCGCCTTGGAATGCCCCCGCCGTGTCCGCCGGTTCACGCCGCGCGCAACCACACAAAGAATGGCGCCCGTGAGAACCTTGGCATGCCTAGCCGCCTCGGCTGAACTCTCTCCCTTCTCTCTTACCTTGGCACCTCGAGGCTCATCGGCTTGATGGTTATGCACGTGCCATTGGCGTTGCCTTGGAACGGCTGGCGTGTCGCCGTCGGTTCACGCCTCCACGTTCGATCGTTCTCCCGCGATGGCAACCCCTCTCCGACTCGTTCCTGCCTTGACCGAAAGTGTTGAAAAGAATTTATGCTGCATTTCGATGCTTTCCATAACGTCTATTTAACCTCGACTTGTCCTCATTAGGCGGAGTGTCGATCCCCGCTCCGCCGTACCCGCCACCGTCGATGTCGAGCTCGGTAGGAGCCTAAACCTGCTCATCCGATAGCATAGACGGGGAATGCTAGGTTATGGGGATCACGGTGGTGGTCCCTCCCATCGCAAGTGACATCATCTCCGGCGACATCCGCGCACGCCCGGTGTGCCGCCACGTTGGAGACCTTCGGGGCTCAAGAACCCTAATTTTTTCTTTTTAATCGTGGTCAAAACATGTAACTAGTCTTTCTCCCTCATAGTAACTCCAAAATTGATGATTTTTATTTCTAAAATTTTGTAAAATCATGCTCTATCAAGCTATTAAATTTTTACTTCTATTACTATTGTCATGTTTCATCGATAACATTTCAAATTTGAATGTCAAAAATTACAACTTCAAACAACATTTTTGGAGCATCTCATGGTTTCAAAGAAGAAGTCATGAACATAAAAGTTGTATAACTTCTTAAGATTTACATCTTTTATATTGGTCATTTCTTCATCCGACGACGTCACGGTAACATTGTTCACAAGATTTACACATGTCTCATAGAGTTTATGAAACTACAAGAGAGATGTACAAGATTTACCAAAATAAGAATTGTAGATCTTGCTAAGTTATGAAACTCTCTAGTTTAAAACTTTTTGATTTGACATTATCTTGTAAAGGAAAACTAGGTCTCAATTTCAAAAAAAAAAAAAAATTAAAATTTAAATGTTTTAAGTGACCTCGGATAGAAAAACCACCAACATAACTATTGTAGTTCTCAATTATCCATGTAACTTTGTAAGTTACATCTTTTTTTGATTTGAGATCATCTTGTCATGGAAAAACATATAACAGTTTTGAAAACATTTATCGCATGAGGCCAGCACTAGGATAGTTCATCGAAAAAAAAAAAGGCGTGCACCGGGCTCGCGAGAGTCTTATCACCGTGCTCGGGAACTCGGAGGTGTGCTTCAAAGCCGGCATGTCTGTCGTCTTCGTCGAAGGCCACTTTACACCGTCATGCCATCGCCGAGATGCTTTTTAACGTGCCGCCGTTTTTAGGGCATGAAACCGCCAAGTATGCTCTTGCTCTTGTGCTCTACGGGGCCAACACCGTGCATGGGACGGCGACTATGCTCGGCGGGTGTTGCGGGAGATCGAAAGGCGACCACATGGTGGCGATTGGGGCGTGAAAAAGAACATCAAGCGTTTCTCGGCGGCCCCCGCCAAACGGGCATGGAATTTTAGGGTGGGTGACTTGGCGTCGCATATACCGTAAGAGTGGCGTACAACCCGTCCTATAGCCCAAATGGTGCCTCGCCATGGCGGGCATCGGTCGCGTAAAAGCGAGGATGGTGCGGCGGTCATCGCCTTTCATTGGATATGATGTGGTGCATGTTCTACGGTGAGGAGTGTAGGATCCGCGATGAGTGTCGAGGTTCATCGGTCCCGCATTCTCGGGCATTTTGAGTGCATGTTCAATCTGACGGCCGATCTTATGCGAGATGCATAGCTACACCTCGATCTCTAGATGGTTGATCTCGATCAAACAAACTTATTTTGATTACTTTTGGTGCATACGTGATGGTTGATGTCCGATGCTGGGTATGTAGATGCGTGATGATGAAAACAGAGATGTGTTTTATTATTAGTTGTGATATACTTCGTATAGTACATGTGTCCCTGCACCGGGCTAGCTACGCACCCGCATTATTGATGCTAACCTCTGAGCGCGCTCAAAGCTTCCACCAAAAAAGCCCCCGCTGCGTCGCCACCTCATGCCATGTAAAACATTCCACGTGACATGCTTGCAGAGATCGAGATTCGAGTCGCCAAGGTCTCAGCGGATCCCATGGAGGGCCTCCAAATTCTGCCGGGCTACGTTCATAGATAAAAGCGGTGTGCGGTGACCCCCTGGTGGGACGGGGCATCCCACTGGACCGAGTGCTATGCCAGCAGGGGGTATCGCTCGAAGATCGCGAGAGTCTTATCACCGGGCTCGCCGCCATCGGCAACAATGGCGTGCCGCAGCCGGCATGTATGCCATCTTCATTGAAGGCCGCTACACCGTCGCTGAGATGCTGCGGTGGGCCACCATGCCGGGGCATGAAACCACCAAGTATGCTCTTGCTCTTGTGCTCTACAGGGCCAACACCGATGCCACAGACGACGACTATGCCCCAAATGGATCTTTGGAGATCGAAGGCGACCACCCATCGGCGGCTAGGATGTGGAAGAACATCAACTATACTTGGCACCGCCCTCTGCATGGAATTTTAGGCTGGGCGACTTGGCGGCGCATTTGATACAAGAGTTGCCTACGGCCCGCCTTATGGCCCAAATGGTGCCTCACCATGATGGGCATCGGTGCGAAGCCGGGATGGTGCGGCCATGATTCCGGATGGAAGGAATCGGAGTTGTGGAGCATTTTCTTTAGCGAGGCGTGTAGGATCCGCAACGAGTGTTAGAAGTTCATCGGTCCTACATTCTAGGCATTTTGAGCGCTGTTCAATCTGATCGATCGATCTTATGCAGATGTATAGCTACCTAGCTAGCTCGATCTCTAGATGTGTTTTATTTGTTGTGATATACTACTTCGTACTCCTATAATACATGTGTTATATTTTTCCAAATTTGTGTGCATGTTTGATTGCTGCTGAAATGATGAGTGAACAGAGGACAAGATGCGGTATTTATAGACCCGTGCTCAAAAAAATAGTCTGTACTCTCGTCCGTCCTTCGTCATCGTCTGGCCCAATCGGTGCCTCGCCGATCAAGACCGGACACTGCGCGAACAATGGCAGACGTGCGCCCTATTTGCAGCAAGGTGTGTAGGATACGCAAAGGATATGCATGCAAGGTGTGTGGATATGATCGGACGTCTCATGGAAACCAAAATATAAATACATTTTCTACGACGCGCTCTATGAAAGGCTACGTTGGTAGCACTAATGGAGCCACCCTAAGTTTCTGTTGCAATAGCGTTTCAACGGTCATGTCATCATTCAACCTCTTCGCTCGACAGCACCGGCGATAGCACCGGCTAAATGCTGAGGTGGAGGAGAGAAGGGAGGAGAGAGAGGAGAAGCGGGCTGTAAGCTTACAGCTAGCTTGGGCACAAGAACCAAGATTATTTGTGAGAGAGACGGGTGGGCTGTAAGAAGGCTACAAGGGATCTTACAGTAAAACTGTCGGGTCAGTATTACTACTTGCTCCGTCGGGCACCCGTATTATTTCTGCTCTCCAACTTCGATCAAGCGAGAACACTGTGTTCATCTTCCTTTTCCCTGGACCAAGAGTGCGTGCTTTCGAGCTTTGAGGAAAATTGTGCCGCTACACCTCGAGCCATGGAGAACCTTCCGCGGGAGTTGCTTGAGGACATTGCACTCCGCATCGCCATGGCCACGAGGGATCCTATGGAGGACCTCTTCAATCTACGGGCCACCACATTACCTAGACACGAGAAGCGTCTGCAATGGGGGCCATGGTGGAACGGACATTCCACTAGGCCGGGTCTTTGCCCTGTGGGGACGGGCCGGGGGGTCGGTACTACCGCTACGAGTATTGCGCGAGTCTCATCACCAAGCTTGCCGAGGCCGGCTACCCGGAGGCATGCCCGGAGCGAGCATGTCCGCCGTGTTCTGGAAGCCCGTGGGTACGATCTCACCACTGCTTGACTTCTTTGGAACAAGCCACCAACTTCGGGGGCATGCACTCGCTCGGTATGTGCATGCCCTTACGCTCTAGGCGGAATGCCACGCCACCGATGACGCACCATGCCCGCAAAGGTGTTGTGGGGCCGGGCGTGACATGGCGGCGGACGATCGCCGCACCCCACGGAAGAGCGCGAACTATACAAAGCTCGCAAACATGCATTGAGAGTGTTGTACAACCACTTTCGATCTTTGACGCCCTATGAACAGAGGCAGCCGATGCCTCACCAGGGATGGGCATAAGTGCAGAGAGCTAGGATGGTGCGGCCATCATGCTAGATCGATGGAAACAGAGTTGGGGAGCATTTTCTGCAGCGAGGAGTGTAGGATCCGCACTGAGTGTCGTAAGTTCTTCCGTGTTGCATGGTGGGCGAGATGGGCAGAGGAGTTGAAACAATGAGTACGTGTATCTATGTATATATGTTGATACGATGACAATGCACCCATGCATTGCATGACGTGATCTATCTTACTTTTGGTAATTGGTGTTATCTTCATGTTCGCGATATGGTGTTTATGATTCTCACCGCTAGCGCCGCCCGCACCCCCCGACGTTGAGCGATTATGCCTATGCCGTTGACATCGCCTTGGAACGCTGCCGTGTCTGCCGGTTCACGCCGCCGTGTTCAACCATTCTCCACGACGGCAACCCCTCTCCGACCCATCCTCGCCTCGACCAAGTTCTGAAAAGCGTTTACCCCCATGTCGGAGACCTTCGTGGCTCAAGAACCCTAATTTTTTTTTTTTTTAATTTATGGTCAAAACTTGTAACTAGTCTTTATCTCTCATATTGACTCCAAAAATTGATGCTTTTTCTTTCTAATTTTTTTTTAAAATCATGCTCTACCAAGCGGTTGTATTCTTACTTCTATTACTCTTGTCATGTTTCATCCACAATATTTCAAATTTGAATTTCAAAATTACAACTTCAAACAACATTTTTGGAGCATCTAATGACTTCAATGAAAGAAGTTATGAACATAAAAGTTGTATAACTTGTTAAGATGTACACATGTTCGAAGATTTACACATGTCTCATAGAGTTGATGAAACTACGAAAGAGATTTTTAAGATTTGTGAACAATGTCACTAGCATTATGTTGGATGGGGAAACAACCAAAATAAGAATTGTAGATCTTGCTAAGTTATGAAACTTTCTAGTTTAAAACTTTTTGATTTGACATTATCTTGTAAGGGAAAACTAGGTCTCAATTTAAAAAATGAAAATTGAAATTTAAATGTTTTAAGTGACCTCGGATAGACAAACCACTAATATAACGATTGTAGTTCACAAATATCCATGAAACTTTGCGGTTTACAACCTTTTGATTTGAGATAATCTTGTCATGGAAAAACATGTAACAGTTTGAAAACATTTATGCCTACTGACGCGCGCACTTGGATAAGGCGTGCGGTTGAAAGGGCATCCGCCCATTTCCTTCATCGCTGCCGTGGGTTATGTTCATCGCTCTACCTCCCCACCGAGTGCACCGGCCGTGTCGCGTGTCTCTCACCATGGAAAACCTTCCGGTGACATGCTTGCGAAATTGCAATTCTCGTCGCAAAGGCCTCACCGGATCCCATGGAGGGCCTCCACAATCTGCGGGCCACCTGCTCACGAGATGAAAGGCGTGCGGCGGACCCCCCTAGTGGGATGGAGCAGCCCACCGACCCGGGCTGGGAGCCCGGCCACTACCACGCGCAGTATCGCGAGAGTCTTATCACCCCGAGCTCACCGCCGTCGGCAACCCGAGGGCGTGCTTCAAAGCTAGCTTGTATGCCATCGTCATCGATGGCCGTTACACCGTCACGTCACCGCTCGAGATGCTGCAGCGCACCACAGCGTCAGAGCATAAAGCCGCCAAGTATATCTTGCTCTTATGCTCTACAGGGCTAACACCGTGCCACCGCCGATGACCGTGCCCGGGTGGTGTTGCGGGAGATCGAACGTGACGTGGCAGCGATGATGGCTGCACCCTAGAGTACTATGAACTGTGCAGAGCTCCGCAGACAGGTAGTGGGAGTGTTGCAGGACGACTTGGTAATGAGCAATGCAGAGAGGCGACATCTTCCTCCTTTGGCCCAACCACCGCCGCCCCGGGCCGGGCATCGGTGCGATGGGGGGCAAATGCGGCTTCATGGATGGTTGGGCGCCAGGATGACAACCGCACAACCTATTCTACTGCGAGTAGTGTAGGATCCGCGCCGAGTGTCTGTTGATATTTATTAAGTGCTAAAACAATATGAATGATTCCGCAGCGCCACGTAATACCATTGTAACTTTTCCCTAGGAGAGTATTCTAGAGTATTGTATCCACAGGGAAGCTTTGGCTAAAGAATCTAATAACTCACAATCATGCATCTTCTAACTTAGCAAACCACTAGACTAATGTGAGGGGGTAATGGATATATGATATGAGATATGGATAATATCACACGCTAGATAATTCCATGATAAATGTGTAGCTAGCAAGTTGAGAGGGACAGCGGGAGAGATCAAGGTTCCTATGTACTTCTCTATTACTTAGGTTCTATGATAGCAATCACACTAAAGCACTTTGGAGCAACGGTACCTTTTCGGCTCTCGAATAGACTCGGGAAGGGGTAGCCTGGGAAGGCCGCCAAAAAGCTCTACGAAACACCAACCCATACGTGGTGGATTACATCGCCCTATCGTGTTTGTCACCCCCGGGGCTACCACAACTATCCGTAGGATTGGGCGCAACCTCAGGTAACCTATAGCCTAGACACCAAGTCTATACTATCGATTACAACTCTAGCTACCGCGAATAACTAGAGCCCTCAATACGAGCGGAGATCCCATGCAATCGCATAACAACTATACTAACCAATTATATGAAAGGCATGGAAGTAAATAGAGAAGATGATATATAAACCATAAGTCTTACAAAGGAAGGATACAAGACATACCAAACTCTGTAGACATCTCCAGAACTGGAGCGCAGCTCCGCTCTACCCAACTCTCTAGTTGCTCATCTACTACATTGGAGAGTCTAGCCCTAATTCTCTAGTGGAGAGGTTGTCCTCACATTGGGACACCTCGATGACCAACAGGTCGAGAGATATGAATGGAATGAATTAGGTATGAATTAGGGTATCACCCAGGGGTCAAGGGGTCTCCTTATATAGCCCCAAGCGATGCACCGTAGCCCTTGGATAATTCCGACCTCCAGCACCGTAGCCCTTGGATCATACCGACCTCCAGCAACAGCGTAGATTGAACCTCAATGGTGGTTTGGAACCGACCTAGAAAGGAGAGGCTGACATGTGGACCCATCGGGCAGCCGCCCCGGCACCTTGGGCGGCCGCCTGCTCTATGCCGGTGGGCCTCGGCCCGTCCCCCTTAAATTGTCTATTAGAGTATTCTTGCGTGGGTTTTGGGTTGAGTTGCTTGGTGGACAAGTCTTTATGTCGTATGGCTTGCAAACTCGGTGTTTTCCTGTTTAATCCCTAAAAATATATAAATCGCCAAAACTCATGGAAATATGTTAGTCAGGCCCCTAGTCCGTGTTGATATTCATTTTATGCCCTTATTTCATGTTTAGTTGACTATTAATATTATGCAATAATAGGTGTCAACAAACTCCCCAAGCTTACCTTTTGCTTGTCCCTAGCAAAATTAACTTTATACTTAGAGTTTGGATCGAGTTGCTACAACGCTTTCACACCTCAAAAGCACACATGCTTTCAAACAAAATTTCTCCTCTAGATTAGAATAAACTTTTTCCAACCTTCAACTCACCCATATTACCTTTAACCATGGAGCTTATAGCCTTTTCTTAGGATCTTGGGCAATTGAAATATAGAACAATCAAGTCAAGCACCATGTCTCAAACTCTTCGATCAACCTTCATTCTGAGTTTTTTTGCAAGTTTTCAAAATAAAACTCAAAGTTCCTTTGGTATGACCCTCTCAAGTCTCTCATTTGTGGTATTTGTGGATCCTCACTAAGGCATTAATGTTGTGTTGCCTTTCTCTCATAATATGTGGTATTTTTGGAATAAGGCGGTAGGACACTATGCCTTCTTCTCTCACCCTATATCTAAGGCTTATATGTGGAGCTCATAGGTAGGAGAAGACTAAATCTACTTACTAAGCATATATTGTAAGTTCAAGCAATGGATCCAAAGTCACGAGTCATACTGATCAAGTGATGTATGTGTATGATGGAATGGAATACGGTGGTAGGTGAGTAATGAGGTGTGCAATGAATGCAATGAGGGGAAAGCCTAATTCTACTTTTTGCTCCTTGAGGAATCATCTCTTTTGGAATCTAGAATATTTGTGAGAACCTGGGTTGTATACTTTTTTTTTTTCTTTTCTCTTTTTTTTTTTTTTCATGGAGAGGCGGGCATCTAAGTACCCATTGTTTTCAAAGCAGACAGTTGTCCATTTTTTAACTCTCCTTTATTCTCTTTTTTTTTTTTTGAATACAACCCAAGTCTCTTTTGCAATGAGCTTTGGAGAGATAGGCAAGAGTAATGGAGCTTTGTAAGATGTTGGCTAAGTGGATATGTGGGAAATATTTTTTTGGTTGCTCTCTCCCAGGATAGGAGTAGAGCATTTTTAGTGGATATTTGGTGGATGCTTTATGGATGCGTACTTCCAGGGAAGAAGTAGCATAAATGCAAGTGGAGTAGAGTGGAGCGGAATAGAGTGTAGTGGAGTATGTGATCAGCATGACAAGTTTCTAAGGGTCGACAAAGATTGACCAAACTCAATGCAAAGTAAGCAGCCTATATATCAACCAAAGGGTTTTCCTAATCTAAAGAGCATATATATATGGCTGTGGTAGGAGTTTCAACACTCTGTCATACAGAACTTATCATGTGCACTTTAATAATTTTCAAAATAAATCTCCAGAAATCTAGCATCACTAGGAGTAAGATAAATAGCAGCTCGGACTCTCATATATCATATCTGTCAATCACCTAGACTTAAGAGCAAGCATTTGCTACCCACAGGTTTCAGGTTCAGAGAAAATCTCAAGTCGAGACAGTTGCATTAAAAAGCTTGAGAGAAATTAAGTTGAAAGGTAGGTACTCGAAAGGAATTACGATGGAGCAACTATTCATCATCTCCATGTTTAGAGATTATCTTTAGAGTATATTTTATTCTCACACTCTAATAAAGACTCTTTAATAAAGACTATATAGACTCTTTTTATTTGGTTATTTTGGTTATGCATCTTTTTTATTTCTTTCTAATAAATCAAACAAATCTAGCTAATATTAAATAAGGTAGAAGAATACTTATCTGGATACAAGGGGTTGCCCTCCCCCAAGCTGGATGTTGACATAGTCTTTGATGTTCTTGTGGCCTATTGCTTTGTCCATCCATTTTTGTTTGACACTCCTCTTCATTGAATAGACATAGCATAGATCAATTCTTGAATGAATCGAGTCTCCTTTTTGCACGAGGTTGAAGTTCATCATATGCCTTGCTTCATCTCTACGATATGAGTTCATCTCTTGACTCACCCGAATTGGATTTGAGAGTTTTCTACAGGGGATTAGTCCAACACAATAACCAATGTCTACGCAAGCAATTCTTAGTTCAATAACCAAACTAGACTCCATGTCTAATTCAATTAAGGAAGGTCATTTAACCTAAGCACCACGCTTAATTTAAAAGCCTTTGGAAGTACCCTTAGTAGTATTTCCAAACTAAAGCATACCAAGGCGGACAAAGGTAGCATGAAAGCACTAAAGAGATTTACTCAATTAGAGACGAAAGAGCATGATCATGGTGAGGATTTTTTTTTCTTTTTAGATGCAAATGACATGGATGTATGCAAGAAACTAAACATGCAATGGATCTACTATGAGAAAACATAAACTAAGTGGAGGGAATGCATGAATTGATTAAAGTAAATATGCAATGAATGCAGGAAATTAAAAGGATAACTACTCAATAATTTTAAAGTCCATGAGCAAGACTATCTCACCTTTATTGATCATACTTACCGTGAGGTGCAGCTTCTATGTACGTCACTTTAGATGTGTGCATTGAATTCTTGGGGCGGCGCGACTTCTTCTCCAATCTACACATGGTTAGAATAATATATATATTTAAATGCATACCTTGAGATAGCAGGGGTTCAAATGTTGATGAATCTTGAATGATGAGGCACCCTGGGTTCTTCAACCTTTCTTTTTTTTTCTTTTTTTTTTTTCTTGTGGAAGTTCGCCTGAAGGTCGCAACGGCATCTTTTGTCCCGTCGTTTCCACAACTCAACGAAACAAGGGTAATCCTACTAAAGCTAGTGATACACTAAATTAGCGCAACATCAAGATCATTATTAGAATCTTTACGCCAATTGCTTCCCCAAAGAACGGCGCCAAAAAAGCTCGTTGGTATTTATTAAGTACTAAAAAGAATATGAAGGATTCCTCTTAGCGCCCGAGAATACCATTGTAGCTTTTCCCTAGGAGAATATTCTAGAGTATCGTATCCACAGGGAAGCTTTGGCTAAAGAATCTAATAACTCACAATCATGCATCTTCTAACTTAGCAAACCACTAGACTAAAGTGAGGGAGTAATGGATATATGATATGAGATATGGATAATATCACACGCTAGAGAATTCCATGATAAATGTGTAGCTAGCAAGTTGAGAGGACAGCGGGAGAGATCAAGGTTCCTATGTACTTCTCTATTACTTAGGTTCTATGATAGCAATCACACTAAAGCACTTTGGAGCAACGGTACCTTTCCGGCTCTCGAATAGACTGGGAAGGGGTAGCCGGGGGAAGGCCGCCAAAAAGCTCTACGAAACACCAACCCATACGTGGTGGATTAAATCGGCCTATCAGGGCTGTCACCCCTGGGGCTACCACAACTATCCGTAGGATTGGGCGCAACCTCAGGTAACCTATAGCCTAGACACCAAGTCTATACTATCGATTACAACTCTAGCTACCGCGAATAACTAGAGCCCTCAATATGAGCGGAGATCCCATGTAATCGCATAACAACTATACTAACCAATTATATGAAAGGCATGGAAGTAAATAGAGAAGATGATATATAAACCATAAGTCTTACAAAGGAAAGATACAAGACATACCAAACTCTGTAGACATCTCTAGAACCGGAGCACAGCTCCGCTCTCCCTAACTCTCTAGTTGCTCATCTACTACATTGGAGAGTCTAGCCCTAATTCTCTAGTGGAGAGGTTGTCCTCACATTGGGACACCTCGATGACCAACAGGTCGAGAGATATGAATGGAATGAATTAGGTATGAATTAGGGTTTCACCCGAGGGTCGGGGGTCTCCTTATATAGCCCCAAGCGATGCACCGTAGCCCTTGGATCAAACCGACCTCCAGCAACGGCGTAGATTGAACCTCAATGGCGGTTTGGAATCGACCTAGAAAGGAGAGGCTGACACGTGGACCCATCAGGGCGGCCGCCCTGGGCACTGGGGGCGGCTACCCTGGCTCTATGCCAGGTGGGCCTCAGCTTCGGGGTCCTGCCTTCTGGTGTCTTCTAGAGTATTCTTGCGTGGGTTTTGGGTTGAGTTGCATGGTGGACAAGTCTTTATGTCGTATGGCTTGCAAACTCTGGTGTTTTCCTGTTTAATCCCTGAAAATATATAAATCGCCAAAACTCAAGGAAATATGTTAGTCAGGCCCCTAGTCTATGTTGATATTCATTTTATGCCCTTATTTCATGTTTAGTTGACTATTAATATTATGCAATAACAGGTGTCAACAGTGTCGTAGGTTCTTCCTTGCTGCAACGTGGGCATGAGTAGGTAGTGGACTTCCATGAATGAGTACGTGTATCTATGCATGTATATGTTGATGATGATGACATGATCTATCTTACTTTTGGTACGTAATGGTTGATGTATATATTCATGTTTGCAATGGTGTTAGCGATTCCGGCCGACGCGACGACCACGAGCACCTCGGCGTGGCTAGCCGCCTCGGCTGAACTCTCTGCCTTCTCTCTTACCCCTCGCACCTCGGGATGTCCCTCGGTGGCTGGAGTGTCACTCCCCCGCTCTGCCATGCCCATGCCAATGTCGTCGTAGTAACATTGTTCGCAAGATTTACACATGTCTCATAGAGTTTATAAAACTAGAAGAGAGATTTCTAAGATTTGTAAACAATGTCACTAGCACTATATCGGATGGGGAAACAACCAAAATAAGAATTGTAGATCTTGCTAAGTTATGAAACTCTCTAGTTTAAAACTTTTTGATCTGACATTATCTTGTAAAGGAAAACTAGGTCTCAATTTCAAAAAAATGAAAATTGAAATTTAAATGTTTTAAAGTGACCTCGGATAGACAAACCACCAACATAACGATTGTAGTTCTCAATTATCCATGAAACTTTGTAGTTTACATCTTTTTTGATTTGAGATCATCTTGTCATGGAAAAACATGTAACGGTTTGAAAACATTTATCATCTGGTCTGCGCTTGGGATAGTTTGTGCGAAAAAAAGGCGTGCACCGGCCGACCGACTCATAAAATCTCACGTCCCTCGCACCGGGCTACGCACCCGCATTATTGCTGCTCACCAACTAAGCGCCAGCTGCTGTTCACCTCCCCACCACCGGTGACAGCAACCACTCTTCGCCGCACAAAACATATCTAGAGCGCGCTTAGAGCTTCTGCCCCCGCCGTGTCGCATCTCTCGCCATGGAAAACCTTCCTACGACATGCGTGCGGTGCGGATTCGTTGCCAGGATGCCGCAGATCCCATGGGGGCCCTCGCCAATCTATGGGCCACCTATTCGTAGATGAAAGCGGTGTGCGGCGTCCCCTAGTGGGATGGAGCATCCCACTGGACCGGGTGCCGTTGTACCTGCAGGCTACTACTCGTGCGAGTATTGTGAGAGTCTGATCACCAGGCTCGCCGCCGTCGGCAACCTGGAGGCGTGCTTCAAAGCCGGCTTGTATGCCGTCTTCATCGAAGGCCATGACACCATCATGACGCCGCGAGATTCGGCGGCGCCGCTGCGTCAGAGCATGAAGCCGCCAAGTATGTCCTTGCTCTTTTGCTCTACAATGCTAACACCGGTGCCGCCACTGACGACTATGCCCGGTGGTTGATGTGGGAGATCGATGGCGAGGACCCGGCGATGGCTGGGATGTACGCAACCTTCGAGAACTTCCATTTTGTTGAAATCCGCCGACATGTACAGGATTGCTTGCGCTACGCTGGTATGTGGCATCCAGATTACCGTGATCCCGCCCCACCTGCCTCGCCATGACGGGCATCGCTGCAGAGAGGAAAGCTGGTGCGGTTACACTTCCAGATGTACGGAATTCCAGCCGTCGCACACATTCTCCGCAAATGAGGAGTGTAGGATCCGCAAGCAGTGTGAGAGTTTATTCATCATTAATAAAGCGTGGGATTGGATCGATTGTATGCGGGATGTATTTAGGTCTGTTGGTGTATAGCTCTGTTGATGATCTCGATCGAACAAGCTTAATTTGATTGATCATATCATATGCATGGCTGATGTTGAAAAGATCCTGAGTATGCATGAAAACGGAGATGTTTTATTGGTTGTAACCATGTATTGTGTTATATTTTTCCAAATTTGTGCTGTTTGGATGTTGGATTGCAGTTGAAATGATTAGAGAACAGAGTGCTGGACAAAAATACTACTCCGTATAAGTTTTACAGACCCGTGCTGGGAAAAAGGAGTGTGTAGGAGTAGTAGGCGTCTGTCCGCCCTTCGGTGCCTCGCCGTTCGAGACGGGCATCCATCTGATCAAAAAAAAAGAGAGACGGGCATCCATCACCGTGCCGTGCGGTCGCGATGACACCGCACACCGCACGGCCTACCACGGTTTTGGACGGAACAACGGTGGCAGACGTAGGCCCTATTCTACGGCAAGGTGTGAAGGATACGCAAAGGATTCACATGCAAGGGTGTGGATATGATCGATCGTACGTGTCCCTAGTTTTTCGCCGCAACGGGTCATGTCGCCATCGCGCCGCAAAGGTAATCGCCGACTTGATCATTTAAAATCCCACGTCTATACACCGGGTTAACTCACCCGCATTATCGCCGCCCCCAACCGAGCGGGATTGTTGACATCATGCCATGGACAACCTTCCACGAGAGGCCTTCGGGCTCAAGAAATCTGATTTTTCTTTTTAATCACGGGCCAAAAATTGTGATGCGTCTTTCTCCCACATAGCAACTCCAAATGTGATAGTTTTTCTTTCTAATTTTTTGTAAAATAATGTCTTTGTATCAAGCTATTGTATTCTTCTTTGCTATTACTTTTGTCATGTTTTATTGATAATATTTGAAATTTGAATTTAAAAATTACAACTTCAAACAACATTTTTGGAGCATCTAATGATTTCAGCGAGAAGAAGTCATGAACATAAAAGTTGTATAACTTCTTAAGATGTACATCTTTTATATTTGTCATTTCTTCATCCGATGATGTCGCTATAATGTTGTTCACGAGATTTACACATGTCTCATAGAGTTTATGAAACTACGTGAGAGATTTCTAAGATATGTGAACAATGTCACTAGCACTATGTCGGATGGGGATTCAACCAAAATAAGAATTGTAGATATTGCTAAGTTATGAAACTCTATAGTTTAAAAACTTTCTCGATTTGACATTATCTTGTAATGGAAAACTAGGTCTGAATTTAAAAAAAAATGAAAATTGAAATTTAAATGTTTTAAGTGCCCTCGGATAGACAAACCACTAATATAACGATTGTAGTTCTCTAATATCCATGAAACTTTGTAGTTTACAACTTTTTGATTTGAGATAATCTTCTCATGGAAAAATGTGTAACAGTTTGAAAACATTTATTCCTACAACCGCGCACTTGGATAAAGGCGTGCGGTTGAAAGGGCGTCTGCCCATTTCCTCCGTCGCTTGGGCTACGCCCCCCGCATTATTGCTGCCGACCTCTCTTAAGCCAACTGCATTTGTTTGTCACCTCTCTTCGCCGCACAAAACCGCCTAGAGCGCTCGGGGCTTCCAAAGAAACCCCCCCGCGCCGCGTCTCTCGCCATGGAAAACCTTCGGCCGACATGCTTGCGAGATTGCAATTAGCGTCGCAAAGGCCTCACCGATCCCATGGAGGGCCTCCACGACCGTGGGGCACCTATTCACGATGAAAGTGGCATGCGGCGACCCCCCGGTGGGATGGAGCATCCCACCGGAACGGTCTTTGATCGACGGGGGGGCTGGCCGGAGCCCTTCCACTACCGCACGCAGTATCGTGGCGAAGTCCGATCACCGTGCTTGCCGCCGCCGGCAACTTCGGAGCCGTGCTTCGTGAGAGCCGGCATGTATGACATCTTTGTCGAAGGCCATGACACCATCATGCCATGTTAGAGCATGGTACCTCCAAGTATGTACTTGCTCTTGTGCTCTATAGGGCTAACATCGGTGCCACCGCCGGCGACTATGCCCGGCGGTTGTTAAGGGAGATCAAAGGCGATAACCCGGCGACGGCCGGACGGACGTGACTGGCACGGGAGAACTTCCATTCTATTGACATCTACCGACATGTATGGGATTCCTTGCATGGCGACTTGATTGCGGTGTGGCATCCAGATTACCGTCCTACCGCCCCACCGGTGCCTCGCCATGATGGGCATCAGTGCAGAGGGCAAAGCTGCGGTGACATTTCTGGATGGAAGGAATATCGGTCATGGAACATGTTCTACAGTGAGGAGTGTAGGATCCGCAAGCGGTGTTAGAGTTTATTTGTTGATGTACCATGGGTTTAATTTGATCGATCATATGCATGATGTATACCGTAGCTCGTTGATGATCTCGATCGATCGAACAAGCTTAATTGATAGCTTTTGGTGTGGAGACATGAGGCATGGTTGATGTTGAAAAGATCCTGAGTGCTCCATGTATGAAAACTGAGATGTTTTATTAGTTGTAACCATGCATTGTGTCATATTGTTCCAAATTTGTGCTATTTGGATGTTTGATTGCGCTTGAAATGATTAGTGAACAGTCTTTGGAAAAAAATTACTAGTTACAAACCCAATCGATACCTCACCGCTCGAGGGCATCCATCGGTGCGGGTCTGCGAGATGATGTTCCACTACGCGGCCTACACCAAGCATGGACGGAACGACGGGCGCGACATGGGCCGTATTCTTCAGTGAGGTGTGGATATGGTCAGTTTTTACGGGGACTCGCGCGGCCGACCGGCCAGGTAGAACTTGAACGCTTCTGCTTCAATTTGTGTCTCAGAAGCGTCGGTTTAAAATCCACGTTCTCGGCTTCCCCCTGGTCGTAGAAGGGCAAGAGGCCGGCTACTCGAGGGGCAAGAGAGGGTAGAGCGAGGGTCGCGCGCTTGTTGCCAAAGAAGAAGGGCAACATGCTCAGGCAACATGGCCGACGCGATGGCGGCGGCATGCCGTGACAACGCAGCTTCTGTTGTAGCTGGCGGGGGACTGCGCCGGCGGCCAGATCCTCCAAAGATCGCATCAAGGAGGACACTCCGGATACATGGTGCTTCGTCGCGTCTGTCGCAAGTTCCGGCAGTTCACCCACACCGAGGAGGCGATCCGGCTTGTGTCGCTTCGTTAGCTTCGTCAGCTACGCTGGCGATGCAGAGAGTTCCCCTGCGAGCTCTAGCGGCTCTTCCTCCAGGCCGCTCATCCGGAGGCCATATGCTATGAGGGGATGGTGAAGTTGATGACGGTGCCGTGGGATCCCAAGGGGCCGGAGTCCCTTAGGGAAGCCGTTGATGCTGGAGACTCCGTCGCGGCTTGCTTCTTGGCGATGCTGTTGTACGGTCAGAACCCTACGGACAAAGAAGAATTGGCACTACTCCATGGAATCTACGGAGGCCCGCAGCCTGACGGCCGGTGGGCAAACAATGATGGCCTGCAGAAAGCGCGTCTTTCGGCCCTGGCGGACTTCGACGAGGTTGTGGGCCGCAACCCAACCTTGATTCGTACCATCAACCTCGCGTCATCGAGCACCACGTCTATACATAGCCGGAAGGATGTAGGCACAAGGGAGAAGTCGGAAGGTCCTAAATGGCTAGAGGGGGCGAAACGACCTAATAAAAATTCTATAAATTCACTAGAACAACTTGTTAGTAGATAACAAAGCGTAAATGCGTTTGCTCTAGCTCTACTTGTCGGCAAGCCTCCTAATCACAATTCTAGTTGCTATGGTCTCTAGATCACTCAAAGCTATGTCACTAAGTTACTCTAGGTGAACAAACTAGATTATACTAAGCAACTAGCAAACCTACACAAACTACACAAGCTCAACATAAGGAACAAAGTAATGCAAGGTAGGATGGAGGTGTTATACCGACGTGTCGAGGTGAGTCACCCAATCATCGGAGAAGATATCGCAATATGGAAGAGATGAAGCCAATCACCAGGAGACAAACAACCACACAATGAGAGACACAAGATTTTTAACCCGAAGTTCACTTGAGCACCCTCAAGCTAATCTCCGTTGTGCCGACCGTCTCATGTGTGGGTCAAGGTGGAGCTCACTCCTAGCCAATCACTAGGCTACTTGCACCCAAGCAAATGAGGGGTAACTCAATGGCACGAGCAATCCACTAGAGTATCAATTTTGGCACACCGCCAAGGAAGATCACAAACCCCTCACAAATCAACCAGAAGTAGGCAAGAACAATCTCCTTTTCTTCCCAATGCTTCCACCAATCACCAAGCCGGCTAGGAGTGGTGCTCTCTAAGAGCAACAAGGAAACCACCGTCTAACAACGCTCCCCAAGTGCCTCTAAATGCAAACAAGCAAAGCAATGCACTTGATTCTCCTCAAACTCTCAAGAATGTGCTCACAAGCAAAGGGAGAGTGTAGGAGGGAGTTGGCTCAGCTCACAAAGTGTTAGGAATGATCCAAATGTCCAAGAGAGGGAGCAATGGCCGGCCAACACCTTATTTATAGAGCCCCTTCAAAAATAGAGCTGTTGGGGGCTCCTGCACAAATCCGTATCGCTGACGCGCCCGGCCACCTCCGCTGGCGCGCCCGCGCCGCGTTCATTCCGCACACAAAGTAGCCATTGGGTGCACCGCCCTCGGTGCACCGGCGCGCCGACGGAACCGGCGCTGGCAAGGCGTCGGCGGCCATGCCCGCGCGCAAGCCTTTACCGGACAGCGCCAGCGGCGGTTGACGAGCGCGTTCGGTGGCGGCCTGGTGCGTCCGGCGCCCTCTTTACCCATGCGGTCGGCCACGCCCGATTAACACGCCTAGCGCTAGCGTCCCACGGCACCTCGTCCGTGCTCGGGTCACCGGGCGCGCCCGGTGCGTGGTTTGAATGCCGGCGCCTCGCGCCAACGCGCTGGCCGGCGCCAGCGCCACGCCGCGCGGCGTCGGTCGGCGTTCATTTCGTGAAGGTTTCGTCGTTTTGTTGCCGTTTCTTCACGCCAGCGCCACGCCCGCTGCGTCGGGCCGCGTTCATTTCGTGAAGGTTTCGTTGTTTTGTTGTCGTTTCTTCACCGTTGCTTCAAATTAACTTCCGTCACTTGTTCCATGTTGCCAACACGTCAAAAAACACCCCGAGCACGTGTGTTAGCATTTTGAAAACATTTTCACCAAGTGCGAAGTTAGCTCTCTAGGTTAGAATGCATGCAAATGAATGTTGAACCTAGAGGCACATGAGGATCGATATTTCCGACGGTTTTCCCCTCTTTATAGTACGGCTTATCAATCCCAAATCACTCACACCCTTTATGGTGTCTTGAGTGCAAAATCAAAATGGCCCTATGGATATACCTTTGCCTTGAGCCCATTTTGATCCTCGAACCACTCCAAGTTGAGCACTTGATCATCTTTTAAATCACCGTGATCCATCCACCATGAACACCATGCATCACACTTGGCTTGACCAATCTCCAACTAATCAAACACTTAGCATAGAGAGATTAGTCTTAGGGTGTCATCAATTATCCAAAACCAAACTAGAGATCTTCGAAGCCTTCATCCGTGCTTTGCGGCGCTGGTTACATCCATCCATCATGAGTTCGGACTGGGCATTTAACTTGGTTGGCGCTTGATGTATGCCTTTCTCGGGATGTGCAAGATGTCCCACTAGCTTTATTTGGTTTTCGTTGCCCTATAGTTGTGTAAACATCGGTTGTGCTTTAATTTGCAACATGTGTTTATTTCCACGTGTTGAACTATAATATAATTATTAGAAATCTAGGTGAGAGCTCACCGAGGGTTAGCGTTGAGAACCATGGCGGCACGACGGTGGTGCACTCGCTTGCGAGATCGCGAATCGCGCCGCCAAGGCCTCACCGGATCCCATGGAGGTCTTCCACAATGCGGCGACCCCCTGGTGGGGACGGTGCATCCCATCGGGCCCGGTGTGCTGTACTGCGAGCTACTACTCGCACGAGTATCGCGAGTCTTATCAGTTATCACCAGGCTCGCCACCATCGGCAACCCGAAGGCATGCTTCAGAGCCGGCATGTATGCTGTCTTCGTCGAAGGCCGTTACACCGTCACACCGCCGCTCGAGATGTTTCATTAGTTGTAACCATGCATTTTGTTATATTTTTCGAAAACTGAGATGTTTCATTAGTTGTAACCATGCATTTTGTTATATTTTTTGAAATTGTGTTGTTTGGATGTTTGATTGCAGTTGAAATTATTAGTGAACCAAGTGCTGGAAAAAATACTAAGTTTTATAACGACCCGTGCTAGAAAAAAGTCTGTAGGCATAGTAGGCGTTCGTCTCGTCTTTCATTCGAGACGGGCATCCATCACCGTGCAGGTGCAGATGACACACACTGCGCAGCCTGCAGCAAAGGATTGGATGGAACGACGGTGGCAGACGTGGGCCCCATTCTATATGTTATACACCTATAATCCCCTTTTGTGTACAAGTGTCTGTAGTAAAAAGAGCCGCCCTAATTTTCGCTGCAACACGGTGAAACTTTTTTGTGTAAATAGGCATCTGGTGGAAAAGGCTCTCGTGCTCTGAAGACAAGACACAGGTGCGTAGTACTCGAAGTCAAAAAGTACACTTATTTGTGTACGGTACTTTTAGGGCTACTTTTTACGGGGAATCGCGTGGCCGGCCGGCCAGGCAGAACTTGAACGCTTCTGCTTCCGTGTCGCAGAAGCGTTCTCGGCTTCCCCGTGTTGCAGAAGGGCAAGGCTGCAAGAGGCCGGCTACTCCAGAGGGCAAGAGAGGGCAGAGTGAGGGCCGGCGCTCGTTGTCAAAGAAGAAGGGCAACAGGCTGGCAACACGGCCAGACGCGATGGCGGCAGATGTGGGGTTATCATTTGGGTATAGTTCTTAAACTAGCTTTATTTGGTTTTCGTTGTCATACGGTTGTGCTTTATTAATTTGCATCATGTGTTTATTTTCCTATGTTGAACTATAATATAATTATTAGAAATTTGGGCTATAAATTTAGCGATAGCTAGCCGAGGGTTAGAGTTGAGATGCTCGCCGGCGACCATGGTGGCATGGCGGAGGTGTGCTCCGGCAATGTCGCCATTGCCGCCCTCGATGGCCACGTCGACGCTAGGTTCTTTAGGGTGACCTAAAGAACATGTCCAGGCCGGAGCACCGACTACGACGGCGAACTCAGTCGCGGTGGAACGCCGGCAAGAACCACGGTGGTGAGGTGGCGGCGGTGGGCGCTTTCCGTGATGTAGTGGGACGGCCAGCAGGTTTAACTGGTTGAGGTTGCGGTCGATGGCAAAAAATTGAAATAAATAAAATTGGTGCCCCTGGGGCCATCTTGTCTGTGTCTAACCCCGTCTGCATGCCTTCACTATAACATGAGCGCTCGCACTACTTCACCCCTTCACGGCTTCACTCCTCTCCACTCTGGCTTTCCATTCCTCGCTTTCCCCACAATGCGCAGCGCCGCCGCCACACTCCTCCTCGCCCTCTCCCCCACCACCCCCACCTTCTGCCATCGTTGAAGATGACGACGCCACAGAACAGGGACCCAAACCCGGCTAGGGAGGGACACTAAATTCTTCCGGTCTAGGAAGGAGGAAACCCTAGCGACGGTGAGGGCGGAGAAAAAGCGGTGGGCGGTAAAGAATGCCAGGAAGGAGAAGAAGCTGCCGATGGGAGTGGAGGCAACGAAGGAGATACTGGACGAAGCGTTGCCAGGAAGGAGAAGAAGCTGCTGGTGTCAGCATAGTTTTCTACTGGTGTCATTAACCTTGTATACAGTGATTGAATAGTATTTTATACTTCAATTTTAGGAATTTGTTGGGGTCCTTATTCCCGAATGGCAAGTCAGAAGCTTCTCTGGCGTCCGTCCCTCACCGATAAGGACGATGGTGACGATCTTTTGAAGATGATGCCGACAACAATGAAGATGATGATGACAATGTTGATGGTGATTCTGATTTTGTCGGTGATGACGAGTGATCTTCTTTGCAGTCTCTCGTTTTGGTGCTTGGTGCCAAAAAGGGGGAGAATCTTACTCGTCACGTGTTGGTGATATTTTGGTTCTCTTTATCTATCTTAGTTACTGGTCATATGTAATCTTCAATCTTAACATCGTGCTTTTAGTGTATGGTGGACATGGACACATTTGTATGATGGATGATTGTAGGCAATCTTTAGACCTTATTTAATATATAGAGTTAACATGGTTGATTTTTGTCGCTTGTGTTGATGGTTGTTATTTGCAAATGGTCATCTATAGTTTACAATTTGAATATCTTGTATCTTGAACATTCAATCTTTATTTCTTTTTGTGAATACAAATTCACTGACACTTATTTTTAAGTTTTCCACGAGTTGATCAAGTTTTCCTGGGGTTGCAAATAGTATATAGTAGTATTGTACTACCTTTGTCCCGTAAATGGCAGTGTTGCAGAGGTCGTAGTAGTACTACCTCTGTCCTGTAAATGGCAGTGTTGCAGAGGGGTCTACAGTAGTAGCCACAAGTTTAGGCTATCCGCACTCATCGTATAGTACTTTTAATCCTTCCTTTAAAAGGAATATTCCATCCTACTCGCATGGGAGCAAAAAAAATCGTGAGACAAAAAGGGCAAATGACGAAGGCTCTAGAATCCATCATACAAAGGGCAAATGACGAAGGGCCTCTTTGGCACAGCTCCTAGCTGCTCCGGCTCTGCACAGTAGCACCCGAAAAACCACGTGCGCGAGCAGCTCACACCAAAGAGGCCCAAAGTGAGGTTGTAGGCAACTTCCGTCTTGGACGTCATGCCGTCCCTCGGGTGGATTCAAATCCCCGCGCACCGCCCGTCCTTCCAAAGCCGAAATGAAAACCCTAGTCGATATCCCGGCGCGCCCGGCCCCCGCACGGCGGCAAAGACGCGTGGCTCATCCCCTCCTCGCCATGCCAACCACCTTGGTCGAGGAAGCGCAGCCCCCCCGCCAGCTGGTACGCTCCGAGAGGCGGCCGCGGCGTGCGGCTCGCGAGGGCCTGGCGGTGGATGGCACTCGGCGCCGCCGCCGCGCTCCCATCTCGCCACGGTGGCGCCGGCGAGGTCGCCAACCGGCGACGCGGCGCGCCTTCACGGCTTCGGTGCTCCCCGGCCGCCATGAGGCGGCCGCGTGCGACTACGCCGCGAGGCCACCGACCGCGGCACGACGCTGGCGGCGCCGCTCAAAGCCCTCCACACGCAAGGCGCGGCAAGGACAACCCCCTCCACAATGCCATGATGAATCCCCTCTTCGGTTCTTCAATGGAAACAATGCGTGCGCTCATTCCCACCTGCACTTACATATATATTTGCTAGCTAATTTCTCAATGACCACATATGATCGCTCGACCTTTTATATTGACCATATAAAATTTAGTTCATGCTTTCCTATTAATAAGTACCTAAATTATTCCTTCATTCGTCTAAAGAAAAGGTTTTGGTTGACAAAAAAATTTTTAATTTCATGTAAGCATGTTTGGATGTTTCGTACTAAAACAAAGAAGCCAAGTTTTATCATTTAGTTTTTCAATTTTTGCCATGTCTTTTGTTTGGAAATGGGTATACTTGATTCCTTTTGACGTGATCATTACTTTTCAAGTGTTGTGTTTGTTATCTCGCTTATGCTAGCAACAGATATTTATTGATCGGCGCCGTTTAGTTACGTAACCAACGGGGTTCTTTTATTCGACTCGAGCCAACAAATGGAGGCAATTGATCCGGGTATGACGGGTCCATACAACAACCGGGCTACTATACTCGTGTCGCATGTGTGTCCACCTGAATTTCTCCGCTCAAATGCGACTTCACATAAATGGCCGTTTGGAGGTATGCTTTTGTGTGGTTTTTACTTCACGCTAAGTTACCGTTGCATTGTGTCTTACTTTCTTTCCTTGTTATAGCTGTGGCAGAGTTGTTGGACAATGCGGTGGATGAGGTAATTAAAACGTATTCATTATTGAGCCATACACTTTGATTATTTATATTTGAAGGTTTGACTAGATTAGTTTTGTTCAAACAGATAAAAAACCGGTGGCACTACAACAATTTTTGTGGACAAAGTCATCGACAAACGGAATGGATCACCAGACTTTACTAATTCAATGTTCGGATATTAATGTGATAGTACTTTTACAAGTGATATTCGATTGGATATAATAAACTAAAATGCAAACTTCTAGACTTCACCGATTTTTTATGGTGTTTATAAGAATTAGAGAGTTTGCTCATGCTTGCACCCGTAATGAAGCTTCTTTTTGAAGAATTATAGGAAAATATGGATAGATGTATGAATATGAAACCGATGGAGTGCATAATTTCGGTTGACATACATATGATGGTGGAGGCATGGATCCCGATTCTTTGAGGCGGTGCATGGGCTAAACAATCGGGATCTTTGATTGGAGAATGTATTGCCAACTTTTGTTTTATAATCGCAAGTCATCTCCCCAAACCCGCTTGTCTAACATTTTGGCACTCATCACTTTAATTAGATGGAAATGGATTTAAGACTAGCACAATGTGGCTTGGGGCGGATGCTATTGTTTTCACTCATTTGCACTAAGAGCCGGTATTGCATATACCTCACTTAAATTTCTTTCCTTTTGTGAATCACTTTTTTTTATCAATTGAAATAATGCCAAGTTATTACTTGTTTTCGGTTTGCCTACACAATTGATTGGTCTCCTCTCTTACACTTTCTTGGTGGAAACCGGGCTTACGGATGTTGTGATTCCTATGGTACGCTTTGTGTGATTTTATTTTTTATTTGTTTGGCATAAGGCACTACATGCGCACCACTTGCCTTATTTCTGATGACATATCTTCTCTTCTTATTAGGTGGATTATAAATGCAATCTAATAAAAGGACAAACTCAACAATTGGAGCTTCATGGTTCGAAAAAGTCCTTCTCGAATTTGTCAACGTTGTTGAAATGGTCCCCTTTTGCAACAGAAGAAGAGCTAATGCAGAATGTATGATAAACCTGCCATCCATTTGAAGTCTACGAGATATAATACTTTATTTACTCTAAGAAAACGTTATGTTATTAAATTGACAAACTTAGAATTAAGTTATAAACAGGATAAAAGTTCTTTTCTATATAAATACATGACACCCATGTATAGAAAAAGATTTAAAATAGTACAATTCAATAATTTGAAGTAGCTACTACAACCTAGTTTATTATTTATTAGTAATATATAGGTTAAATACTGATGGTTGTTCCAATCTGTGGTTGGTCAACAGTTACTGTGACATTGGTGCACATGGCACCAAGATTATAATGTTCAATCTGTGGGTCCAACGGCGTTGGTAATTTGGAGCTCGACTTTTACACGAATCCGGAGGTAACCATCAAATACACTTGAGTGATTTAACATAATTGTTGGTGTTTATGTTGTATACTGTCAGAGTGCGTTCGATAGATTTTTGGTGTTCCTGCTGGTTTGCTCATCAAATTTTCTTCTTGTTTGTTTGTATTTTTAGGATATCTCTACTACATATAATATAAAAAAACCTTTCCTAAAGCCACATGAAACCTGCTCACCACGGTCATTGTCTCTCCTAACCTTCTCAAAGTGCACCCAACAAAATACACCCCAAAAGCCTAAAACAACTTTTCAAATAAATGGCCTCATCTATTCTAACCTCTTCTTTCTCTCACTCACCCACGTCCAATAGCCAAAATTACTGGGATCAATCCTCATCTACCACCGTCCTAATCCCCGCGACCCTCCTTCTCCCCTCCCGCAGTCACTCAGGCGCGGAGCGCAAGGCAACACGCCCTCCCTCTCCCCGAAGCTGCAGACTCTTCGCCTACCTGGCTTGTTCACCCGTCCACCCGCGTCCAGGCCGCCCGCCCACGCCGCTCACCGTGAGGTCGCCCGTCCACGCCGCCCGCCCGCCTACGTCGCCCGTCCACAGCCCCAAGCCCACAACCCCACCGCAAATGAAGACCGTGGGGGTGCCGCAATCGTAGCCTTCTCCTAACCCAGCGCTTGGCTAAACGGAGCGGCGGCGGCCAGCCGGTGCCCGCCCTCTCACGCTCGCCCGGCGGCAGCGGCGGCCTAGTGCACAGGCGGTCACCAGCCCTCCGCGCGGCAGGCTGCACTGCTCCTCCCCTCCTCTCCACCTCCCCACGTCACGGGCGGGACGACGGCTCGCCGCCGGTCGCACCTACGGCGGAGGAGCCCAGGGCGCTCGCCATCTATGGGCCACGAGGGGATCGTCCTTGCGGACTCTGTCCAGATCCGCGCGCCCCCTGGCAGGCTCGTTGGCTAGCCCGCGGCGCCGGGCCGGGACCGAGGCGGTGGCATCTCGGTGGGGATGGAGGCGAAGGCGGGGCCAGGACCTGGAATGCACGGCGTCGACAATGACACGGAGGAGGACATGTGCCTTGGTAGGGCGCTCGTGGAGAAGATGCTTGTCTTTCTAGCTTCTTTCCCTGTGAGCTGTTGACTTCGCTGTCGTGTGCTTGGTTGCCAGAGCATGGCCGCCTGTTCGCGGTCAAGGTGTTCGATTTATTGCCTAGGTATTTTGATTATATTTGACACCTCAATTTGATGATGAAGGCACTGAAACAGGTGTTCGAGAAACCGTCAAAGATCAAAATGAACGCGGCCAAGGTGCACCATCGATCTTGTATTTACTTGCAGGATGATATGTTTCTGCTGCAACTACTTGTCTTGAGGGTCCGTGCATGATGCAACTGATCTATGTCTCGGTGCCTTCTAGCAGTCCATGATCGGGCATTACCTCGGTGCGTCTGGCGGGTTGGAAGCCATTGCTACCGTCAAAGCCATAGCCACCGGCTGGGTGCACTCCATAAACCAATTTGTAAGTTTGCAACGAGTTCAGTATTTATTTCTCTGAAGCTGCTGCTCCCCGAGAAGTTGAATCCAGCTTTGATAGTCATACTGATAATATAGTAGTACTTTTTGAATCTGGTTCGTGTCGAATGTATGAAGTTTTGAATTTTGTCATTTCAATTTTCTGTTTCTGTTTTAAATTTTTATATTTATCATATGCTGATTAAAATATGTTGCAGTTCAAATATGCTGTGCACAGTTCAAGCTTTCAATATCCTAAGAAAGGCGAAAGTTATTGTTGCTCCAGCAAAGGCAACTGCTGCTTTGTGAGGTAATGCACTGCTTGACTGCTTCACTGCTCTTACAAATCTATTCGCATGTCCTGGAGTGAGATGATACTAGAACAATTTTGTAGCTTCTTTTAGGGTAAATAAATTTAGAGCACCATTTTTCATGTCTACCATCACTACACTTTTCAATTGAGCAACTAGACTTGGCAGGACCTTAATCGCAAGCATTTGTAAGCTGAAGTCATTATATATCTGTATATACTATGCATAGAGCTTGAGACTGTTATGTGTTTTCTCCTTGATGAGTGGGTCAACAGTATGCAGGTGCACTTATTGTAGTAGCAATATCCAGAATCAAACTAGAAAGTACAGTATGTGGCTGTAGACCAATTATTTCTAAAAAAGCTTTGACTTTTTGCATATACAGTATGTAGGAAGATGAAGGCACCTGCTACACTCATCCACAGAAACATCCAGGAAGATTAAAAAAATACTAAAAGCTATTGCTTTTTTCACTCATCCAGATTTGAACTAATTTTTTCCTTCCTCCAGCGATCACGCAAAGGACCTTTTTTGAAGCATTACCAGATTCAGATTTCAGACACGTTATTTCTACCATGGGAACTTCTGCAAGAGCAAGGTGTGATCATTTCTTTTTTTACTTTGTTTTTCAGATTGCCAGTTGCCAGGCTACAGTTTTTTAGGCCTGTTGGCATCTTTCAACAGTCCATTCTTTTTTTTTAAATTAGATGGCTGCAGCAGCCTATGGTTTTGTCAATATTATCTCTACAAAGTTGAGTAAGTCTTAGCTTCTCAGTTCGCGGTGGATTTCGATTCTCGCGCGCGGAGTCGGATCAGAAACTAAAACAAGTTTCTATATTTTTCTATATGATCCTGATTCATAGATTTCGTCACGCTGTCCTGTCATCTTTCACTGCCTATTGAATTTGATTTATATATAAGCCAGACATGTGTAGGCAGTGTGGTGTTGAGTGTTAAAAGTTTGATAAAGGCATTGTCTTTAGATACTGACTGAAAGTGCTGGAGCACGGAGGCAGTATGGTGTTGAGTGTTAAAATTTAATTGTGTTGGAATGCTTTAATGTTTTTTTTCACAGGCACTGGAGCACGTTTCATGAGTGAACTTCTTCCCAAAGCTTATCTTTTGAAAGTTACATCTCAGGTGGTTGTGGCTACTTGATTTTGCATTTCACCAACCTGATGAAACGTGATGAAATCACAAAATCTCTACTTTGAAACTGTCACAGGAGATGGTAACATAGTTTTTCCTTCGCAATAAGTGTGAATGCATGTTCTGTTCAAAAGTGTTGCCTTTTGTTAAAAGCGTTGGTTATATTCATGTGTACCTCTTTAGCAGGTTCATGTAGACCAAATTAGATTATTCCTGAAAAGGATAATATACGTTGCCTAAATGATATGATGTTGTTTCTCAGTTTCTGCATTGCCAATAACTCTTGCTGTTGCATTTACTTGATTGGACTCTATGTGCAAGAATGACTACACATGATTTGCTTGAATGCTTGTCTTGGTTTGCTTCAAGGGCGGCAAGACGAGGATGAGCTTGGTGAGGGCGGCCCAAGACGACGCATGGCTTCGGGTTAGCAAAGTGTTGGCGTGGATCAGCAATGACCTCGGCATGGCACGAGATGGGCATCGTGGTCGACATGGCTAGCTGCACCGGCCAATGGACCGATCGGTGGTCGTGGGCAGGGAGGTTGGGGCGAGCGTGGCGCTCACGCCCTCATGAGGCGAGGCGATAAGGTCGTGAGCAGATTGTAAACTAGATGGTTAAGGCGCCCTCATGAGGTGAAGCATGTAAGGTCTTGATCAGATTGTATACTAGATGGTTAAGGCGAGACAATTTTATTATGCCTTGTTATGCATAAGTGTTTTCCGGATTATATACAGTCACATACAACTGTGTGAAGCTTGAAATATGAAAAAAATATCACTGTTTGATTGTTTTCAAGTGCACCATTGAAATAAAGCCATAGCGTTAGCACGGGCATTATACTAGTTATGATTAGTGGAGCGCCAAATCCAAAAGAAATTAGGAACCCTGAAAAAGGGCTAATGCGAACCATTTGGCAAACCGACACGCTATTCCCTTAGGGTGAGTACCATATAGTTTAAGACTCCTGCACAATACCAGTGAGTTTGTTGCTGATATAAAGCATTCTGCAGGTCTATATTTCTGTGTTGTATCTGCAGCTACCAGATTACATTACGATCATACTTCGAGGGCAAGAAGTTAAGCATCATTGCATTGCCACTGACCTAAATTATCCTGAATGCATCTATTATAAACCCCAAATTCATGGAACAAAAGAGGTTATTACAACTATTGGATTCTTAAAGGGTGCCCCAACTATCAGCGTGCACGGATTTAATATCTATCATAAAAATCGCCTTATTTTGGTGAGCTCCTGACCCCTTTGTATTATATTGATTCACTTTGTTTAAGGATGCATACACATATATAAGAATAAGATTTACATAATTACCATTGTCTAATATTTACTGCAGCCATTTCATAGAGTTCTGAGTAGTGCGGGCAGTAAAGGCAGAGGCGTCTGTGGGGTATTGGAGGTAGACTTCATCAAGCCCACTCATGACAAACAGGACTTTGAGAAGTCACAGCTGTTTCAGAGACTGATCAACCGCCTGAAGGAAATGGCTAACGAGTACTGGTAAGTTCTAGGTTTTTGATATGTGTTCCTCCCAATTTCAATTCCTAAAAATCTTTCTATCAGCACCAATTCTTATACTTGGCCTCAAATATCACCATGTCAATGTATCGATTTATTCCCGGGGTTGTTCACAAAGGACAAGATTGGATACGTGAAAATGCCACCTGTGAGGGCAACTCCCACTCCTCTTTCTCCTCCAGTGATGCTGCCGATAGCGAACGGCCCCGCTGAACCATCAGAGAGGAGTGCACCTGCACCTACTCCTGCTCCGACGCAACCCTTGAGATCGAACAGCAACTACGTGAGTGCAGTTCCAATCACCTTTGCCCCGCCCCCTGGTTTCCACTTGGCACCTGTCAAAAAAGAGGCTGTTGCACCAGTAGCTCCAATGGGCTACTCCCCGTCGTCCTCGACAAACGTGATGCAGACCATGCCAGTCATCAACCAGACAAAAGTGCCTTCCATGGCACCTGGCACCGATTTGGTAGAGACAAGAAAAAGGAGGAGCGATGATGCTATCATGAATGCGGTTGCATCTAAAAGGAAGGCTGTGGAGTATTTGGCTGGCAGCAACTCCGCTACTGATCAGGTTAGTATGTAGTACAGGCAACCTTGTTGTTCGTCCATGTTTGTACCTTGTTGCTAGTGCACTTTGTCGTCTTGATTGTTGTGCAATCTATATATTGTATTGATTGATTTCTCTGGACAAAACAAAACAGGTTTCCAAATATATGTGAGAGCGAGAGAGAGAGGAATATTCCACGCTGATGATAGAAAACCGGAAGCTCCGTGATGAGTGAGCCTAACAATCTTACTTTGGTGTCATTTTTCCTATACGGTTTTGCCAAAGCTTCTGAATACCAATGTTTTGTTTTGCAATTTTTTTTCTGTATGTAGGTGCGCAGAATTTGAGGTGACGGAGAAGGAACTACGACTCAAGGTAAATTCTCTGCCCACCTTGTGTAGTCGTTATGATCATCAGAATTTACAATTAGGACGCATATATAACAATGAATCATGACTCGACTTTGAGTTTGACGAACCTGACCTCTCTCCTTGTGCGGAACAGGAACAAAATCTATGGCTTGAGATTGAGAAGGCGCAGAAGCAAGCCATGGAGCCATTGAGCCAATACGCGTGGACATCACATTCAGCATATGCCTCTGCAACGAACGCTAACAGTAGGCTTGAGATCGAGAAGGCACAGAAGCAAGTCATGGAGCTACTGAGCCAATATGTGTGGACATCGCATTCAGCATATGCCTCTGCAATGAACCCTACCAAGGATCAAAGCAGTGATGCTTTCGCGGACGGACGGCTAGTGTAGACATAGTGCGAAAGGCGTGTGTACCAAAGCTCTCAGAAACTCGGATTAGTTATTTTATTATCCATATTTAATGTTTCGTGCATGTGTCGATATAGTTCACACATGAGTTTGTGGATGATGAGGAACAGATTTTGTTGGGCTATTCCACATGGAGGATGAATTTAGAGCCCATCAAAGCAGCCCAACGCAGCCACAAGCCCAGTGCTTGTGCACCGTTGATCTTGGTTGGAATCAACGGTTGAGATTGCTTCTTGGGAAGCATATATAAGCAAAAACCCTAGGTTGTCGCTGAGAGAAGAGAGGAAAAGCAGGTGAAGCAAATCTGTCCAGATATCGCTTGCTCGCCCTTCAAGCCGGTGATTTGAGGCTCAAATGGTTCCAATCCAGCGTTTGAGCCTCCAATCACCGGTTTGAAGACGAGCAAAGGAACGAGCCTCACCAAGCCCAGCCCCCCAGATATGGTAGTATTCCGCACAAGTTGAGTTTCAATGCTAGGGTGCCGAAAACGTGATCATGTGAAATACTCCCTCCGTCCCAATCGAGTTTGTCACCCTAGATTCTCGTGCCATCTTGTTCGATGATTCGTCTTATTCAAATTTTTACACAAATATAATTTATTTTGTTATGACTTATTTTATCAATAAAGATACTTAAATATTGATTAATTTATTTTATTATTTACATAAATATTTTGAATAAGACGGATGGTCAAACATGAAGTTCAAAAGTCAAAAACGTCAAACTCCATGGGGACGAGGAGGAGTAGGCGTGGTAACTACTTTCCAAATGGGCCTTGGTTTTTGGGTCGTACTGTACCTAGGAGCATACTTATGTGAGACACTCTGGTTATAGACACATACCACTACCAACGTCTGTAACCATACAAATGCGAGGATCATTTCCCTAAATCTTAGAGACGGGCATACGTTACAGGCGTCTGTAACCAGACACGCGTCTGTGACAGTTTTGACATTACCGACATATGTTCAAACAATTGTCTCTAAATTAACACGCGACTGTACTACGTGCGAATATCACAGGCGCGTGTACCTGCTTAGTCTGTAACAGTTCTGATATGTACAGACACCTGTTACTATAAATCGTCTCTAACTACACGCTGTAATGCATGTGATAGTTACAGTACGCATGTACCGCCACGCCGTCCTGCTTACCAAAGACGTGTTCCGCAATACTTTCAAATAGCATAGACGCTCTCAACCACGAACGTCAGAACATACAACGTGTCTGTAACAATTATGACATGTACAGACACCTTTGACGACAAATCGTCTCTAACAACTCGCACGACTGTAATTAATGTGAGAGTTACATGCGCGTGCATCTGCCACGCGTCTGTTTAAGGGCACGCGTCTACAATACTTTCAAATAGCACAGACGTCTCTCAATTATGAATGTCTGTAACATACAACACGTCTGTAACAATTATGACATGTACAGACACCTTTGACGACAAATCGTCTCTAACAACTCGCGCGACTGTAATTAATGTGAGTTACAGGCGCGTGTATCTGCCACGCGTCTATTTACGGCACGCATCTGCAATACTTTCAAATAGCATAGACGTCTCTCGACCACGCACGTCTGTACAATACCATGCGTCTGTAGCAGTTCTGACATGTACAGACACCTATGACGATAAGTCGTCTCTAACAACTCGCGGGTCTGTAATGCTTGTGATGGTTACAGTCGCTTTTACCTGCCAAGTGTCTGTATATTTTAAAGAGCACAGACGCCTCTCGGCTACCCACGTCTGTGAACTAACGCGGGTCTGTAATACACTAAACTACACAGACGGGCGGTGCCAAAAAAGGGTCTGTAAACAAACAAGCGTCTGAAATATGCCTAATATTGACAGACGAGTGGGAGATAAAGAGCGCCGCGTGATAAAACCACACGCCCCGAAACGCGCTAAAGCTTACGGGGACGGGCGGTTTTCTAAAGGGCGCCCCCTAAACACGCTCAGATTCGACCAGCGCGCCCCACAACATGTGTGTGCAACGAATAGTCAGACCCGCCAGTTGAATACGCATCGTAATCAGCTCTTATCACAGACGCGTATTCATCCTGCCGGACCGGTCGTCACTTATTAGTGATGCGTGCTTAGGGGGCGCGTCAGTAGTATCGCGCCACAGACGCACGTTATTGCTGGCGTCTCTAGGCGCACTGGCGAATATGAGCCTTTTTTACATAGTGCCTTCACACCTCGCTGAAGAATAGGGCCCACGTTTGCACCGTCGTTCCGTCCAATCCTTGGTGTAGGCCGCACAGTGTTATCTACACCTGCATAGTGATGGATGCCCGTCTCGAACGGCGAGCCACTGACTGGGAAGACGAAACGAAGGACGGACGGATGCCTACTACTCCTACACACTGCTTTTTCCCAACACGGGTCTGTAACACTTATAGTATTTTTTTCCAGCACTCTGTTCTCTAATCATTTCAACTGCAATCAAACATCCAAACAACACAAATTTGGAAAAATATAACACAGTGCATGGTTACAACTAATAAAACATCAGCCATGCATATGATATGATCGATCAAATTAAGCTTGTTCGATCGAGATCATCAACAGAGCTATAGTACACCAACAGACCTAAATACATCACAAATCCCACACTTTATTAATGACGAATAAACTCTCACACTCCTCACTGCAGAACATGTGTGATGGCTGGAATTCCGTACATCTGAAAGTGTAACCGCACCAGCTTTCCTCTCTGCAGCGATGCTCGTCATGGCGAGGCACCGGTGAGGCGGCATCACGGTAATCTGGATGCCACATAGCAATGCTGCGCAAACAATCCCGCACATGTTGGCAGATTTCAACAGAGTGGAAGTTCTTGAAGGTCGCGTACATCCCAGCCATCGCCGGGTCCTCGCCTTCGATCTTCCGCATCAACCGCCGGGCATAGTCGTCGGTGGCGGCGCCGGTGTTAGCCCTGTTGACCAAAAGAGCAAGGACATACTTGGCGGCATGCATGCTCGACACGGCGCGGCTGCAAAGATCTCGGCGGTGGTGTGATTTGTGTCATGGCCTTCGATGAAGACAACATACAAGCCGGCTCTGAAGCACGCCTCCAGGTTGCCGACAGCGGCGAGCTCGGTGATCGGACTCTCGCGACTTTTCGCGGTAGTGGAAGGGGCTCTGGCCAGCCCCCTATCGACAACGGCACCGGTCTAGTGGGATGCTTCGTCCTACCGGGGGTCGTGCCCCCAGACCGTGGAGGCCCTCCATGCAATCCATGAGGCCTTGGCGACACAAATAGCAATCTCTGCAAGCATACAAGCCACGGGTTGCCCGACGGTGGCGAAGCCCGGTGATCCGAAATCATCGACTCACGATACTACGTGCGAGTAATAGCCACGCCGGGCGGCACCCGGTGCGATGGGAAGCTCCATCCCACCGAGGTCGCCGCCAACGCCGCCGCTTCTACGCGAACGGTGGCCCGCAGATTGGCGAGGGCCCCCATGGGATTCGGCGCCCTTGGCGACTCAAATCGCAATCTCGCAAGCATGTCACGCGAAGTTTTTCCATGGCGCGAGGCGGCAGCTCGGGCGGGGCTTTTTGGTGGAAGCTCGAGCGCTCTAGCTATGGTTTGTGTGGCGAAGAGTGGTCGCCGCCACCGGCGGCGGGAGGTGAATGCGGCGATGCTGCTTGGTGAGCAGCAATAATGCGGTGCGTGAGCCCGATGCGTGGACATGGGATTTTATGAGCGGGCTGGCCGGTGCACTCCGCCCGGGGGGTCCAGCGACGACAGAACTCGCGAACGCATCCAAGAAATGGGCGACACCTTTTCCTTCGATGAAACTATCCCAATGCGGTCCAGAAGCTAAATGTTTTCAAACCGTACATGTTTTTCCATGACAAGGTGATCTCAAATTAAAAAGTGATAAACTACGAAGTTTTATGGATAATTGAGAACTACAATCGTTATGTTGGGGGTTTGTCTATCGAAGGGCACTTAAAACATTTAAATTTCAATTTTTATTTTTTTGAAATTGAGACCTAGTCCTTTACAACATAATGTCAAATCAAAAAAGTTTTAAACTAGAGAGTGTCGTAACTTAGCAAGATCTACAATTTTTATTTTGGTTGTTTCCCCATCCGACATAGTGCTAGTGACATTGTTCACAAATCTTACAAATCTCTCTTGTAGTTTCATAAACTCTATGAGATATGTGTAAATATTGTGAACAAATTAAAAAAAGTTGTTCCTACTGCTGGATGCAGCGCCGAGGATCTGCTGCTCGAAAGCGGATCCCCGCAGCTCCAACAGAAGCGTCGCCGTCACGGCATCCGCCCGCCATCGCCTGGCCGTGTTGTCTGGCCTCTTGCCCTTCTTCTTTGACCACAAGCGCCGGCCCTCGCTCTGCCCCCACTCTTGCCCTCCGAGTAGCCAGCCTCTTGCCCTTGGCAACATGAGGAAGCCGAGAACGTAGGCGGCTATCAAACCGACACTTCTGCGACACGGAACTAGAAGCATTCAAGTTCCGCCGGCCGGCCGACCACGCGAGTCCCCGTAAAAGTAAGGTTTTGGTCAAACAATTTGGGAATATAAAAATCATCAATACACATTTAGTACTCTACTGTAGTACCCGGTTTTCTAGTGTGCTTCAAAATTAAACTAGACTATTCCCGTGACACGTGCTAATCATATCCACGCCCTTTGCATGCGAATCCTTTGCGTATCCTTCACACCTCGCTGTAGAATAGGGCCCACGTCTGCCACCGTCATTCGATCCAATCCTTGGTGCAGGCCGACGCGGTTCCTACCTATGCTATCGGATGATGAGCGGGTTGAGGCTACAGCATCTCGAGCGGTGGCATGGAGGTGTCATGACTCATGGCCTTCGATGAAGACGCCATACAAGCCGGCTCAAGCACGCCTTCGGGTTGCCGACGGCGGCGAGCCCGGTGATCGACTCTCATGATACTTGCGCCGCAGTAGTGGAACGGTGTAACACCCTAGGCGCCACAAAAGTCTAAGGTGTCACTAAACTTCCATTCTCTTATGCCGCAGTATAAATCTCGCAACAAAACCCAATATCAAAGTAAAGTGCACAAGTTACAATGGGATAAAACTATAATTATGTGAAGCTCTAACTTAAAAACTTTTATTAAACCATGGAGGACCACCATGAAGATGAACTACGTTTATTGCAGCAAGCCGAGACTGATATTATTATTATATCTAAATGTGGGTGAAGCCGTGAAGATGTCTTTGCTAATCCCATCCCTCCAAGCAAGCATCAATCAAGCACCTGAAATGATAAAGGGGTGAGAATAAATCTCAGCAAGCAAACTGCCTCGATCATGTCATTTAAACTACAAGTTAATTAGGCATTGATTTCATCATAGAAGAAAGGACATGTGAAAATGATAATCAATAGTCAATATATTTATCGAGCAACATTACCATAAAGTAGTTAACATTATGCAAGATATCCCATAACATTTCCATAAAGAAGTAAGGGACATGATGTACAATAAATAAACCACATCCATATATGATTAAGGTAATGCTCTTCATAATAAAACAATAGTTCTCATCTTGGCTTTATGCCAGTAAAACCTCAATACATATAAACCACAAAGAGTGCAAATGCAATGCATATGCATGTCTCCTGCCTGCATACCCAACAAGATATGGAGCTGCATCGTACCCCTCCTCGGGCAACGTACGATGCTGTACCGGTACGGTTGTGACCATAGGTCAACAACATAACTTCCAATGCAAATGAATGATGATGCTATGCACTTGGCATGCTGCAATTAAAGTAACATAAATCACCAATACTTCAACTTCATCTTCAAGGTTATGAGCTAACCGCATATTCCAATATGGAATAAAAGAATCACCACGAATAAATAAATATGACCATAATCAAATAAAGTCGAGTGAACCTAGATCATAAGGTCTGGTTATTAGTGGTATGACGTTATTATAGATATTAGGCTATAGGTGATGAAAATAGCAAGCCAAAATTGTAGCAAACCAGCACTACATTCACTTGCCTTCCGATGATAGAAAGATTCTTTCCACATATGTTATATATATATATACCTCCACGATAATAAAAAAACATATCTCTTACCTTCCAATGATAGTCACATGATATTCAACAATCATGATCATACATAGATTACTTTAAGGGAAATGAATTCATAATTCGGTATATCATCTTGGTTCAATTAATGTTATGTTGAGAGAGTGTAGGTAGAATAAACAACAAGGCAAGCCGTAGCAACCACCGCTACGTTTACTTGCCTCCAATGAAGTGATGATCACTTTGTGTGCAATTCAAAGCACTAACACATACCACCCTAAACAGCAAGTACGACAAAGGTACGCAATGGTTTCTCTCCCGTTTCATCCTCTCCCTCGCGGTGATCCTCGTCGCTACACCCCTTGTCATCCTGATCGGTATTGAAGGAGGAAGACGCACGCACAGACAAGGATCAGACCCTAACTCTCCCCTCTCCTCTCTTCTCCATCCTCCAGTCCTATTTTTCTCCGATGCGTGAGAGGCGGCGGCGGCGGCTCCATAGACAAGGGAATTAGGTTATGTGGGAAGAGAAGGGAAAAGTCACGGGAAAAATTACGGCGTCGGGTTCTGCAGCTCTGCTACAGTAACCACGCGGTTGCTGTTCACGTGTCCATTAAGGACTTCTATTTTTATCGTTGAATCTTGTAGAAGCTATATCTTCGTGATCCGAACTCCAAATAACGCGTATGAGTAGTCAAACTGAAAGCATTGGACAAGCTCTACGCATCTATGGTCTTTGATCATCCATCCAAGAAATAGATCAAAATTTTATTTTTTTACCACTAATTAATGCTCATGTTAAACACCTTGCCACTTTACGCTTTCTAACATTCTACCCCCCTTAAAAGAATTCGTCCTCGAATTCCTTAGATCAAAACATAATACATACCCTACTCAATGGGCGACGCTGCTTGGCGACGCCGCCAGGATAGGCAGCGGCGCCGCGCGCTACTAACGATATCGGTGCACGCGCACTAGTTGGGATATCTGGCGCGCGCCCATGTCCTCTCGTCACAAATGCCCCGTTTCCCTATCGCTTCATTGGGTCAAGTTTTTCTTGCCAGTCCATACCGTTTTCTGGTTTCTCCTGTCTAGTTTTATTGGACCAAAAAATTTATTATCTACAAGCTAAAATTTTCTCTTTTGGGACATCGGGTTTGTGGGTGAAGTAAAGGGCGGGGAGATGGTTTCACATCCATATGAAACCGAAAGTAAAAGGTTACACTCAACTAATTTGTTAAATTTTTTGAATGATCAGATTACATACTTTAAACTTTGTACTAATAGTTCAAAAAATTTAAACTCGCAACCTATAACAAATTTTTTTGACCAATTTTGAAAAGACACTTGCCCAAAACCCAATGTCTAGTAGGGGGCATGCTTTTCAAAAGATACTTGCCCCCAAAACCCATTGCCTAGTAGGGGGCATGCATTTCAAAAGACACTTGCCCCAAAACCCATTGCCTAGTAGGGGGGCATGCATTTAAAAGGACACCTGTCCCAAAACCCTAAATTTAAAAATCAGTTAGTGACTCGGCAAACGCCATGAACTCTAATCTCAGCAAAAGTCATGAACCCTAATCTCAGCAAAAGCCATGAACCCTAATCTCAGCAACGCCATGAACCCTAATCTCAGCGACGTCATGAACCCTAATTTCAGCGACGCCATAAACCAGCAAATCCATGAACCCTAATCTCAAAAATCCATGAACCCTAATCTCAAAGAAAATCCATGAACCCTAATCTCAAAGAACGCCATGAATCCTAATCTCAAAAAGCCATGAACCCTAATCTCAAAGAAAGCCATGAACCCTAATCTCAGCAAACGCCGTGAACCCTAATCTCAACAATGTTGTGAACCCTAATCTCAGCGACGCCATGAACCCTAATCTCAGCAAAAAGCCATGAACCCTAATTTCAAAGAAAAGCAATGAACCCTAATCTCAAAGAAATCCATGAACCCTAATCTCAAAGAAATCCATGAACCCTAATCTCAAAGAACGCCATGAATCCTAATCTCAAAGAAAGCCATGAACCCTAATCTCAGCAAAGCCATGAACCCTAATCTCAGCAAAAAAGCAATGAACCCTAATCTCATCAACGCCATGAACCCCTAATCTCGGCAACGCCCGTGAACCCTAATCTCAAAGAAAGCCATGAATCCTAATCTCAAAGAAAGCCATGAACCCTAATCTCGGCAAACAATGTGAACCCTAATCTCAAAGCAATGTTGTGAACCCTAATCTCGCCGACGCCATGAACCCTAATCTCAAAGCAAAAGCAATGAACCATAATCTCAAAGAAAAGCAATGAACCCTAATCTCATCAACGCCATGAACCCTAATCTGAACAAAATTACCAAATTCATAAATATTTTTTTGTACTTCTTATAATAATTTATAAAATTTTGAATCGTCACACTATAATCTAAAATATAGAACTTTATAATTCAAAACTTTACACTCCAAGTTTTGAAAGTTTATACCATAACATTAGAAACTTTATACTCCTAAACACAAAATTTTAACATCACAAAAAATTTCTAAACATATCCAACATGGATCTCCTTTTTTATAGATCTCATCGGCCTGAATTTAACTGTGCAAACGAAATTTAAAATATATGCTTGAGTACAAAGTTATCACATTTTAAAGAGTGAAATACAATTTATAAATGCAAAAACAGATCGACACACACCACGTGAAGCTGCACACATCCCCTCGTTCACCATACACGTGTGGTCCCCAACTCCTCTATGCAGTTCAAATCCACTCATTCAGGTTGGTCCCTATTTCTACCAAGCACGCCACGTGTCCGTGCGCCGCTATGTGGCGCAAAGCACGCCACCCGGATAACGTTTGGGCTACTCAATGGCTCGATGTCTCGGGCAATGATCTACTACTCTTGGAACAAAAAACTTCAACCATATACTAACTTCTCCAAGAATCAACTATTTGAGTAGGAGGCAATCAACTAAAAAAAAAGAACATACCCAAACAACGTCTATCTATGCTGAACATGGAATTAAACCTCATCCATGAACAGTCTAAGCTTGAACTCAAAATTCAAGGTCTCAATAAACCAAAAATACAAAGCAAGGATGTAAGAAAAGCTATAAACAAATCAAATCTTAATGGACAACCCAGGCTATAAATCAAACAATGTAACACCATGCAGCTTAATCTCCATATTCGTAATGAACATGGAACAATTATTTGACACTCGCCCCAAACTTGAGTGCTAGTTCATATTAACCTTTCTATTTTAACTATAACTAGTATTCTCACATACAGCATAGACAAAAGCGTGGCCTTCTAATTTCCTTCACAAAATGGTCTTGCCGCTCGACCGCCTTAGCTCTCTTGTCAAAGAAACGAGCTAAGAAATTTCATAGGCCCCATTGGAATAATAAACCAGCTAGGCACCGTATATTTTTATCATGCGTACTCCAATTATTTGACAACGCGTCAGCTAATTCTCAGCTAGGGAACAACAAACCATAGCATAGTGATTGTGCATCACACTTTGATGACAACGTTAAAAAAATTCAAGTTAGAACAATCATCACATATGACTCCATGGGTCAATATTTTCCTCGTACCAGCTAGCTAAAGTGACACCATGAACTGTAAAGCACAAATTCATGCCAAAACAAGCTTCTCTTATACGTTGTACACTACACATCCACCTACGAGTGAAGAAAACACAAATGCTTCCTTTCACCTCAGGACTCCTCATAGAATGAGATCCACTAGCACGAGTATTGAACCCATATATAAAAGATGCATACATCCAAGGGTTATGTGTAACTCAACTACTCTCGGTGGGAACAAACACTACACCAAGCTTTACCAGCTTGTCACGCAAGCACAAAGAGAAAAAAAAAAACTACATGTTCATCTTTGTTATATAGGCACAAACAAAATCACATAATAAATACTTGAATAGTACAGAATGGGATAACATATATGAATAATAACATGTAAAGCACCACTACATGCCAACCCATTGAGCAAAACAAAACAACAAGCACTATGTTCAGCTAACAGCAGCAAGCTTCTCGGTATTTATGTATCTTTAAATATATAGAACAATATAGTAAATAAATACATGTTTAGAAACTATAAAACATGATCTACAAGTTTCACGAAGACACATCATCTATAATTAAGCACGCCTAAACTTCAGTTCAACTGAGACAATGAAATATGCCTGAATTCTAATAGTCATTGGTAAAATATTCATTTCTACATAAGTACTTGTCCAAAAGTATGAAACTTTACAAAAACTTGGGAAATTATGTTATACACAACTATTGTTCTATAAACTCTTTTATTAAAAATCATCATGATGTGCTAACCAAGGTAGTAATATTGAATATAGAATCCGCCAGTAGAAACTAACAACTCACTTCAAAAACATACATCTAACCTTATATTTCAGATATAATAGTGTATAATAAACCGTTGGAAAGATATAAAAAAACTCTACGACTGTGGTATTCATTGCAAAGTCTAGTTTGACCTTTAACATTACCAAAAACTGAATCGAATTACAATTGTTCAGAACATGATTAAAACAACAATAGCCACACTACAAAAACAATAACTTATAAGTGATAGTGCCTAAAATTATGTAATTGCACGAGCGGAAGGATCAATGAGAACTCAATAACGTTGGTATGCAAGTGGTTGTCCAAATTGACCCCTATAATTAAGAAAACCCATAGTCTAACAAAACTGCTCAATCTAAGAATCAGACATGTGTGGAGTGATCGATTCGACCTAACGACGGCACAATCGTCTTCAATTATCTACACATGGACTTGACAAAAATGGATCATCAGTAGAGGAAAAGTTTGGGGCATTCATCTGGAACTTGTCATAGCTAGATTTACCAAGATACCACTCAAGTTAAAACTGCTTGTAACAACATAAATCCAAAACTACCAATACCTCATAAGAAGACCAGTTCATGAAAAAAAAAGTACACAAGATGGAAACAACATATCACACATTTAAAGAGAGAAAATAGTAAAGTAAGCAATCAGACAACACCCATAACTAAGGGATCAAATAAGAAAACATCGCATCTTCAAAGAACATAAACATCAAGTTCTACATAATAGGCATATTAAAACATGAAGATTAAATCAACCGACCCCTCCAACCTTCCATTCAAACACTATTAACAATTATCACTTCTAGAGCTTCTGAACTACTCCACTTAGTGAACCAAAAACATACCTAAAATAAAGGCCTAGACACAAGGCAACTGTAACAAAACGGTCATGCCATAGAACACAATAAAAGCATGGCCTCAAGCAAAAAGCTCACCCCAACTTTGCTAGAACAGGCTCACATACCTAGATACTAATACTTGGATAACCAACATGCTCTCTGAGAACATGATTGCATTAACCCTCAAATCACTTGTAACTCTTACTAGGTATTTATATCACTAAATCACTATGATCTGCACAAGGTCACAACTACACCATGGGAAATCCTACACCATTCTAGGCCAGGCTTAAATGTTGCAACAATAACATATAGGACAAGGCACACAACGATCCACCAATCCGATATGTCGAGAGAGAATAGCTAGAGTGTACGGCATGGGGGCCAATCCACCCGCCACTCCACCATTTTCTTCGAATATGGATAGTTGGGTCGTAACATAACTCTCGTGCAATGCTCACATATATAGTAGTGTAGAAGAAGGCATTGTGGGGGCCATCCACTCCACCCATCTGCACTACCATAGACTCTATGGGTTTCCAAAAATTTTGCTATCAACAAAATTGGCATTTCATCATCTTTACCTCTCAAGCACCGACAACTATGACATCATAAAAGTAAAGTTATAAACAAATATCATGACTAATACCTAGAAAAGCATACTTCTAAGGATAACTATAATATGAATATGAATAAATCCACATTTTGATAACTAAGGCGAGTAAGATCAATTCCAATAGATATAAATGATGCAAATAAAATTTAGACTTGCCCATAATTAATAGCAATAATGATAACTTATGCTAAAAACAAACACCACAATCCCGAAAGGCATACATGATATACAAGCCCATACCCATCCTACATGTGCAAGTGTGTCATTTTAAATCTTATTTTTCTTCCGAGAATCTACTGCCGACTCTAATACCAACCGTAACACCCCCCAGGCACCACAAAAGCCTAAGGTGTCACTAAACTTCCATTCTCTTATGCCGAGTATAAATCTCGGCAACAAAAAACCCAATATCAAAGTAAAGTGCACAAGTTACAATGGGATAAAACTATAATTATGTGAAGCTCTAACTTAAAAACTTTTATTAAACCATGGAGGACCACCATGAAGATGAACTACGTTTATTACAGCAAGCCAAGACTGATATTATTATTATATCTAAATGTGGGTGAAAACCGTGAAGATGTGCTGCTAATCCCATACCTCCAAGCAAGCATCAATCAAGCACTGAAAATGATAAAGGGGTGAGAATAAATCTCAAGAAGCAAACCGCCTGAACATGTCATTTAAACTACAAGTTAATTAGGCATTGATTTCATCATAGAAGAAAGGACAACATGTGAAAATGATAATCAATAGTCAATATATTTATCAAGCGACATTACCATAAAGTAGTTTACATTATGCAAGATATCCCATAACATTTGCATAAAGAAGTAAGGGACATGATGTACAATAAATAAACCACATACATATATGATTAAGGTAATGCTCTTCATAATAAAACAATAGTTCTCATCTTGGCTTTATGCTAATAAAACCTTAATACATATAAACCACAAAGAGTGCAAATGCAATGCATATGCATGTCTCCCCGCCCGCATACCCAACAAGGTATGGAGCTGCATCGCACCCCTCCTCGGGCAACGTGCGATGTTTGTATCGGCACGGTTGTGACCATAGGTCAACAACATAACTCCCAATGCAAATGAATGATGATGCTATGCACTTGGCATGCTGCAATTAAAGTAACATAAATCACCAATACTTCAACTTCATCTAAAATTCAGCTTGAAGGTCTTCTAAAAAATCAAGCAAAGGAACAGAATTAATGTAATTAAATATGGGGATGAATGTACCAAATATTTCAATTCCATGACCACTATTTCTTATAGAAAGAATCTCATTGCTCAAGTTCAGGATGACTATAGGGTCTCTTTTATCAATCACGAGGACAAAGCTAATCTCTATTGGTGCTCCTTCAAGAACGTAATGGGTTTCTCTCGATAATGTTTACATGGAATTTGACCTTAGCACCATTGTGCATGTATTCTCCGGAGAAGATATGGATAATCTTGTAACTCATTTTGGGAGACAGGAAATTAACAACATCATTAGAATCATGCCAACTGATAAGGCCCCAGGGCCTAATGGGTTTAATGGATTTTTTATAAAAAAAGTGTTGGAGCATTATTAGAGATGACATCTACAAATTGTTTGATTATTTTTATAACTGTAAGGCCAATCTTAAACCCATTAACAATTCTTACATTGTTTTAGTTCCCAAGATCAGATGTCCTATCACCGCTTCAGATTATAGACCCATCTCCTTGTTTAATTGTTGTGTTAAAATGATCACTAAAGCTCTGGCCGAGAGATTGCAGCCTGTTGTTCTGAAACTGGTGCACAAGAACCAGTATGGATTCATCAAAAATAGATCCATCCAAGATTGCCTTGCTTAGATCTTTGAATACATCCATCAATGTCACCAATCCAAGAAAGAAATTGTAATTGTAAAATTAGACTTTGCCAAAGCTTTTGACACTGTGGAGCATTCTGCCATAATTGACATGCTGGTTAGGTTGGGCTTTCCATCAAGGTGGGTGGATTGGATGAAAGAAATGTAACGTCCCACCTCCTCGAGACCGGGCCCGCTTACATCTGACAACTCTCTAAGGATCAAGACTGCCCTCACGGACCAACATCGGTCTTTTAACGCACTTTGTCCTCACTCATGCGCACCGGGAAGAACTTTCGATCGGTCACCCATCGCTCCAAGCCAAGCACGCTTAACTTTGGAGTACTTACGAGATGGGCTTCTAGAAAAGAAGTTGTAACTTGTTGGTATGAGTATTCTATCAACCTTATTAAGCCCTAGGTCGGGGTGTCACATACTCACCCCCTTAGGAGACCGACGTCCTCGTCGGTCAATCCCAGGTCAGGAACGTCCCCTCTTGGCCACATCCGTGTGTTAGTGACAGCGCATGTGCCATGCTGTGTGACCACGCCGGGTCCACACCAGCCATGTGCACCATGCCTGCGCAACTGACACACACGCCCGTGAAACCGCAAGGGTCGGCTCTGATACCATTTGTAACGTCCTGTCTCCTCGAGACCGGGCCCGCTTACATCTGACAGCTCTCTAAGGATCAAGACTGCCCTCATAGACCAACACCGGTCTTTTTTCTCGCACTTTGTCCTCACTCATGCGTGCACTGAAAAGAACTTCCCGGTCGGCCACCCATCGCTCCAAGCCAAGCACACTTACTTTGGAGTACTTACGAGATGGGCTTCCGGAAAAAAGTTGCAACTTGTTGGTATGAGTATTCTATCAACCTTATTAAGCCCTAGGCGAGGTGTCACAAGAAATTCTTTCTTAAGCTCTACTGCTTTCTTCTCAATGGGGTTCCAAGGAAATCTTTTAACTGCAAGAGGGGTGTTCGGCAGGGGGACCCTCTCTCACCTCTTCTTTTTGTTCTTGCTGCTGAAATTCTGCAATATATCATTAATGGTCTCAAAGATCAGGGAGTTTTGAAGCTGCCCATTGCCCAACCCTCCAATGATTTTCCCATAGTGCAATATGTAGATGATACATTGTTGATCATGCAGGCTGATGCGAAGCAACTTTTTTTTATCTTAAAGCAATTCTGAATACCTTTGCAAGATCTATAGGGTTTAGTGTCAACTTCAACAAATCAATGATAGTCCCCATTAATGTCTCCGGGAAAAATGAATGTGCTTGCTAGAACATTTGGTTGTCAAATTGGTTCTCTACCTTTCACTTACCTAGGGCTGCCCCTTGGGGCTATTAAGCCCAAAATGGAGGACTTTGCTCCTCTATTGGATAAAGTTGAAAGGAAATTGTTAGCTTGCTCCTCACTTCTGTCCTATTTTGGAAGGGTGGAATACATCAATACTGTCATTACCCCCACTGTCACCTATGATATGTGTACTTTCAAGCTTCACAAGGGTGTGATCGAGGACATGGACAGGTTTAGGAAGCAGTGCTTGTGGAGAGAAAATTCTGAAATAAAAAGAGGTGGTAATCTAGTGGCTTGGTAGCTAGCCCAAAGACCAAAGAAAAAAAGGGGGCCTGGGTATCAAGAACTTGCTTCTGCAGAATGATGCATTGTTAATGAAACAACTTCACAAATTCTACTCCAAAAATGACATCCCTTGGGTGAATCAGCTTTGGTTTAAATATTATGATGGAAAAGTTCCCCATGCTTAAAGAGAAATGGGGTCTTTTTGGTGGAAGGACATTTTCAAATTGAAAAACCTATATAGCTTCATCACTTACTGTCAACTTGGGGATGGCTTCTCGATCTTGTTCTGGAAAGATAACTGGGCAGGTGAGTGTCTGAAAGACCATCTTCCAAATATTGCTCAGTTTGTGAGACACCCTGATATATCTTCCTGTCAACTTCCTGAAGTTGCTTATTTTAGAAGAATCTGTTCCAAATCCCTATGTCCCAAGCTGCTGCCCAAGAATTGGATGATCTCAGGGATATCGTTCATGACTTCAGTCTTAGCAATGAGCCTGATCAGAGAGTTTTTTGTTGGGGTAATAGCTCTTATGCAGCTTCCAAACTTTATAAGATGGCTTTCTCATCAGTCCCAGCATCCCCTGCTTCAACATCATATGGAAGTCTAAGGTGACACCAAGAGTTAAATTTTTTGCTTGGCTTATTCTCTTGGACAGGCTTAACACAAAAAAAAAATGTTGTCTAGAAGGCATTTCAATGTGAGACCAAACTGCTACTGCATTCTCTGCCCCATCAACGAGGAGACGATTCCTCATCTTTTCTTCGACTGTGATTTTGCTAGAAGATGCTGGAATAAAATAGGTATTATTTGGGTACAAGATATCGATGTTCGGAGGAGAATTCTGAGAACCAGGCAGCAATCAAGACTTCCTCTCTTCACTGAAATTTTTCTCATCGCGGCTTTGGGAACTTTGGAAGATAAGAAAAAGAATGGTTTTTGATAATGTGCAGCCATCCTTTGCTACGTGGCTCCGAAATTTCTAAGAACAAGCGTCTTTACAGGCTTACTGTTTGAAAGAAGATGATAGAAGACCTGTAAACCTTTGGCTTGACTCTTTGTACCCTGGGGCCAGTTGCATCCCCCGTTCCTGTCTTTCTTCTCCCCCACCCACCCCCACCCACCCCCCCACCCCACCACCCCCCCCCCCCCCCCCACGGTTTTTCCTTCAAAAAAGATTAGATAGTTTTAGAGCATCGCCAAGAGTATCCTCCTAAAATTTTCTCCTAAAAACTCTATGTTTTATAACTTCTAAAAGGATATCGAAAAGCAAAAACAACATCCATCTCCCAATAAATCAAATTTTGGCCCCACGAGCCTTTTTTTTTTTGCAACAGCCGCACTACATCGCAGGTTCGTGCGAACCTTGGACGCCGCCGCCGCCTCGATCCGTGGCCGCTGCCGTGACTTCCCAGCCAGCCGCCACCCGTCCCCAGCATCATCTAATAGTAGTAGCATTCAGCATCATCCAGTACCGGTCATGCAGCACAATATGAGCATGCAATGTAGCATGCAAGCACAGCCGGGCGGTAGCTGCAGCGGCCAGCGGGTGCACATCAGCACTCTTCTTCACCAAGGCCATTTTGCACAAGAGAAGCCACTCCAGCTAGCAGAGCCACCTCGTCGGTTCTCCACTCACGGCGACTGCACGAGACGCTCTTCTTCACCAGCATCTACCTTATATCCATCGGCATGGGCGGCCATAAGCCGGCGCTGGAGAGCCGCGACGCCCGGGTTGGGAGACACAATGGGTGCGGCTAGAGATGCCACTGGATATCCAATGCTCATACCCAAATCCATGCCCGTGTTGTTTTGGAAGGGTATGGATTATCCAGTAAAAATGATATGGGGAGGGTATACCCGTTACGTCCGCTGCTCCAAATGTCTTGCTAGTTCTTTGCTTTTGCTTTGCTTTGCTAGCTAGTTCTTTGCTTTTGCTTTGCTTTGCTAGCTACGGAGTAGTTCTTTGCTTTTGCTTTGCTTTGCTAGCTAGTTCTCTTACCCATTGGATAATCCACACCCAATGGATATTTATCCTATGGGTAATTACAGATGGATAATTAACAGATATGGGTATGGATAACCCATGAGCTTACCCAGTGGCATCATTAGGTGCGGCGTGCGAGCAAACAGCGCAACCGAGTTGGGAGTGGCGACGCGGGCGCCAGCTAGCAGGATCCGCAGCGGCGCGATGAGCTCTCCCGTCATCCCAACCCTTCGGTGGGCACCGCTCATTGGAGCGAAGGAGACCGTCACTTGAAACTGCAGCACGCCAACAAGAACGAAGGGAAACACCGATACGCACTTGGGAAATCCGTGTAAAGTTAGGCGCAAACGGGGTCTTTTTCCTAACTCCTAAAAGATTAGGTGGTTTTTGGAGCTGTTGGAGATGAATTTGTTCTATTTTTCTAACAAATCATGGATTAGGAGGAAGTATAGGGTACCTTTTTGGAGATGCACTTACTCCCAAAGGGCATGTCCTTTGGGAATAGTTGTGTGTCCCTTCGTGACACCCCTCTACTTGTATAAATAAATATATATTTTAGAGATCAATGAAAGAAACAATTCTTCCAATCACTTTTTCGTTTACATTCACTTCTAACAAAAAGCAATACATGGAATTATGCTTGTGTATTTTGTGAGTTTTTGCCAAAAAAAAAAAAAACGTTTCTGATCATATACATAGTATGTCAGACGCGACTAGATGTTCTAAGAAGAGAGAATTTGTGTGACTATTCGAATTGTTGACACAACCTAAAAATACTACTCGTTTCCCTTTGAGCTTATCAACAATATCGACTATTGAGGGCCTCTTGTTCCGATCAGCCTCCACACACTGCAGCCCGATTGAAATGCATGCTGTCACTTGCTGAAAGCCGTCTGCATCTAATAATGGGTATTTGTATTTTATCATCTGTCCATCTTCTCTCCAATCTTGATATACCTACAGAATTGGAATATGACGATCCTAAGTGATGACGTAGAAGACCATTTTAGTCTCAAGTGATTCTGGAAGAGCATCTAGTCTCAAGTCAAGAAGTAAAATTTTCTTACTTTGTCTACAAATTGTCTTGCACTTCTGTCTGCACTATCGGAATTGATCTTCTCACCTGTTGTTATCTCAAGAATTAACATGCCTAAACTATATATGTCTAGCCTTGTAGAGATTTCGCCCCTATATAAATATTCTGGAGACATATATCCACTGCAAGAGTATAAGAGAGTTAAATGTAGTAGTTGCCTTTGTAATTAATAAATGGAATACCATAGATTTGTTTTCATCTTACTTAAGCCCTATAACATTTATTGTGTTCATCCGTGTCTGCTCTTGCCCGAAGATTCTTGAGAGACCAAAATCTCCAATTTTCGGTACCCATTTGTCATCCAACCATATAGATGTTGGCACAAGATTCATATGAATAAGATGCCCATCCAGCTCGTTATGAAGGAAATGTAAACCTTGGCAAATTCCTTTAATTATTTTGAATCGTGTTTCCCAGGGAACTGTAGTAGTTTCACCTAAATAAACGAAAACATAGTTATAAGTGCTTGAGATAATGATATCTGAATGAATCTAAAAAAAAAAATTAGCAATATAAATATTAATATACTTAGAAATGAAAGGGAATTTCTCAGGCTTTCTTTTTTAGTAGTTAGGCCCGGTTTTCTCTTATGAAAATAATTTTGCTATTGGGACCCGAGTGATTATAGGTTGAAATGAGAAATTTGGTACTACCTCCATCTCAGTGATCAATAGGACACAGCGAACAGGCAACTGCTACTTCAAACATTCATTGCTCAATATTTCTCACTAGCGAGGGAAGATTTAAATTCTAGGACTTTTTCATTCACTAACATTCTTCAGACTATCACAGAAGCATATGAGTGATTCAATTATACGATTTATCTTGTTCTCACCAAGGGATTTGATTCAAAAATTATATGGACTGGCTGCAGGATCCACAACTCATATTGATCCTTTAGTAGGAGGTTAAATTATTTATCTTCAAAAATGTAACACTTGATTGAAAAAGCTGCAGAGAATGTTACATGGCGTAACAAAGAGTTGTTGACAGCGAAAAATGGTCGGAGAAGTTTGCATTTGAGTTTTGAAATAAAATAAAATACTAACAAAAAAATTATTAATTTTGGACGGGATTGGACTGAGTTTGTAAATTCCCAGGGAAAACCAGCCTGGGCTGGTTCCTATCGACGTGCGGACAATCTGAAGAAACGGGTCCAACACTGTTTTGCCTGAGTTGGCAGCCGCCCTATCTAAACCAGTGAGGCCAGTTTTAGAAAGCGGCCTGAGCTGCTGGCTTTGTCTATTCAAGTTACTGGAAACTTGCATATTGTGTTTTGGAAAGGTTTCTACTTTATTTCTTGAGAAACTGGAAAGGTTTCTACTACCCTCTATATATACAAGAGGATTATACCTTATTGAACCATAGAAAATCAATCTACTATCTTTTTTTTTCATTACACTAGCTTTTCCAACCTGTATTGTCGTGCCTCTCATCAATCACAAGATTCATTGACATTCGAGGTAGTAATACCCTAGAGTCAAAACGGCTCAGATCCCACTCTGAGCACTGAGTAAACTACACCTACCACCATCCACATACGCTTTTGTCCTCTCTTCGCGCAAAAGGATTACTGCCTCCGTCCCAAATTAATTGTCATTTTGAGTTTTCCTGTCACAAGTTTCACTCACCTTGGGTGTAGAGTTTATTCTACACCCAACAGCTGATCAAAAATTGCTGAACCAAATCACGGGATTACTGAACCACGCTCACTGGTAGGGTGTTCAGTAATCGTGCACAGTAGTAATTACTGGAAATTCGTTCGTTCAGTAATTTCTCTTGGGTGTAGAAGACAGAGGGAGTAACCTAGGATGGTGGGATGAACTCTAAAAGTAATATATATTAGTCTAATCCACTTTTTTAACTAGTTTTTTTAGCATTTGTTTAACAAGTTGGGATTCAACCCTCCATAATATCTCATTAAAATGCACATGGTTCACTATGGGCCAAATTTCAAACTGGGTCGGATGTCACATACACCTTCCCTCACAGGCTCTAACATCCTCGTCCGCCCAACACACCAACCAAACGATGACTTGGAATGTTCCCTCTTAGTGCATGCAACCATGCCTCCTATGCTGACATATGTGGCATGCCGTGGACCCCGTAGAGCCTACAATGAGCTCTATGTCCTTGCCCTTGACCCCGCTCTCGACTATGGCTACGAAGGTCATATCTGATACCATGTGTAACGCCTCAGAGTCCAAATGGCTAAGATCCACTCTACACATAGAGTGAACCACACCTACCACCACTAATGCTTTCGTCCTCTCTTCACGTAAAAGGATTAACCCAGTGATGCTGGGATGAACTCTATAAGCCTTACATGTTGGTCTAATCTACCTTTAACGACTATGGTGGGACTAAACCCTCCATGATATGTCATTGACATGCACATGGGCCACTATGGGCCAAATTCCAAACTAGGCCAGATGTTACAAAGGTGGTTTTGCCGATCTAAGATAACCTCATTGTCCTACTCCCAAATGGGTCTTCTCACGAGATGTTCATGAGGTTTCATGCAAAGAACGTATATCAAATCTACTGGGCATCATGTTGATCGACCTTGCTACGGTTGTACATTCTACACTACATGTTAGGTTGTATGTGGCCTCGAGCGAGCTAGCCCTTGCTAGTGGGTGACCCTAATTAGCATAAACAAGTGTGTTATACAAGTTGCTAAACCAGCATCACTGTTGATGACATTAAGGGAGCTGAAGGAAAAAAAAAACTATTTTAAGAGTAGTGTAGTTTGGTATGGTAAGGAAACTTCTTCTAAATAGCAAAGGCTTTGGGATATGATAGAAATGAAGGATGGATCCACAATCTAATTATTATGAGGCAAGACATAGTTCACAATAGGAGTTGCTATTCTAATTGCAATTCCTCTATGGATTTAGCTTAAGGATTTTGTATAACATTAAGCAATGATCAACAAAGATACCAATGCATTGTTCAAAGTTTGAGATAAAGTGATGAATAATATTGTGGATATGTCGATGAAGTTTTAGTACTAACCATCATATGATCAGTGTGATAAAGATTTGTAAGATACATGTGTCACAATTAGCAAGAAAGCCTACCCAATATTAGTTAAGGAGAGCAACCTGGACATTTCTAGGTGCCATCAAAGAGTTTGAAAGCTATTCTCACTTGCAATGTATGATGATGATTTTGTTCCTTCTGTGTTGTATGCTTAGGTAAGTTCTGAATAGGGGGTCACAAACTATTGTTCATTGGGTATTGATATGGGTTGAGGTATCAGTTGCCAATCGTGGCACCCCTCCCCACCTTATATAATTTTGTGTGTAAGATTACAAATGCATGTCTCGAATCTGATTGTCAATTTCAGTTTTCTGTGCAGGATGTATCCGTAAGGCCTTAAGCTGAAAGGTTGAGCTGCTCTAGTGATCACCAGATCTGTGAGGTGGAAGATCGGTTGGAGAATCAATAACAGGTGCAAACTACTTCAAAATATTCTGAATTTCTATTGGAAGTGACTGATCTACAATAGAAGTAGTTGAAGTATCTGCTTGTATTTGTACTATGTACAGTAATGAGTCTATCTTCTCAAGAACCTATAATTGAGAGTGGGATATAGGGGGTCCCATGCATACAACAGGTATGATTCCCTGAAGCTTAATTGTCTGGCCTTGATTTTGGAATTGTAACCATATCTCCAGCCAATGTACATTCATATGACTATAAGCCCCCAACTAGTCCATCCCAAGAATAATATCATAAACCTTTAATGGCAGGATCTTGAGTGTAGTATAGAAGGTATGACCTTGATATCCCTAGATTTGTTGAGGTAGTTCATGATCAGTTCAAGACAATAACTCCCCACTAGCAACTTGAACTTTGACTGGTTTGGCCAGTGAGTGCGAGGAAGTAACTATTTGAGCCATAGTATCACTGATAAAGCTATGAGAGCTTCCAGAATCAACTAGCACAAAGACATCCTTGCCCTGCAAGTGACCTCTAAGTCTAAGAGTTTTGTAACTTTTAGTACCATTGAGAGCTTGATCAAAAAATAGCCATGAGGTCTTCTTTAGAGTCAGAATTAGGCTACTAAAAACACAGCTCGTCACCATCGTCAGAGCAGCGCCATAACTCTTCCATTGCATTGAGTGATATAGAAGTAGGACAAGTATGTTGTGGGTTCCATTTCTCACCACACTTGAAACACAATCCTTTATATCTTCTAAATATCTTTAATGCTGCAACCTTGTCATCTCTAGCCTTGGTGGGTGTGGTATCCATATTTTTCTTGTCATTAGTTGGCTTGGAATGGTTTGGAAAGAGGACTTTGATGAATCAGCACTCCTTGCAGATGAAGCCCATTTAGTTCTCTTGGGCACATGGTCTAGTACTGCAAAAGGACCAAGGAGCTAGCAGTATCTAGATCTTGAGGTCTATGCATTGTAATGATAGCACGAATTTCCTTCTTTAATCCATCTACAAAATCTGTTGCTGATGGCAGTAGTGGAAAAAGTGCGATGAACAATATCACCAAACTTTGTTATATATTCAGTAATAGAGACAATTTGTTTGATGTGGAAAATTGTCTAAGTAAATGGTTGTGTTCATCACTATCAAATCTATTGCAAACTGCTTGAACAAAGGTAGGCCAGTCCATGGTCTTGATCTTGGCTTCCATAGTTTGGAACTAAATAGTTGCAGATCCCTCAAGACGCATGGTTGCATAGCAGACCCACTTGTTAGGTTCAGTGTGATACACATCAAAGTAAGCTTCACAATGTTTGATCCACAAATGTGGATTGGAGCCATCAAAAGTATGCAGGTCCATATTTGGAATGGGTGGATGAACCGAATGGTACAGAAATAGATCATGATGCATGTGATCATTCAGAGTCGTGTGAGGAGAAACATGCTTGGTAGGACACATCGCACCTGAGATTGGAGGTCAGCCCAGGGCGACGGTGTACACCGCCCCAAAGCATCCCTTGTCATGGTCTAACGACCCAAATACCGCCCTTGGCGGGTGAAGCTCTGGATTGGTGGAGCTTGGCATCTTTGTGATTGGAGAAGTGAAGTGGTCCTCCCGTAGCGCCGTGGTGAGAGAAGGTTGGGCGATTGTGAGGCCAACCTGCTCCGCGTAAAAGTCGGCTCCATGAGTTGATGCGCTCTTCCAGATTGAGGATCGCGTGTTCCAGCTGGTGAACGCGGTTGTCCACCTCTGGTTTCCAAGCGAACAACTCCATCTACATCTCTGATTGCATCTCCTTCTTCTCGTTGGTATTCCAGGTCATCAGCTCGAGCATCTGACCCAAATGCTCATCTGGTGTCGCCATGGCCATCTGTTACCGGGTGAGGTAGGAATGGGTTGCTAGATTTCCTGCTCGGTCGATGAACCTAAACGCACCAACCACGGCACGAATCTATGGATCACGCGATCCGACGATACGGGAGTGAAGCACTAGGAGAGCCTGCCGTCGGGGATTACGGCGCCGGATCAGGACAACAACGGCGAGAGAAATCCTTGGCAAATTGGTGGTAACAGTGGTGATTGGGGAAAAATGATATCGAAAATTTGGTGGAAAGGTGGCGCGTTTGGGGGATGGAGCTGATACCAGATGTAACCAAACTACTATGGATGGCTTAACAAGTAGCGATACAATGGACTGAGGTCTCGAGTCGCCGGCACTGCCATGCTCGCCTCCACCGCCGCTGGCCGGGCATGGTTCAGGTTAATGACCAAGTTCACGTTCTCCTCCCCTCTCACGAGGTAGAAGGAGGAGCGGTTCAGGCTTGCCTTCCAGCCGGGCCAGTTTTCTATTCTACCAAAGCGAAATGTAAAAGCCCAGTATCTTTACTTGCCCCATTCCGGCCCAAGCACTCCCACGTTCGGCTTCCTATTTCTTGCCCTGGGCAGCTCCTCTTCTGAACCACCAGCCTTCTCTCCACCTTCAGGTTCTTCAGATGCTGCTGGAGACATGCCGACGGTGACAGGACCCTACTACATCAAGCCAGGAGCTTTATATAGCTGCCTCTGTTGGGATACCACCAATTGTCAGTGTCTCCGAGGATGACCAAGAAAACACAAGCTTCTTCAACCCCCAAGGAGTTTTATGCTTTATCCATATGACTTTGGGGATACGAGAAGCCCAAACAATATCTGCGGGATTTGTCCACAACGGACTGCTTGACTAGTTTGGGTGCAATGCTGAAGCATCTGTTCACAACATTGTCGTATGAGCAGGCGTGAGGTCGCCCATGTTGTGAATTTGCAAGAAACCTTCGACTACCTTCGTACTGCTAGACTATGGTTAAAGTTAAACCCAGGAAATTAATTGCATGTTTGCACTAAAGCAAGTAGGATCCCAGGATACCCAGGCTCAACGTAAGCCATAACCTTAAAGGCCAGTCCGGGGAAGGTTTTGGCTTCCTTTACATTAGAAGAGGCAGTTCACCAATTCACTTCATATAAAAGAAAACGATGAAATGGACGGGAAAAGATAGAGGGAAGGTAATTATGCTAGATAGTATACTTACCATAAATATAGTTGTTAAGAGTTCCCTTAGGTAAATATTCGTAGCAAAGTACATTTTCGACGACGTCAACAAGCAGGTATCTTCCATTGTGCTGGATCAATTTCGTGCTTGTTTCACGGCAGAAAGCTTTTAAAGCTACTATATTTTCATGATGAAGTGCTATAAGATTTGTAACCTCAGATTCCAATGTTTTCCCTGGTGGTACCGGTGAGTTTTCGGCAAGCTTCTTTACAGCAATGACACTCCCATCTGGAAGAATTCCCTGCTTAATCTCAAATGTCACAAGCAGAAACATTTTTTTTGTGTAACTACAGAAATTGAAAAAAGGTTAGATCTTAATCATACCTTATAAACAGTTCCAAATATAGAACCACCCACTTTTCTGTCTGGAGAGAAATCACTAGTAATTTCTTTCAAAAACGTCACGGGTAGCTGGGTTGGTAATGTACTTGCGAGACTGCTTTCGTTGACGGGAATGGCCATTTCTGTACATATAAGTAGTTTTTATGTATGTGACAACAAAGTAAAGACTGTCAAGCGTCAAGGCTTCTACTACACTAATCACGCTGATACAGCACATACACCTTACTCAGAATCTGCATGAACATGATAGTTGTTCTGAAACCATCCGAAAAAATAACTTGATTTGATTCTTTTATACTCATACTCTGTTAACAGGACTCGTCAATACTTACGAAGAGATTACCAACATGACAAACTTGTTGAGTAAGCATAAAAACGATTCTTGGAATTTATTGAAATTAAAAGTTACTAGCTTTTTCAAAGGACAGACCTGGAGGGGATTAGGGGAATACCTCAAGGGCCGCGGGAGCTGCAGTGAAGAAGAGGATAGCCAAAAGAGGAGAGAAGCTCGGAGACGGATGCTTCCGAGGCTGCAATGAATACAAAACAGAAACGTCGTTGGTGCCTACCAGAGATGTGCCCAATGGGAGTCATTCGTTTCTGGACAAAACTATAAAATTGTTTTTTATCCCTTTCAACTAGAAAGGCTGCAAAGAGTCTCCCAGTGCCAGCCCCAGGGATCCAACCCGCGCTGCCGGCGTGGGAGGGTGGGTGGCTCAAGGAGCAACTCGGGACTCGCCACCCACTCAATTAGAATTGTATTTACTATACGGGCAATGGAATAATCAAATTGTTAGATATTACGGGACCAAGATATATAAAAAAAAAAGTGCAAAATAAATCCAATGATGATGTTATTCTTGTTACTTATATAATAAAAGGAACAAGACAATACCCTCTCGTTCCTCTCTGTATTGTCGACTCGACTCACAGTTGCGTAGTTTTTTTATATATTTTTTTATTTTTAGCTTCGTTTTCTATCTTCCGTCGTTTTTGTCACTTTGGTCACTCCAATCTGATCTAAAGAACTATCCCGTTATGCTATGTGCAACCAACAGTATAACTCTCAAATTAGAGTTCATCTGAATACCAGATTCACCAAGATCTACCGTGGAGCAGCTACAAGTGAATATGGAATTGTCAAAGTGTTTGGTATAGCTCTACTTTTATCTCTATCTTATTTCCATCTAGGCACCCACACGTTAACTCTTCATCCTCTCCATTTCTCCTCTTCCATGTCTTCCACCCAAGCTCTTCCTCCTTGAAAAATAGATCAGGCGCAGGTAGGGCATGACCGGCGTGCACAATACGGGCGTAGTGGTCCATGCCGGAGCACAGCGCAAGCGCGTCTGGCAGGCACGACGGGCCTCTAGCATAGGTGAATGCTTGTCGGGAAGAAGGCGATGCACAGAAAAAAAAATAGAAAACGAACCAATACGTCTGTAACCAGTGCCATTGGTAGGCAATTTTCCCCATCTCCACGAAACAAGAGTTATCCAATATTTAGATAGATAATAGATATAGATATAATAAGGATGGCAACGGGTCGGGTTCGGATCGGATGGAGTCTCCGTGAACCCAAACCCGAAACCCGATATCAAAACCCGAACCCAAAACCGATTCGGTGGAAACCCATCACCAAACCCAAACCCGGGTACCCGAAACCCGAACGGATACCCGAAACCCGAATGGATACCGAAACCCGCGGGTTACCCGCGGATGTCACTACTACCTATATGATTTTAGGTGGCGGTCTTTTTTGATTTTCCGTGGCGGTCTTTAAAACCGCCACGAACAAAGGGTCACGGTAAATGGAGGCATTAACCGTGGTGGTTTTTGGGACCACAAAAACCGCCACGGTTAATAAATAAAAAAAAAAAAAGAAAAAACCCGGATCGAATCCTAATGGGCCCGATCCGGGCGCCGCCGCCGCCATGAGCGGATCCGGTGGGGTAGAGGCGGATCTGCCCTCCCCACCACCGGATCCGCCTCCACGCCGCCCCGGTCGATGGGATGGAGGAGCCGCCGCCGGGGATCGAAGATCCGCCGCCGGGCTCGAAGATCCGCCCGCCGGGCTCTAAGATTGACGGGATGGAGGAGACACCGCCGTCGGGGTTCGATGTAGAAGGGCCGCCCGGGCTCGGCAGAGGGGCCGTCGGCCTTGCCGCCGTCGGGCTCGAAGATCCGCCGCCGGGCTCGGCTCGAAGATCGAGATCCGCCGCCACCGATCCACGCCCCCGCCGCCCGGAGCTTCGCCGCCCCACGCCGGGATGGGGTGGGGAGGGGCCGCCGCCGAGAGCTCGCCGCCCGAGCCGGGATGGGGTGGGGGGGGGCTGCCGCCGAGATCTCGCCGCCTCGAGCCGCGCTGGCTGATCGCCCCTTGGCCGGCATCGCTGGAAGGAAGGGAAGGGGACGGGATTCGGGAAGTTGGGGAGGTGGGGAGTGAAGTTGGGGCCGAGAGGAGGTGGGGAGTGAAGTTGGAAGTTAGGGTTAGGATTTTATTATATACGCCGGTGCAGTAATGGGCTCATTTGGGCTGGTATGGACCTGCTGATCGGGCCTTATTAACCGTGGCTGTTTTTATTATAAAACCGCCACGGTTAATATATTTACCATTACGGTTTTAAAACCGCCATGGTTAATTAAAAAAAAACCGCCACGGTAAATCAAGCCATTTTTCGTGGCGGTTTCTCAAATGCCGCCACGGAAAATAAAAAATCCAAACACCACGCAAAAATCAATTCAGTAGTAGTGTGTATATACACATTCACATGTATAAACAAGAGACAACAAATAATAAATATTTTCATGAGTCAACTTTGAATACATTTAATAATTTAAGTAAACAAATTATTATTAACAAATTATAAAACATAATTTTTAATTCCAAATGATTTATTTCAGGTATCAATTGGATATCCACGGGTGGAATACTAAACCCGAAACCGAACCCGAAAAGTATGGGTCAAAAACCGTGCCGAACCCACGGGACCCGAAACCCGCGGATGACCCGCCCGAACCCGATCCGCTAACCACATCATCAGCTATCCAATATTTGATGCAATTACAACCCACTTGTTCTAACACAAAATAAATAAATCTCGGAGCAACATATCATATCCAGTAACCATACAACGTCGTGTCGAAATGCACATGGTTGCTAATATAAAGTGATTTATATGCGTATATGTATCCAGTTGACTGTGCCCTGTGATAGGACACGCTAGCATGATCTATTTTGCTGTCATCCAGCTGTGAATGATTCGGCGATGGAATCTTGCTGCCTTGAGAGGACAAGGCCCGCTGCAACCTCCTGTTTCTTTGTCCGTCCTATACAAAGAGAAAGACGTACAGCCGAGTCCACAATAATATAAGCATCGCACCTAACCTATTAATAAAAACAGTAATTGTTAGGGCGTGGTGCTGGCTATGTAGCTACTGACGTGGACGTGAGAGACAAAAACAAAGACTATTTTATATTATTGGACCCACATATTGCTCTCATATGTTCTTGGGCTACGTGAAATAGTCTAGCTATTTACTTGTAGCTAGTGACTACTCTCTCCCTACTGTTTTTTTGCCACGTCACATCTAGCTAGCCAAATAGGTTACCATTGAGGACGCCCTTATTGATGGCAGCAACTAATCCAGACGCTCGTTTGTGGGTCGTGCGACGCCAGCCTAAGATGTGCTCGTGACCTGACCCCTATCCATCCACTCGATCCCTCCATCCGCATCGCTCACTCTCCCGTTCTCTCGCACGCGCACTCCTCCGTTCCCCGCAGGCATTCGTTCCCGCTTCGCCCGAGCCGTCCTCCGGCTACGTGCCCGGGACGAGATCTTTTGCCCCACGTGCTAGCTTGCTTTGCCTTCACCTCGACCATGCTCCCTCCATCCCTCCCTTCCCCGCAACCTCCATGCCACCTTGCGGGCGATCTCGCTCCTGTTCCCCTCACTGGAGATGAAGACGACAACCGACAATGCCTTCGACAAGGTGGGTCCCTCTTCCTCTAGACCTAAGCCCTCCTCCTCCGTTGGATCTCGAAGCTCTCCTCCTCCTCCTCCGGATCCGGATCTGAGGGACACAACGGTGGCTAGGGTTACGGCGAGTTTTGGTCCTATTTCATCGTCCCTCCGATAAACTTCGAAGGTGATGGGGCCGGGGGCTGGAGCAGCTTGCACCGAACCCTTGTTGTTTGCACTTTTTCTGCTTTTTCCCGGTGTTGCGGTGAGTGTTTTGGGATGTGACTATATCATTTTCGAATGTGGCAATGGGATGGGGTCACTTTTAAATGTATTTTTCGATGTTGCGAGCAAATAGTTTGTTGGGAATATGCCCTAGAGCTAATCATAGAGATGATTTGTATTCCTTCATTGTATCCATAATATATTATGTGTTCATGAATATCCATTAAAGACAACTTGTATCGATTGGCAATTATGTGAATTGTTTGTGAAACTCTTTTACTTGTATGGTTATTCAATAATTATCCTCGGTCGGAGTTCGTGTGAGAACACACATGAATATTAGATCAGCACATGTATTAGTTGATGACTATGTTTCAACAAATCATGGACATCGAGATGTCAAACTAATAGTGTGGGCACATGTATGACATGAAGCGGGATTGACCCGACATGAGATGTAATTATTATCTCGTTTCACATCATATACGTTATGTCCTTAGACCTGAGATTGTCGTATGTACTCAAGATGTGAAACGACCTACTTAGAGACTATCAAACGCTACTCCGTAACTGGGTAGCTATAAAGGTGGTCTTCGGGTTTGTCAGGAAACATGCTGTGAGGCGTAGTCAATCAAGATGAAATTTGCCCCTCTCTATGTGATAGAGATATCACTGGACCACTCGATGATTAGATCAAGAAATGCATGGCCGTGCTTGGGTTAAGTGTTAACCCACGAGGTGGACCAAATATCGTGAGGCAAAGGGAATAACCTGTATGTGAGTTTTGTGGTGGTTCGTCTGATATGATCATTATGTACGCATAGGAGTTGACACGTCTTGCTAGATGCCGCTGTCAACTATTGGTCGAGTAGGAGTACTCGGGCCATGTCTATGAGTGCGTGAGCCTATAGGGTCGCACGCTTAAGAGGAAGGAAGTCTAATTCGGATAGGATCCAATTAGATGAGACTTAGGGTTACTAATGGGCCTCCAAATGGGAGCTGTTAGGGACGCCTATATAATCGAGAGGTGGTCGCAGGGGCTGGTGACCGAACTCACGCCACTTTGGCAGCCGCCGCCGCCCACGCCCTCGCCTCTTGCTCCTCGCGGACCTAGCAGTCGGAGGCGCACGCTTTCTCCCGTGCGTGTGGGGAGCCTTGGAGGTGCTGCATGCGGAGCACGAGGGCGAACCCCACGAGGAGATTGGCGTGACGGACGACCACGCAATCGCACGGCACTCGCTACTACGCGCACGACTACATCGAGTTGCTTCCGCTGCACCTCGCGTCTAGTGGTAATCCCGTGATCTATAACTAGCAGTAGTTCCTGGTTTATGGGTAGAAAATTTTGTTTTCTGGCTAGCGTAGCGATCTCATAACCCTTCATAGTTTTCGATGTCGCAGCACATAATTTTTTGATGTTGTAGTGCATAATTTTTCTATGTGGCGGTACATATTTTTTCAATGTTTCAACATATGTTTTTCGACCTCGCAGTATATATTCTTTTGATGTTGCAACATATGTTTTTTTGACGTCGCAGTGCATATGATTTTCGATGTTGCAGTATATCTTTTAGATGTTGCAGTACATTTTTCCCAATGTTGTAGTGCACATTTGTTTAGTGTTGGATTTTTTTTACACCCCTATGTTGCACTACATATTTTTTTCCATATGTTTTGCAATGTACAGTTGAAGTGTTTCATGCTATTTTTTGGTACACATGCTTTGTGAGACGCGGTGGGGAGCAGAAGATTGGGGTGTGTTACGTTCTGTAACCCACACTTTTTCTCTGCAACTAGGCAGGTCGCATGCCCACGCACATGGTCTCTCACGCGCTCCTCTCGCATGCAGCACACCACCACCACCCCCCTCCCTTCTCGCATGCAAAGGTAGCCGGCACGGAGCGCGAGGCACATGGGCAGCATAGTAGCAACTGCACACTCATGCGTCGACCCAACTCCAGGCACAGGGACAGATGCGGACAGACGCAACAAGCCAGCAGAGACAACATGTTCGGGCGGGCGACGTAGCAGGCACGACAGCACATATATCGGTGCGGACGTGGGACGTCCAGGCGCTAACACAGCTGTAATAAAAACGAGAAACATATAAAAATGTAAACAGAGACAAGGACAGCCGAGCCGACAATAATGTAAGCATCGCACCTAACCGGTTAAATACATTTTCTACTACTATATATATACAAATATTCCCTTCTCGTCCCAAAAGATGCGCACGTCAGGGCGTCAGGCTTTTTAAAGTTATATAAAAATATATTAATATTTATGTTGTTTAATAAGTAGTATGCTTTCATAATAAACTTATTTCGATATACTATATTAATACTAATTTCTATATTTCTAGTCAAACTCCTCAAAATGAAATGTGCAATTATTTTGGGACGGGAGTAGTTTTTATTTTTGTTGATGCCTGGTTTTTCACTAGTTGTTAGTGAAGGATAAACACCAGTAAAAATAGACATATGTGGGTTCATAGACAAGAACTACCAGATTAAACATTATTTCTATAATGGTGGTAGGCTTAAGAAATTCACTATTGTAAATCCTGAATATATGTTTATACTTGTTTTCTTAATCCACCTCCAGTATATGTTCACTTGGATTTATCTTAACCTATTGTCTCTTTTAAAAAAAATTATAAATACCTTTCTTCCTCCCCAAACAATACTGTTCAGTTATTTAAGCAAGATACCAATGTCCAACGTTGTTCAAATCTTTGTTATATAAATGATGTCACAGCCGCGTTGGAGGGGGGCGGCGGCAAAGGCCGGCGGCCACCCCTGGGCGGCGGCGGGTTGAGCGGCGGTTGCAGCCCTAGGGCAGCGTGCAAGCGGGGAGGGAGGCGGCGCACGTGGGAGAGGGGTAGGGCGGCGGCGGTTGAGAGCAAGAGACCCGAATTATTTTCTTTATTGCTTGCCCCTAAGAGATTACATCCTCCCTATTTATATGGCCCTTCTATGGGACTTGTATCTCAAGCAATCTCTAAAGGTTTCCTTATAGCTGGAATACCTTTTAAAAGCAATCCTTATTTATTTCCTAATAGGAGATTTCTGAAAGGTCCTAAATGGCTAAAGGGGGGTGAATAGCCTAATAAAATTTCTACAAAAAAACATTAGACAAACTTGTTAGAATAACAAATGGCGATAAATACGTTTGCTCTAGCTCTACTTGTCGGCAAGCCTCCTATTGACAATTCTAGTTGCTAAAGTCTCTAATTCACAACAAGGGCTAAGTCACTACTTTACACCTAGGTGAACAAGCTAATTCCTCTAGCAAACTAAACAACTAGACAAGCTACACAAGCACAAGGTAAAAACCAAAGTAATACAAGAGTGAAGGAGTGTTATACTGACTTGTCGAGGCTAGTCAATCCAATCACCAAGGATGATATACCAAGATAGATAATATGATGCCAATCACCAAGAGACAATGAATCACAAGAGATGACACAAGATTTGTTCCCCGGAGTTCACTTAGTCACCATCAAGCTACTCTTCGGTTGTGTCGACCTTCTCACGTGTGGGGCAAGGTGGAGCTCACTCCTAGCCAAGTGCCTTTAGGCTACTTGTACCCAAAGCAAATGAGAGGTACTCACCGACACGAGCAATGTATTAACTTGCAATTTGTCGTCCCGACGTGGATGCACGGTCCTCTCACAAATCACCGAAGGTGGCCAAGAACATTCACCAACTCTTGCCAACACCTCCACCAATCACCAAGCCGGCTAGGAGTGGTGCTCTCCAAGAGCAACAAGAAAACCACCACCGGCTCACAACGATCTCCAAGTGCCTCTAGATGCAAAGCTCAATGCAAAGTGCACCTAAATCTCCTTAACTCTCAAGAATGAAGCTCACAAGCAATAGATGAGAGGAGGAGGGAGTATGCTCAGCTCAAAGGGTGTTAGTATATGTAAGAATGACCAAGAGGGCCTCCAAGAGCCGTCTAAACACATATTTATAAGCCCCCTTTCGAAATAGAGCCGTTGGGGAAAAATCCCCAACTTTTCGCGAGAGCACCGACGCGCCCGGTCGGGTTTCACCAGCGACCGGTCCAGCGTCCGGTCACTACGGCCAAACGCACCAACGGTCGTCTTCATTTGAAATCTCACGGGGACACCGGACGCACCGGTCGGGCACCGGACGCACCGGTGGGCTGGGCAGCCGATTTCAGACCTTTCATGTCGACCGGACCCGGCACCACCGGACGCGCCGGTCACTTTGTTCCAAATCCGGTCACGCGGCAGGATGGAGATGATCGTCGTTTTCGTCGCCGTTTGTCCGTCGTTGCTTCACCGTTGCTTCAACAAGCTTCCCAACAAGTATACCAACTTGAGCACGAGGGTTAGCAAGTTTTCTCCACAAATTTACATCCGCACAATGGAAAATATGCATTTCATTTTCCCAAAAACGCCGAATCCGTCACTTGATCCATGTAGCCAACACGTCGAAGAGCACCTCGAGCATGTGTGTTAGCATTTTGAAAACATTTTTCCCAAGTGCGAAGTTAGCTCTCTAGGTTAGAATGCATGCAAATGATTTTGAATCTAGAGGCACATGAGGATCGATATGTACGATAGTTTTCCCCTCTTTATAGTACGGCTTACCGATCCTAAGTCACTCACACCCTCTATGGTGTCTTGAGTGCAAAATCAAAATGGCCCTATGGTTATACCTTTGCCTTGAGCCCATTTTAATCCTCGAACCACTCCAAGTTGCGCACTTGATCATCTTTTGGATCACCTCAACCTATCCACCATGACCACCATGCACCAACCTTGGCTTGACCAATCTCCAACTAAATCAAACACTTAGCATAGAGAGATTAGCCCTAAGGATGTCATCAATTAGCCAAAACCAATCTAGAGATTCTTCAATCTCCCCCTTTTTGGTAATTGGTGACAACCCCCATAAAGATTTTTATGATAAAAGTATTTTTGAACTCTTCATGGTTGTCCAAGCAATTTGCTCATGATTATAGGTTTGGACAATCATCACAAGTTCGGTTTTGGTAGCATGAGCTCCCCTACATGTATGCCGAGAGATTGGAACGACGCTTTGCATACATGTATGAATATTGAAATTAGGGAGTGAGCCATGTTACCAAAATGATGCTATGGTGAAAGAATGGACCATTGAAGCGTGATACCAAACGAGTTGCGCCTTTCTCACCATACAAGCATCATGGATAACTAGATATTTCATCAAAACTCAAAGTACCACGTGAGATCATATTATAAGCAAGGTACTTGAATTTAGAGCGGAAATCAAAATATCTAGCTACCACTTAAGCATGCTAGTTGATCATTCATCATTCAAAGTATTACTAGCATACACCACACAAGCATGTATATATGGAATTTAAATACATGTGCAAGAGCAAGTCATATGTTAGTGCACAACCAAATGCAACAAATGGCTTATGAGCTTGCTCCCCTACTTGTTGTGCTTTAAATTTTTTGATCCCCTTCAAATCTTGATGCCACTAATCTCTCCCCTTTGTCAACAATTGACATAAAAGGGTTGATCGGGTTCTTTTGATATTGGAAAGATTAGTTTTCAAATTTGGTCAAATTTGGATAGCTTGCCATGCATGTAATTCGATTTGAACCAAAGACAAGCTTCTTCACACCTCATGAAAGGGTTATCATGTCTATGTTGAATCACATATATGACAATAATCCAAATTCAACACTTGAGTTTGCAAGCCCACAAGCATGTCATATGTCATCACTAGATCATTCAAGCATAAAGAGCAATAGTGATGGCATACATACATTGAAATTCATTGCTTTTCCATGAATGCAACATAAGGAACCAATTGTATGTCTATATGATCTAACAAGTCCTTAGTTATCATGATGACATGTCAAACAATTTCACCTTAGCTTTGGCTCGATGGAGAGGCATGTCACATATGTGGGGTGCATTCAACTCATATTGGAGAAGTCAAGAATGTTCAATTCATTTCTTAGCTTGCAAAATCTCTTCTCATCAAGTGGCTTGGTAAAGATATCGGCAAGTTGATCTTCGGTACCAATAGAATGGATTGCAATGTCTCCTTGTTGTTGATGCTCACGAATGAAGTGGTGCCTTATATCAATATGCTTTGTTCTTGTATGTTGCACCGGATTTTGAGTCATCTTGCAAGCACTCTCATTGTCACAATACAAGGGCACTTTATTGAAATCAAATCCATAATCCTTCAATGTGGACCTCATCCAAAGTAGTTGACAACAACAACTCCCGCACTAACATATTTGGCTTCAGCGGTAGAGAGTGTCACACTTGTTTGCTTCTTTGAGGACCATGACACAAGAGATCTTTCAAGGAATTGACATGTGCCACTAATGCTTCTTCTATTGATCTTGCAACCACCATAGTTGAGAGTCCGAATATCCAACAAGCTCAAAACTAAATCCCTTAGGATACCATAAGCCAACATCTTGTGTATGCTTCAAGTACCTCAATATTCTCTTTGCGGCCTTGAGATGACTTTCTCTTGGTGAGGATTGAAATCTTGCACATAAACATAAACTAAACATGACATCCGGTCTTGATGCGGTCACATAGAGTAGGCTTCCAATCAATGACCGAAATAGCCTTTGATCAACCATATTGCCTTTGAGATCTTGATCCAAGGTGCCACTTGTACCCATTGGTGTAGTGATGCCTTTTGCATTTTCCATGTCAAACTTCTTGACCATGTCTCTTATGTATTTGCCTTGGCTAATGAATGTGTCATTCTTCAATTGCTTGATTTGAAGTCCAAGGAAGTATGTGAGCTCTTCAAGCATAGACATTTCAAATTCTTTTGGCCATCATTTTAGCAAACTCTTCACAATAGGTTTGATTTGTTGATCCAAATATGATATCATCCACATATATTTACAAGATGAACAAATCTTTGCCAATCTTCTTGGTGAAGAGAGTAGTATCAACCTTTCCCATCTTGAATCCCTTCTTGAGTAAGAAGTCTCTCAACCTCTCATACCATGCTCTAGGTGCTTGGTTCAAACCATATAATGCCTTCTTCAACTTGTACACATGGTCGGGATGATGATAATCTTCAAAACCGGGAGGTTGCTCAACATATACAAGCTCATTGATGTAGCCATTAAGAAATGCACTCTTCACATCCATTTGATAGAGCTTGATGTCATGGGCACATGCATAGGCTAGAAGAATTCTAATTACTTCTAATCTTGCCACCGGAGCATATGTTTCACCAAAGTCAAGACCCTCAACTTGAGTGTAACCTTGTGCAACTGACCCTCAACTTGAGTGTAACCTTGTGCAACTAGTCTTGCTTTGTTTCTAACCACAATGCCATCTTCATCTTGTTTGTTCTTGAACACCCATTTGGTTCCAATGACATTATGATCGGTTGGCCTTTCCACCAACTCCCAAACTTCATTTCTATCATAGTTATTTAGCTCCTCTTGCATTGACAAGACCCATTCTTCATCTTTCATGGCCTTGTCTATGTCTTCGGGCTCCTTTTGGGATACAAAGGCATAGTGCTCACAAAATGCCGCAAGTCTTCCTCTTGTTTGTACTCCACTAGCAATGTCACCAACTATTTGATCAATTGGGTGATCTCTAGCAACACTTGAGTTTTGGAGTATTGATTGTTGATTGCTTGTACTTTCGGTTGATCACTTGATGTGGCTTGCACTTGAGATGATGTACTAGCTTGTTGATCTTGCACTTGAGAACCACTAGCTTGAACCATTGGAGATTGTTGCACTTGATCTTTGTCATCTTCAACATCAATCACTTGAGTTGGTCTAATATGCCCAATGTCCATGTTCTTCATTGCTTCTACCAATTGAGTTCCACCAACATCATTGAGATTTTCTTCTTCATCTTGGGACCCATTGGTTTCATCAAACTAAACATCATGCACTTCCTCAAGTTGACCACTAGTGCTATTCCACACTCTATATGCTTTGCTTGTAGTGGAATAACCAAGTAAGAAACCCTCATCACATTTCTTGTCAAACTTGCCCAATCTAGTGCCTTTCTTCAATATGTATCATTTGCAACCAAAGACTCTAAAGTAAGCAATGTTTGGCCTTCTACCATTCAATAGCTCATAGGGTGTCATGTTCATTATAGGATGGTAATACAATCGGTTGATATAGTAGCATGCGGTGTTGATTGCTTCAGCCCAAAAAGATTGACTCACATTGTATTCACTAAGCATTGATCTTGCCATGCCCATGAGAGTCCTATTCTTTCTTTCAACTAGGCCATTGGATTGTGGTGTGTACTTGGCCGAGAATTGATGCATAATGCCATAGTCATTGCAAAGCTCTTCAATTCTTGTATTCTTGAACTCACTTCCATTGTCACTTCTCACTTTCTTGATGGTAACATCATATTCATTGCACACTTGTTTGAGAAATATCTTGAAGATGGAGTGAACATCACTCTTGTCATTGAGAAAGAATACCCAAGTGTATCTTGTGAAATCATCCACAATCACAAATCCATACTTATTGCCACCAATGCTAGTATATGTAGTTGGTCCAAATAGATCCATGTGTATCAACTCAAATGTCTTGCAAGTGCTCATGATATTCTTCTTAGGATGAGTGTTGCCCACTTGCTTTCTGGCTTGACATGCACTACAAAGTTTGTCCTTCTCAAACTCAACTCCATCCAAGCCTCTTACTAGATCATGCTTCACAAGTTTGTTCAATTGTTTCATACCAACATGACCAAGTCTCCTATGCCATAACCAACCCATACTTGACTTTGAGATCAAACATGTACTTATCTTAGCTTCACTATCACCAAAGTCAACTAGATAGAGATTTTCATGTCTAAATCCTTTGAATATCAACTTTGAATCATCAACACTAACAACTTCAAGATCATTGACACCAAATATGCATTTGAATCCAAGATCACGTATTTGTGCCACCGAGAGCAAGTTGAAGTTCACCTTGTCAACTAGTGCCACATTGGATATGGTCAAGTCATTTGTGATTGCAATCTTGCCAAGTCCTCTAATCTTGCCTTTGCTATTATCACCAAATGTGATATTGCCACCATTTGATTTGCATTCAACAGAGTTGAACATTCTAGCATCACCGGTCATATGTTGAGTGCACCCACTATCAAGAATCCAATGCCTCCCACCGGCCTTGTAGTCCACCTATAAAACAAATCAATGAGATTTAGGTACCCATGCTTGCTTGGGTCCTTGGAGGTTAGTGATCAAAGGCTTTGGCACCCAAATGGACTTCTTCTTTGGTCCCACAATTGGTATACCAATGAACTTTGCCTTGACACCTTTCTCACCCTTGGTAAGCAAATAGCAAGAATCAAAATGAATGGAATGCACTTTGTTTGCTTTCTTGTTGGTGTTCATTTTAGTACATTTTTGCTCTTGATGCCCAACTTGCTTGCATCTATTGCAATAAGAACCATTGCTCCTCACAAAGCTAGGCTTTGGGGTCACAAAGGCCTTCTTGCCCTTCTTGGGGATATACCCTAGACCTTCCTTATTAAGGGAAAATCTTTGGCTACCCAAGCACTTAAGTAATTTGGCATCCCCACCATATGCCTTACCCAAGGCGTGGGTGAGCTCATCCACCTCTCTCTTGAGAGTCTCATTCTCAACCAATAATGATGAATCTAAAATCACTTCATCACTACTAGTGGAGATAGAGTGGGCTGATGTGGATGTGGAAGGTATGCATGGTTCTTCAACATCAACCAAGAATGGTTCATCTATAATGTCACATGTTGAATCAACATCCTTCTTGGGGATCAAGACAACCTTGTCACTCTTAGCAACTAGCAAGGAATGAGCTTTTTCAAGCTTTGTGTGAGCAAGTTGAAGTTCCTCATGGTCTTCCTTTAGACACTCATAGGATGCTTCTTGCTCCCTAAGGCTCTTTTCAAGAGATGCAACTCTCTTTTCCAAGGCCACACTTTTCTTAGCTTTAGCTATGAGAACAATGTTAGCTTGCTCCATTGCCTCAAACATCTCATCTTTAGTGGGTTCATTTGATTCATCATATTCACAATCACTATCATATTTTACTTCATTAGCACATGGTTCATCATCATATGATACCTTAGTGGCCTTAGCCATGAAGCATGAACCGGAGGATGAGTCAAAGAGAGATGGCTTGTCATGATCCACCAATGCCATCATAGCCTTCCCCTCTTCTTCTTCTTCGGACTCATCACTATCCCAAGTCACAACATAGGCACCATCCTTGCCTTTCTTGAAAGTGGCCTTGTTCTTGCCTCTTTTGTTGTCCTTGGCATTCTTCTTGTCCTTCCTATGAGGACAATCTTCAAAGATGTGATCCGGACTATCACACTTCCAACATAATCTCTTCTCCTCATTGCACTTGGGAGTGTCTTTCTTCTTGAAGTGCCCAAATATTCTCTTGTACTTGAGCATGGTGCCAAATTTCTTGACAACCAATGCAAGAGCTTCATCTACCTCTTCTAGCTCGGATGTATCACATTCTTCTTGAGCTTTGGCCTTGCCCTTTGTGTGAGGAAGAGGAAGCCTTGAATGCCACGGCTTTCTTCTCCTCAACCTTCTTCTCTTCTACCTTGTCCTTGGCATCAACATCATGATCATACTTGCTAAATGTCAACACCTCTCCAAGCAAATCATTTGGCTTCTTTGAATCAAGCCCATCTCTTTGCAACATGAGAATCAACATTTTGAATCTTGAAGGTAGGCTAATCAAGAACTTGTGGCAAAAGTCTTGGTCTTGTGTCTTGTAGCCCAAGGTCTTGAGATCATTCACAATCACTTGTATGAAACATTTCTAGAATTGTTTCACCTTCCTTCGTCTTGAAAGTCTCAAACTCACTCTTGAGTCCATATAGCTTGGCACTCTTGACAACCTCGGTGCCCTCATATGTTTCACTCAATCTTGTCCACACTTCACTTGCACGATCCAAGTCTTTGATGCCCTCAAATATCTTGGCATCGATGGCATTGTAGATGGTATTGAGTGGCATCCGATTGCAAGTGCGGTTTGCTCTATCATCATCGGTGAGCTTGGTAGGATCAAGAATGATATAATCATTCTCCGTCACCTCCAATACTCTCTCATGTATTGATCCAAGGTACATGGTCATCTTTCTCTTCCAATGATCAAAAGAATTCTCACCATCAAAGTGAGGTGGCTTTCTCCCAACATGGTTGAACGAAATGCTAGCCATATCTTGCACCGAAGGGTGTTAATCCTTGCTCAAACGGTGACCACGGCTCCGATACCACTTGAAAGGTCCTAAATGGCTAGAGGGGGGGTGAATAGCCTAATAAAATTTCTACAAAAAAACACTAGACAAACTTGTTAGAATAACAAATGGCGATAAATACGTTTGCTCTAGCTCTACTTGTCGGCAAGCCTCCTATTGACAATTCTAGTTGCTAAAGTCTCTAATTCACAACAAGGGCTAAGTCACTACTTTACACCTAGGTGAACAAGCTAATTACTCTAGCAAACTAAACAACTAGACAAGCTACACAAGCACAAGGTAAAAACCAAAGTAATGCAAGAGTGAAGGAGTGTTATACCGACTTGTCGAGGCTAGTCAATCCAATCACCAAGGATGATATACCAAGATAGATAATATGATGCCAATCACCAAGAGACAATCAATCACAAGAGATGACACAAGATTTGTTCCCCGGAGTTCACTTAGTCACCATCAAGCTACTCTCCGGTTGTGTCGACCTTCTCACGTGTGGGGCAAGGTGGAGCTCACTCCTAGCCAAGTGCCTTTAGGCTACTTGCACCCAAAGCAAATGAGAGGTACTCACCGACACGAGCAATGTATTAACTTGCAATTTGTCGTCCCGACGAGGATGCACGGTCCTCTCACAAATCACCGGAGGTGGCCAAGAACATTCACCAACTCTTGCCAACGCCTCCACCAATCACCAAGCCGGCTAGGAGTGGTGCTCTCCAAGAGCAACAAGAAAACCACCGGCTCACAACGATCTCCAAGTGCCTCTAGATGCAAAGCTCAATGCAAAGTGCACGTGAATCTCCTCAACTCTCAAGAATGAAGCTCACAAGCAATAGATGAGAGGAGGAGGGAGTATGCTCAGCTCAAAGGGTGTTAGTATGTGTAAGAATGACTAAGAGGGCCTCCAAGAGCCGGCCAAACACATATTTATAAGCCCCCTTTCGAAATAGAGCCGTTGGGGAAAAATCCCCAACTTTCTGCGAGAGCACGACGCGCCGGCCGGGTTTCACCCACGACCGGTCACTACGGCCAAACGCGCCAACGATCGCCTTCATTTGAAATCTCGCGGGGACACCGGACGCATCGTCAGCACCGGACGCACCGATGGGCGGGCCGCCGATTTCGCACTTTTCAATCGACCGGACCCGGCACCACCGGACGCGCCGGTCACTTTGTTCCAGCGTCCGGTCACAGCAGGATGGAGATGATCGTCGTTTTCGTCGTCGTTTGTCCATCGTTGCTTCACCGTTGCTTCAACAAGCTTCCCAACAAGTATACCAACTTGAGCACGAGGGTTAGCAAGTTTTCTCCACAAATTTACATCCGGCGCAATGGAAAATATGCGTTTCATTTTCCCGAAAATGACGAATCCATCACTTGATCCATGTAGCCAACACATCGAAGAGCACCTCGAGCACGTGTGTTAGCATTTTGAAAACATTTTTCCCAAGTGCGAAGTTAGCTCTCTAGGTTAGAATGCATGCAAATGATTTTGAATCTAGAGGCACATGAGGATCGATATGTACGATAGTTTTCCCCTCTTTATAGTACGGCTTACCGATCCTAAGTCACTCACACCCTCTATGGTGTCTTGAGTGCAAAATCAAAATGGCCCTATGGTTATACCTTTGCCTTGAGCCCATTTTGATCCTCGAACCACTCCAAGTTACGCACTTGATCATCTTTTGGATCACCTCAACCTATCCACCATGACCACCATGCACCAACCTTGGCTTGACCAATCTCCAACTAAATCAAACACTTAGCATAGATAGATTAGTCCTAAGGATGTCATCAATTAGCCAAAACCAATCTAGAGATTCTTCAATTTCCTTATAGAGTTGGAATATCCCCTTCACACCAAAAAGTCCTAATTTAATCCGAAGCGATGACGACGTGGACACGGAAGAGGTGGCGGTGGCGGCGGCAAAGGCTGCCCGCACGCGCGCCACCCCCCTCCTCCTAGGCCGGCCGTGGCCGGTTGGGCGCTCCTAGCCCGCCTTGGCCGGGCCAATGCTTTGGGGCATGACATCTCCTCACCGTTAGACGAGACGGCACGTCCACGCGCCGGCCAACCCACCAGGTGAGTGCGAAGGCAATGTCGACTAGGGAGGTCGCGACGTCGGGACCGGCTGAGCCGAGTTGGCCCATCTTGTTGTAGAACTCGTTGACGAAGGAGGCGTCGTTGTCGAAAGTGAAGTCGGCGCAGGTCGACAAAATAGACGCTGAACTTGTAGCCGAGGGGGCTGCACGGCGGGCCTAGCGACCCATGCTGCCCCTCATGATGGCGCTGCTCGGACGCCGTCCACCGATTGTGTGGCGGATGGCCGGAGGATGCCGAATGCAGTAGGTCATTGGAACGTGTACCGGGCATGGATGTGCCTGCAGAAGACGTGACGAGTCGACATGACCGGTGTCGAGGTGAGGCAAAGTAGGCGGCCATACAGTTGGTCGCTGGTGGTCTTGACGGGCGGCCCGAGCTGGGGGCTACGCGTCCGGCGCGTCCACGCTCACATTGTCGACGTGGATGAACTCCTGGCCGTTGTCGTCGAAGAGGAGCACTGTAACGTCATCCAGCTTGACGTTTGGGCGCACCATCATGAGCGGATGCTCTCCGGGAAGGCCTCGCTACTCTAGAGGGGTCGTCGGGAGATGAAAGCCCACTGCTACGCCGTGCAGTGGAACTCCATGCTCGAGAAGGAGGTCTTGTAGCAGGGTGGAAGCTGCCGGAACATAGTAGCGGTGGAAGTACCTCACGATGCCGCTATAGAGGGTCCACTCTGGGGCTGTCGCCTGCAGCTCAATGGCGCCTGCTATGATCGCGAGCTGCTGGTTCGTCATGGCTCCCAGGCATAGCTCTGTGAGGAGGTCGATTTCCACTCTGTCATCGATGGCCTCCATGGCCGGGGCTAGGCGCGGCCACCCTAGCACCCTATCCTCCAAGGCCCCCGCCGATGTCGTGTCGATGTTGACGACATTGCCGCTTCTTGCTGTTGATGCCGATGTCGCCGGTCGCCGCTACTACCGCCGGTGGCTCGTCCGGGGGCTGAGCGTCGTATTGACGTGCGAGGTCAATGGCCTCATGCATCAAAGGTGGATCCTCCCACGTTAGTGCCTCACGAAGGGGTGTGCGGAGTCCGCCGACGAAGAGGTGGACGCGGTAAAGCGGGCTTGGGAGGTCCATGCGTGTAGCATAGGCCTCGGCTACGCCGATGTAGTCGCCCATCTCGCCATCCTGCTTGGGCGGTGCGAGGTCGCCTGCGGGTGTTGTTGTCGATGGTTGGCCCAAAGTCGCGCCTCGAGTAGCACGTGAAGACGCCCCACTCGACCAACGGGTCTCCTCCGGGACAAAGTTGTTGAACCGTAGCTCGGCAACACCGGCCGATGGAAAGAAAGAGAGCATATCGGGCATGGAACTCGGATCGATCTCGCTGTGGAGTTGGAAGAGCATCTCCATCTTGCTGATCCGAGGTCCGGATCGTCGCCGCCATCGCACCGGGTACCTCCAGCGCACTAGCGTGGTCTGCTGGTGGTCCGCCCGACCTACAGCCAGGGCGCCGCTGGTGGCGCCCGGCTGTGTCGCCCGATCACCTACGCGGGTGTGGGTGTCGGTGGAGAGGAAGCAACCGGTGTCGAGTGGTCTGCCGCTAACGATGTCGATGGCGGCCGAGGGTCGCCCCGGTAATGTCGCTATCCGCTTCTAGCTGGAGGATGGCAGTGGTCGGCGCTGCCGCCGATGGTGTCGCCGGGGACGGAGGTGGCGCCATTGGTGGCGCCGGGGCGCCGCCAGCCGGGCGGCGGCCATGGTGGTGCCGCCCTCCGGCATCGGCATGGTGCGTAGAGGAGGGAGACGGATCTTGGACTTGACGTAGACGTGCTACATGCGGTGAAGGCGGTCTTCAATCTCGTTGAAGCGCCTATGGATCTTGGCGAAGCCGCCCTCGAGGAGTTGCTTGAGAGCCATGGAGAAGGTGTGGTTCTCGGAAGCCATCGGTGGTGGGAATCATCCCGTCTCCGGATACCAACCGCCACAGCCGCGTTGGAGTGAGGCGGCGGCGACAAGGGCGGCGGCGGCCTTGGGGGCGGCGGCCGCGCTTGAGCGGGCGGTTGCGCCCTAGGGCAGCGTGCGAGCGGGGAGGGGAGGCGGCGCGCGTGGGAGAGGGGCAGGGCGGGGCGGCGGCGGTTGAGAGCAAGAGACCAGGAATTATTTTCTTTATTGCTTGCCCCTAAGAGATTACATCCTCCCTATTTATATGGCCCTCCTATGGGACTTGTATCTCAAGCAATATCTAAAGGTTTTCTTATAGAGTTGGAATACCTTTTACAAGCAATCCTTATTTATTTCCTAATAGGAGATTTTCTTATAGAGTTGGAATATCCCTTTCACACCAAAAAGTCCTAATTTAATCCGAAGCAATGACGACGTGGACACGGAAGAGGTGGCGGCGGCGGCAGCGCTGCCCGAGCGCGCCCCGCCCCCCCTCCCTCCCCGGCCGTGGGCGGTTGGGCCGCTCCTAGCCCGCCTTGAGCCGGGCCGATTCTCGGGCATGACAAATGATCCGGGAAAAAGTCCGAATTACCTCCCCAACTATCATGGAAGTTCACTTTTCCTCCCTCAACATCAAAACCGGACAAACCACCTCCCTCAACTTTTCAAACCATGCAAATTACCTCCCTCGAGCAGTTTTGAGGGCGGTATTGCTACAAGAACAGCGGTTTGTCTTTTCCTTTTTAAAAAAATTCGATTGAATCTTTAAAAAATCATAGTAAATCATAGAAAAATCATAAAATAAAAAATCCAATTTTGTTAGACTCCACATGATTAGATCTACACATTAAATATATAATATGATATGATTTAGTATAAAGTTTTTACTATGAAGTTTTTTCTTTTATATTAAAGTATATTATATTATATGTTCACTGTGTAGATCTAATCATGTGGAGTCCAATAAAATTAAATTTTTTATTTTATGATTTTTCTATGATTTACTATGATTTTTAAAGATTCAATAAGAATTTTTTTTAAAAAGAAAAAGAAAAACAGCTGTTATTGTAGCAATACCGCCCTCAAAACCGCTTCGAGGGAGGTAATTTGCATGGTTTGAAAAGTTGAGGGAGGTGATTTGTCCGGTTTTGGCGTTGAGGGAGGAAAAGTGAACTTTCGTGATAGTTGGGGGAGGAAATCTGGACTTTTTCCAATGATCTGTTTGATGCATACATACTTGATCCATGACTATGGTATAATGGATATAGATACATGGAAATATATAATTTTGTTACGTATATTTGTTAACCTGTTATAATTGCTTGTCATGACCATTATAATTGAAGTGTAATGAGATTAATACTAACATGGTGGCAAACTTTGTTTTTAAAAATACTTTTACAAGTCCTTTAAGGTATTTAGTCGACTTTGGAAATTAATTAATACAGATGATAGTATTACACAAACTGTCTGCGTAAAATATTTACAATGGCGGTTGGCATTAGTGTGTCGCTTGTGTAAATCTATTTACAGGGCAGTATTTTAAGCCAACCATTAGAGGAAATAGATTTATACTGTCGGTTTTCAAGCTGAAACTAGTGGAACATCATCATTTTACTGTTTTTTCACACTGGTGCTTTACAAAACTACCAGGAAAGTGCTAAAAGTGCTACCATTACAAATCACTTTTGTACTAGTGATTGTCAAGTTAGTTGAATCACTTCCTGTTTCCTTTAAACATGAGAAATAAAATGTTGAATGTTGCTTTCCACTATGTGGGAAAAAGCCTAAAATGTTGGCAAGGTTTACAAGACCTTTAGACTCCAAGGCTTATAACCGTGGTACACAAAAACCAAGAGGAATAAGACTATGAGAGCTAGAAAGACTAAGCTTCCAACTAACACAACGCAGTAGGCCTTTCCCCAAACAACGGCCGCTAGCCGATTACTCGCAGAGCTAAACATCCTAGCCCTTTTGCCCCGGCCTGAATCCAAAGCCCGGCGGAAAGCTTGATGGTTGCGATCAACGCTGAAGGTTGCGTGAAGGCCCCTCGGAAGAGCCTTGCGTGGGCAGAACATGGAGTCAGCACCTTGCTTATTTGCGCCGGTCCAGGGTGCTCACCATGTCTCCCACCATTCGCAGATGCTTCCGACAGGCTGCGCCTGTGCGTGGACGCCCAGGATCCGACCGATTTCGAACCAAATCTGTCGAGCATAGGAGCAAGAGACGAGGATGTGGTCGATCATCTCTGGGTCTTGTTCGCAGAGCAGGCAGTTAGAGTGTGAGGCGAGCCCGTGGCGCACGCGCCTATCTGCCCTCCAGTGCCGCCTTTTGACGGCGAGCCAAAGAAATAGCCTGATCTTCAGTGGTGCCTCGCTATCCCAGATGAGAGACGACCCCTGCAGGGTCTGTGCTGGTAAGTAGAGTGCCTCGTAGGCTGATCTGGTGGAGAAGTTTCCGTCGGAGAACTAACGCCAAACTAGCCGGTCGGGTTCGCCAGTGAGTTGGACATCCTCCAAGGTTTCCCAAAGCGAGGCCGCTTTGGAGATCGCCAGAATGGACAGGCCCCAGAGATTACCCTTGTCCACGCTCGATCCTGCAAACCTTGCTGGACAGTTTGCCTTATGAAGATAGCCTTCGGGATCAACGCGAACAGGGCTGGGGCGAGGGGTCTGACAGATTCTCCATTGATCCAGTTATCAATCCAGAACAAGGTCGTCTCTCCATTGCCGATGATAGTATAGGCGAGCGGTCGTGCCCATGGTCTTCTTCAGCTTGGGGCTAAGGCCTCACTTGAAAGCGGGAATCCTCTTAGCCTCAGTGTCAACCTGATCCTCAGCATACCTAGACAGGTGATTGAACTCACGGAGATACTCATTCAAGCACTTATTCCATTGAGTCAAGCTCATGAACTCAGTGTGCTTAGCTTCCATCAAGCCAACAGGAATGTACTTCCCTCTGATGGCCTCACGGAATACATTCCAGTTCACCACAACATTGGTAGGTATAGCCCTGCGATGATTGCCCCACCAAATACCAGCAGGACCATGCAACTGATGGGCAGCGTACCCAACCTTCAACTCCTCAGTGAGCCTCAGAAGACGAAACTTCTGCTCAATGGTGTAGAGCCACTCATCAGCCTGCAGAGGTTCCTCAGCTTCCTTGAAAATAGGAGGCTTTGTGTCCATAAAGTCCATGAAGCTGCTGTACTGATTTGGTGGAGGACCTTGCTGCACATGACGACCCTCATGTGCCTCCATCCAGTGAATGGTTTCTGCCATCATTTGCTGGCTCTCCACGATAGAATGCAGAAGTGCATCCGGGGTAGGAGGTGGAGGTGGTGGCGGCGGTTCACGCTCTCTGCCCGAACCAGAGCGAGTATTGTATGCCATCTGCATAAGCACATCCATGCTAAGTATTTGATGAAGATTCAATAAATTGCAGATGAACAAATGATGCAAAACTGGTTTTATTGCAGAAGAAATATTCATACAACAAACAGAAGCATAGTAATCATTCCGCAATAAATCATCATCAATCCATACACATAGTGTTACATCACGATGCATACAACATATTAACCATATGTTTCCCGAGAAACTCACTACCGAATCTGTTGCTTTCCCGTGGGTGGATCATTTCCCGTCAACCCCTCACGGAAAGACTCCTATTTCCCGTGATTTCGACGTGAAGCTCACGGAAAGGAAAACCGCACGGGAAATATCCTTTCCCGTGAGTATAGCTCACGGAAAGGCCCCAACCCTTTCCCCCGTGAGGACCCCAGCTCACGGGAAAGGGAACCGCCTGTGCGCCGTTCCCTCCGTCCCCCTTTCCCGTGACACCGCCGTGTAGCTCACGGGAAAGCCTTTCCCGTGAGTAGGCTATAATGAAGCCTCGTGGCAAAGGGACCCCTTTCCCGTGAGCCGGGATGCCGCCACGGGAAAGGCCCCTCACGGGAATTTTTTTTGGTTTTTCATCTCCAAACTTTTTCTACACTTCTTGCACATCATATGGAACTCCATGTTAAATTTTGGTGAATTATTGACTTTATTTGATATATTTAGGTAATTATTCTATTTTATTGGAATTTTTGAAATGAGGCCAAATTTGAACTACAAGTGCTTGAAATTTTTGAAAAAAAAATTAGTAGAAAATTTATATTCCTCGTACTCAACACAAAGTAAGGCCTTGCATTTAAAAAAAAAAAAACCAAATATGGAACATCTTAATACGAAATCATGAACGCTAATCCCTCGTTCGAGTGGTTTAAAAATTCTAGAAAATAAACCGATGTGCAAAAAATCATGAAATTTGATAATATGTCATGATATCTTATGCCGAGGCTATGATAAAAAAAAATTGGGAACGTTTCGCACAAGTTGGCACATACGATGTTCATAAGCTCCAACATCTACGTAGAAGTTTTAGGATTGTTGAGAATGATCCAAAGTGATTTCATGTGGATGTGGCGGTCAAGTTGTGGTTTGGCTATGAAACTTTTTCTATATGCAAATGACATCAGAGATTGTGTCATGTCTATTTTTTAGAATTTTTGGATTATTTTGGTAATTATTATAATTTTATGTTGTAATTAAGTTAATACAAATAGAGATAAAACCACATGAAATAATGGCCAATTTTTCGCGCAAGGATCAATTATGTATGGGTGAGTGTATGTGATAAGGTATTCTTGAAGTAATCTTGATCAAAATTTGAAAATATATATGCTAGAAAAAAAGAAAGAGAGAGCAATAAAATTATTTACGAAAAAGCCCTTTCCCGTGAGCCTAGGGTTAGCTCACGGAAAGGGGGACGGACCCACCCTCGGTGTCGGCGCGCTGGATATTTTGTTTTTTCCCTTTCCGTGAGCCGCCCGGATCCGGCTCACGGAAAGGCTCTAGCGGGACCCACCCTCGGCAGCGGGGCTGCCGGATATTTTTGTTTTTCTTTCCCGTGAGCCGATCCGCCGCCTCACGGGAAGGGAGGACTCTTTCCGTGAGCCGCCCGCATCCGGCTCACGGAAAGGGAAAACGTTTTTAAGTTAAGTCAACAGCTCAAGACACTCGTTCCCATCTCCACTCTAACACACACACACACACACCCGACGCCGATGCCGACGCCGACGCCGACGCCGCCGCCGACCCCGCCGCCGGCCGGCCCCCGCCCGCCCCGGCCACGCGCCCCCGCCCCGCCCGGCCGGCCGGCCTTTGCCGTCTGCCGCGGCAGCCCGCCCCGGCCACGCCGGCGCCTCCCGGCGCCTCCTGGGGCAAAGGCCGCACCAACGCGGGAAGAAGGAAGGGGGAGAAGGAGGGGCGGTGGAGGAGGAGGAGGGTGGAAGAGAAGGGAGGGGAAAGGAAGGAGGAGGAGGAGGAAGGAAGGAGAAGGGGGAGGGGAAGGAAGGAAGGAAGGAGGAGGCCGGAGGAGGAGGAGGGAGGAGGAGGAAGGATAGGGGAAGACGAGGCCCCGACGCCGTCGCCCCGGGCGTGCCCCGACACCGCCGCCTCGGCTGCGTTCTCGACCGCTGCCGCCCCACACCTCCGCACCGCCGCCGCCACGGGCCGAGGAGAGGTCGTCCGTCCCGCCCGCCGTTGTCGCTTCAAACTTCGCAGTTGTCGGCCATCGTGCCCCTGGATGTGATTGTCGGCCATCGTGCCGTGTGCTTTGTTTGCAGGTGTGGAAACCTCCCCCGGGAGGAGGTTCTCGAAATTTTCAACCGAGCCCGTGTGTTTCTTTTTATGCGAGAGGAGCCCTTCGGAGCGGAGTTGAGTGCCTTGCCGAGCCGGAGTGCCGTGGCGGCCCCGATCTTCTTCCTCGGCGGCTAGTCCGACTCCACCGCGACCTTAGGTATAACCCCCTTTTCCGTATCATGGTCATAGCTAGATCGCAGCTCGCTTAGGCGTCTCCCGTTCGAAAGAGATACGGTTGGAAGTATGCATCCCCCCGCATACCTATAACCGTATCTGTTTCGAATTGTCCATGTTTTTTGACTGGAGGATGCATAGATGAGGTTCGTTCCATGCTCCACTCCTGCCCGATTGAGTTTCGGCAGCATCTCCTTGTTATTCTTCGAATACACAATCTCACTCTCTGGAGGACGTATTTGGAGAACAACGGGAGGTGTCGCCGAAATTCTGTCTCAGATAGGAGTGGAGCATAGAACTGACCTCATCTACGCATCCTCGGGTGGGATTAGGACCTATCTTCACCTATTAGATGGTAGGATCCTTGTGTAGATGCACCGCATTCATATATTCTCGCGCATATGATAGAGAATAGATGACCATGCGTGGATATACAATGGCTGGCGGAGTTTTGGAGATTATGACCTTGAATGGATTAGGAAGAGCAGTGCTTTCGTGGACAAAGCTTTTCAGAATGCTCGAGGTGCGAGTAAGGTTTGGTGTCCATGCAAGAAATGTGGGAATAAAAAAGGCAAAGTAAGGATGACATGTCTAAACATCTTCCCATGTATGGATGGATGGGAGGGCTATAAGCGGTGGATCTTCCATGGTGAAACTGAGCGTATGGGAGACGAGGTGGTGAGGCAACGCATCAATGATCTTGCTTCTGATGCCGGGGTAGGAGACATGATAGATGACTTTCATGCCGGAAACTTTGGTCAAGGACATGGGGATGAGGGGGAGGAGGAGCCAGAAGAAACCGCAAAGGCCTATTATACCATGTTGGAGGCGGCACAGAAACCCCTTCACGACTATTGTGAGGTCTCTCGACTAGATGCCATTTCACGCCTTATGGACTTGAAGGCCCGGTGCAATATTAGTCGAGACGGCTTTGACGACATGTTGACGGTCTTTGGGGGCTTGCTTCCGCGAGGTCACGACCTGCCAAAGAACATGTACGAGTCGCAGAAACTCCTCAAGGTACTCAAGATGCCATACGAGCAGATACATGCTTGTGAGAACGGGTGCGTCTTATTTAGGAAAGACTACAAAGATGATACGCACTGTCCAAAGTGTAAATCCTCAAGGTTCATAGAGGTAGACCCTGGTGACGGTGAGAAGAGGCAGCTTAAGATCCCCGTGAAAATCCTACGGTACCTTCCCTTCGTACCGAGGTTACAACGGATGTACATGACCGAGGAGTCTGCGAAACAGATGACATGGCACAAAGATGGGCGTCGCTACAATCCAGATAAGATGGTACACCCATCCGATGCCGAAGCATGGACCCATTTTGACAATATGCATCCTGACAAAGCTATGGAGGCTCGTAATGTGCGTGTTGCGCTGGCAACAGATGGGTTCAATCCTTATGGAATGATGGCTGCCCCATACACTTGTTGGCCTGTATTCGTTATCCCGCCAATCTCCCCCGGGCCTCGCTTTCAACAAAGAACATCCTTTTGTCTTTGATAATTCCCCGCCACCCGAAATAAAATGGGTGTGTTCTTAGAGCCCGTGATTGATGAATTGATCAAAGCTTGGAATGAAGGGTTTTGACGTACGACCGAGCTTTGAAGAGAAATTTTAGGATGTATGTGTGATACCACTACTCCCCGCATGATTTCTTGGCGTATGGGATATTCTTGGGGTCGGTGTGTGCACGGCAAGTTCCCTTGCCCAAAGTATGCAAGGCGGCTCGAGGTTCACCTGGTTGAAGAAGGGTGGCAAGTATTCTCGCGTTCGACAAGCATCGACAGCTTCCTCCCTCCCGACCATGCATTCAAAGCTAGACAAGAAGAACTTTACGAAAGGTCTCCAAGTGTTACGACCCAAAGCCGGAGATGATGACAACCTGCGAGGTACGTGCTCAAGTGGATTCTCTTGTGGGTGATGAAAAAGGTGTCTTTGTGGGTTATGGCGAGGATCATGCATGGACTCACAAGTCAGGCTTAGAGAGGCTCCCCTATCACGATGACCTTCTTCTTCCACATAACCCTTATTTAATGCAAACTGAAAAGAACATCGCTGAGTATTTTCTTGGAACATTCATGGAAACTAGCAAGTCAAAGGACAACGTAAAGGCTAGAATTGATCCGGCAGAGTTGTGTGACGACACCGAAAGCAAGAAATGAAGCCTCCTAGCAATGACAAGAGATGGAAAAACCTAAGGCCGACACGTGTTGAGCAGGCCCCAAAGGAGGGAAGTACCGCAATGGTTTCAAAAGTTAATGTTCCCGATGGGTATGCAAAGAAATCTGAGGAGGGGAGTGAACTTATCTACTATGCAAATCAATGGGCTCAAGAGTCATGACTACCACATATGGATGGAGCGGCTTCTTCTAGTGATGCTTCGAGGCTATGTCCCCGATCATGTCCGGCATGTGATGGCGAGTTGAGCAATTTCTTTCGCAGCTTTGTGCTAAAGAGTTATCTCGGACCACACTAGAAGAAATGGAAAAAATGGCACCTGTGTTGGTCTGTAAGTTGGAGAAGATATTTCCGCCAGGCTTCTTCGTTCCGATGGTGCATTTGATTTTGCACCTTCCATATGAGGCACGGATGGGTGGCCCTACACAGCTTCGTTGGTGCTATGCTATTGAGAGAGTTCGAAGCATGTTCGGGTCCGACCGTAAAAAATAAGTGTAAGATTGAGGGTTCTATCGCAGAAGCAAAGGTTTCTCAGCAGGAGGTGTCGACTTCACATCAAAATACTATGGTGACAACCTTCCTAGCTCGCATTATCCACCCCTCGTTACAATGCCGATGTAAATGAATCAACCCTCGGCCTTTTCCAAGGAGAACTAGGACGTGCAAGTGGTTCAAAAATAAAGACCTTGACAAATCCAGAGTGGCGCAAAGATCATGAATTATATACTTTTCAACCTTGACGGCGTCTTTGCCTTACATACAGTAAGTCACAACTCTAAGCATAGAACATAATTGCCTTCTAGTAGTTAATATTCTGCATCCAACCCATTTGTCTCTCGTTGGTATAGGAAATTTCAATGGCAATTCTGGCGTCAACGAACGCCGCCTGAACCGCATGAATTGGACACCACGCTAGACAGGGGGTGGGCAATGGAAAACCCGATTTCATTTGTTGGTTCAAACGCCAGGTACTATCCAATTCATGCTAAATAACGCCTCGTTTCATATGCTAACGAACCGCCTCATTTCATATATCATGCTTGAGCTTGCAGGCACTGACCGATCCGGGTATGCACCCCGAGCTCATACAAAGTTGCCGATGGCTGTTCCACTAGGGTTAGGTCATTTACCGGTTATGACGTGAATGGATATCGCTACCACACAACGAGCCATGAGCGTAATCGACCAAACCGAAAAACCACAAATACCGGAGTTTTCACTAAAGGTGATGATGGAACTAGCACTAAAGGTTATTATGGGAGAATTGAAGAAATATACAAACTCCATTTCTCCGGTACTAAACGGCTTGCTCCCCGTCGTGTTTAAGTGCCATTGGTTTGATCCCGAAATAACAAAATCGGACGATAAACTTGGGATTGTTGAGATTTGACAAGATTCCCGATGGCCGGAGATGATGTCTACATTGTGGCTCAACATGCCACACAAGTTTATTATCTCCCATGGTGTTGCCGGACGACGAGCGGCTTAAGGGTTGGGATGTTGTGCGAAAGGTATTGCCACACGGTAGACTACCCGTCCCAAACAAAGGACGATTACCATTTTAATGCAAACACATATGAGGGAGAGTTCTTCCAAGAAGAAGGGCTACAAGGTAAATTTGTGATAGAAATAACCGCCCAACGAAATGGAAGTAGACAATGAAAGTGTTGTTGATGATGAGGAGGACGAGGAGGTTCGAGATGCGAAGGACTTACCATACTTGAGAAATTACTTAAGGACAATGAGGGTGTTGACGCTGTTCCTCCTCCCATGGATCCCGCCAATCTTCATATGTTGGAAGACGTAGACATGGATGATAGTGATCATGAGGATTATGATCCGACAAAGGCGAAATCATGACAAAGATGAGGATTATTTCTAATACATGTAATACTATGCATCTCTTAATAATTATGTTACGTTTATTGTTTTTCATCTCTTAATAATTATGTTCTATTTAATTTTGCATTTTTACTAATTATCTACATCTAATTGCAGGTGATTCAAAAAAAGATGCCTCAATGAATGTCCTCAAGAAAATATCCAAGAAATTCCGAAAGGTTGCCGAGCTAGGGCAAGGGGAATCGTCACACCACCACCACCGCCACCACAGGGTAGGGGCAGGGGCAGGCGTCGTGCACCCCGACCACCAACGCCACCACTAGAGGAGGAGCAGGAGGAGGAGGAGGAGGCGGAGGCAGAGGAGGAGGACGCGGACCTCTCGGCGTCGCAGAAGACACGGACCGCCGGCGGCCGCAAAGACGCGGAGGAGGGGACTAGCCACAGTACGGGAGGGGGTTCCTCTTCCTCTACTCGGAGGCCTGTCTACTTGTGAGGCCCCTCTAGACTCCCGGATCAACTACCTGCTGAGGACAAGAAACCGACCATAAGACCAGTACAACCAAGGTAATTTACTTTACATTTTAGCACTACTTTCTTATTTTTTTAGGTTCAAAATCATAATAGGAACTAATAATTATTCTTGATCATTTGGGCAGGTCTTTTGTTGTTACCGCCGTCTCGAATAAAGGTCGCCTTCCTAATGGCATTCTTGGTCTTTTGGTCGGGAAGCACTACCCCTCGGCCTTATTACCGTTGCGAGGAGAGGTGCATCTTTGTCACGTCGTTCCACCAAGATTTGAGTTTGACGACAACTATGATGACAAATGGCGTAACATATAATAACAAGGCACAACGTGTGATCAAAGAGTCTGCGGGTAAGTCTATGTCGCACTTTAGTGTACAAATACATTGCTTCAATTTCACATGTTTGAAATAATGACTCAATACATTGCTTCTATGTGTAGGATTACTTCAAGATCGAGGAGGGTTTCGATGGTGAGGCGGATGAAGTGGCTGCAAACGCCGCTTTCAAACTTGTGTCGACATGTGGTACGAGGCACGCGGCCAGCCGTCGGACATACTACGGGACATACGAGAAAGGAGGCTCGATAAGGAGGAATGAAAAACGTTGAATCTGACCAAAGAACAGTACATGTTGGTAAATATTGAATGGTCATACTAAGTTTAATTATGCTTAATGTGATTTTTTAATATGTTTTATAATTGGTGTCCTGTAGGTGATTCCGCAAGTGGTGCTTGGCTCATAGGCGGTGTTGGGAGCTTCAGGTGGACAAGTGGGTCGGTACAGATTATGAGCAGGTCCACAACGACTACCGGGAATGGCGTGCCATGATGCCAGGTGTACCACACCATCAAGGCAACCATAATCTCGCGACCTACCAAGTTAGATATGTAAGTCTTATCCAATTCTTATTTTCTGATGCGCAACTCTGAATACTTTCTAACCATCCTACTTTTTTTTCTCACACAGGAGGAGACACATGGCGTGCCAATCAGCACGCTCGAGGCCTTTGCTTGCACCCACATAGGGTCGGATCCCGCGGTCGTCTACAACCCTGAGGCTCCGCCCGACGTCTACTCCAACCCGACCGCCTATGACAAGATCGCGGCAAGTGCGTTTAGTGGCGAGGGAGGTGTATGGAGAAAGCTTCGATCCCCGCGGTCACGACATTGAGGGGAACATCGCCATGATCGCCGGAGGAGGCAAGAAGCACGGGCGGTACTATTTGGGTGATAGCGTTATCAACCCGCACCACACAAAGAAGCTATCTGAGCTCCGAGGATGCTCGGGGGGCCCGGTGATACGCGAGCGGCCAACCACTTACCCGAGCTTCTACGGTCTCCAGTCTCAGGTTTATTTTTTTATTTAAGGTTCATTTATCTTTACATATTGTTTCTCTCTGTTCTAACTTTATGTTGAAATAGGCCCGTATAGAGGAAGAGAGGAAGCGACGGAGGAGGCCGAGGAGAGGGAGCGGTTAAGGGCTCAAAGGAGGCGAGAGAGGGTGAGCAGCACCGTAAGAGCATGGAAGCTCTCCTAGGGTATCTCCAACGTGTTGGAGGCAGGATTGGTGAAGAGCTGCCGCGGAGATCGCCTTCCCTCCACCGCAGGTCTTCCCTCCACCACCACCCCCGTCTACGGTCAACCGTCAATCTTCCCTCCACCGGATGGAGCCTCTCCCGTGAGTTTGTCTACCTTAACTCCAAATATGCATATATGAATGTGAATGGAAATGATCCGGAGTTTTGAATACACCATGAGATGTGCACGTGGACATGTGGTTGTCGGCCATCGAGCCGTTGTTTTTTCTTGCAGGTTTTGGAAACCCCACCGTGCAGGGGAGGTGCTTTCCGAAATTTCTATCTATTTATCTTGCTTTTTCTCAAGTCAATAGAATCTATCTTGAATTTTGTCTCACAAATGCAATATCTTTGCCTACGTGCGGCATCTATCTCACGCCTCGAACTCATCTCCGAACCAATCTCAACCGGACGCTTGGGAACGAGCTGCGGAAGGTTGGTCGCCGTGGGCCGTGAAGTTGTCATGATTTAGGTTCGTAACTTGTGTACTTGAACTTGTGGTTGCACTCATGGTTGAACTTGTGAACTTGGATTTTGTGAACTTGTGAACTTGGTTGGATTTTATGTAATATATGTGGTATTATGGATTATTGAGCTATATATGTGATATGTGAGATATCTGTGGTGTGTGTGTGTATATATATATATATATATATATATATATATATATATATATATATATATATATATATATATATATATATATATATTTATATGTGTCAATTATGTGCCGGAACGAAAAAAAAAAAAAATTCTTTCCCGTGAGCAGCTCACGGAAATCAACCAAACCTTTCCCCGTGAGTACACCGCCTCACGGGAAAGTGACCAAAACTTTCCCGTGAGCACAGGCGGCTCACGGAAAGGGTCCTTCTTTCCCGTGAGCAGCGCCGTTACGACCACGGAAAGAAGCTCAAACGGGCGTTCCTTTGCCTCGACCACGTAAGCCATAACGGGGTACCACAGGTCCCCCGTTGACGGCGGGAGGCCCCACGTTAACTCTTTCCCCCGTGAGCTAGGGGTTCTCACGGGAAAGGATATCCGTAAACTTCAGCCCTGCTCACGGGAAAGGATTCTTTCCCGGCCTTTTGTTTCCGTCACGCATATCCCGTGATTTACCCACGGGAAAGGCTTTCCCGTGGGCATAAGGGCCTTTCCCGTGAGTAAATGACTCACGGGAAATCGCCTGAATCCGGTAGTGACTCAAACATATGATTCAATCACAATACATTATGGCAAAACTTATCCGAGCCTTGTATGTTAGTTCAAACCGTTGTCAACAAGAAGGAGAAAATCCATCACATAACACATGGTATAAACTTGCCAACCATAAGCCACAACTTGTCATTAAACATCCATAGTCACACATAAGTTTGGCTTACATCCACCATCCAAGTTGGCACTACTACTACATAAAGGTTCACTTGCCATATATATGTGTACATAGACTAGCACATATGTATACAACCCCAAAAGTTAGCACTAACTCATCTACCAAGTGCTATCACTACACTAGTCAGTCTACTCCCCGCCAGGAGCCACAGGGTCGATTACGGCCTCGCCGTGCGTGTCTGCAGCTGCCACAACCGGACCCACGTGTTGTCCGTCATCGGGAGCCACAAACACCTGTGCACCATCCTCCTGTGGTGCGGGAACTGGCGGTGGAATAGGGTGCAGGAGGTTGTTGAGACGGTGAGGTAAACCGTTGCCTCCAACTCCATTCCCCACAGCTCGCGGTACGCATCTCTCATACGCCGTGCATCCGCCAACTGCTGCAGAGACGTCCTCAAGGCGGCAACCAGGCTTAGGACCTGCTCCTTGCGGCGCAAGGCCTTATCCTTAAACCTGCGGGCCGCAGAAAGGGCATCCCACACCTCCACAACCAAACGGTTACGGGTCTCGTAGCGGTCCTGATCCAACTTCAGCACGGCCATCATGGCCCGCATGGCCACACTCGTGGCGTGCTCTTCGGTGGCCTCCGTCATGTCTACCCGAGGTATAGACTCTGCCAAACCACTCTCCAGGTCCTCGCCATGACTCTTGGCAATCTCCAGAAGCACATAAAGGGCGACGATGCAAGCTGCCTCCCTTGGTGTACTACCATCCGACTCCCCCATCCAACCAGTTCCACTCCGACCTGGTGGGATGTGCGGGAATGTTCACGTCGACGTAGTACCATGGCAGCCCACCAAGGACTGTCTCCGGCACACGAACCCAGTGGTAACGGGGCTGCTCCTGGTAGCCAGCAGAACTTAACTAGGACGTCCCACAGAAGAGTAGGAGTACCAAAGTCCTCTAGGAACGTGTGATTCCCCACAGGAGGGAACTCCGGAGCTGCCATCTGTAGCACAGATGAGGAAAAAAGGGTGAGTTGGGTTACTTTTAAAGAATTAAATTATCCAATAACAAGGTAAGCAACTTTTATAAGGGAGGAATGCACATGATATGACATGAATGCACAAACACATGTATGCACGTATCATACGTCCTAACAAACTTAGGAAAAATTTTAGTCTAGTGTACTATACGGTGGCATGCATACGTTCTCTCAATTATACGAATCTAGTCGCTCTACACGACAGTGTTGTTATGTACCTGCATAAGATTTCATTTCAGCCCGTTTCCCCGGTAAATGCATGAAATGAAATTACTTATACCTTCGATGTCGAAACAGCGGCGAAACACCACACTACCCGAACATGGAGCTCGATGGAACGTCCATATGACACATACTCGATATGCCATACTTCAGTTAATACCCCCTAGACCGGCTGTTGTCTGATCATGCTCTCACAGCTCACCAGGGCGTAGAGGCAATTTGATCCATACATAACTACTCAAGTGAGTAGCCCCCATACATTCAACCGTATGAGCGATCCCAACACAAACAACAAAATATGATGCATCCCGAAGTTAGCCAAAACTTATAAGCCACCTAAAAATCCATAACTGGGCAATAAGTCATGTGATCCCCGGCTTAAGAAAGAAGATTTTTGATTTTTAACAAAAATAATTTTGTTTTCAAAGGCACAACTGTTGTTTTTATGCTATATTACGCTCTGATGCCAGCTGTCATGGAACCAAAATTATAAGTGTCTAAGTATGAAAATTCAATCACGAGAGTGATCAAACCCCAAATTGACTCCATATAACTCGGCCCATGAACTGAAATCCACCCGATTTCAAACCGAACAACCAGGACCGTAACCATATAGCGATGTACAACAATTGCGCTGAAACCATTTCACAGAGAAACAAGAGAGAATATATTACATAACGGAGTACTGAAATTATTACAAATTCAGTTTGTGCAGCAGAAATCAAAGTAGTTTAGAACATAGTTCAAAAGCGAGTTACATCAGCCCGATTCGGGGGTCACATCATAACAAAAGGGGAAAGAGATACGGAGACCATGCCCTCAGATCTAGTCCTCGTCCCCAGTAGAACAATACTTGCAACACCCAAAGTAGAAGACATCATTTGCAACATGTGGGAACAAACCCTGAGTACGAGAAGGTACTCAGCTAGACTTACCCGTCATAAACCGTAAATAAAAGACTCTAAGGATTATGCACGGTTGTATAGGTGGGGCTAGCTCTTTCTTTGCATAAAAGCTCAAGTAAAGACTACAACAGATATAGCATCATGTTTTAGTGAACTTGCTTATCTTGAAGGTTAGCATCTAGCCTATGATACAGGCAAGAAAGGTAAACAACCACCATTCGCTGACCATGAGGGTACAACGATCCATGAGTCCAACACGGACTCATAACTAACCATCATCACAAACCGCTTTGCAAGAATCGAAAAAAGGTGTGCTACATGGAGTTAAACCATCAGGTGCTCACTAACCGGGAGCGATGGTGATTCGAATCGATTACTAACCAATCGGGCGGGGTATTCCTAACACTCACCCGACAAGTCCCGCTAAGGATAGCCGTAGATAACCTTTCATCAACTTAGGAATCGCGGACCCGATCGGTGCCGGTATTCGTGGGGAGCACACCGCGCCGGAAACCAGCTAGGAATTATATACACCTTGCCTCACCGCCACGTAGGCCTCCCCGTCTAGGAAGACTTGAACTTCAAATTCATGTCAAGGTGTTCCATTGGTACATTTTATATCTTTTGATATATTTATTACTCAAGTTTATCTATGACATTATTCTTTATCTTTATTATATTATCTATTGCATTATTTATTGTTTGCTTTAATATGTCTAGTAGAGTTAGATATTTATTATGGATTGCATGCTTAGGATTGTATAGCCCCTCATCTTGTAACATACAAGATAGGTGTTATAACTTATGTAAGCGTGGTGCTTATATATGTTATATCTGTAAATGCCCGCTATATCTTTGGGTCGTGGGGTAGATCGTAGGGGTTACTGACCCTATTGAGTCCTCCTGTAATCCTCCCCCGTGAATAGTGAATGGTAGGACGTGTGTCGCGAAGAAGGTAAAGATCTCATTATTGAATCCTTTCTAGTTGATGTTCCTTGAGTATGGTATGAAGTAGTAGTGCTAACAATGATAGCTAGATGTTTGCACTAATTAGAGTTTAGCAATAGCATGTGATGATAGTTACTCATTAGTAAGTTTTCCTTATATTACCCCATGTGAGTCCTTAGACTAGAATACTCTGTTGAATCTTTATCTTATATTTTATGTGGCTTGATCCCTGCATTTATCATTTTTCTTTATTATCATTTATCATATATATCATATTTATTATTTATCTCTATTGTGACATTAACCTTGTTGTTGAGAAGAAGCATTATTTATTATTGGTTTATTATAATTCCATATATAAGGATATTATTAGTGCTACGCATATCTAGTGGTAGATACCTTCCCAAAGGTATAATAGAAATGACAATGGTATTTATTATTTTACTGTCCGCTTGCGAGCTTATTTTATATTCTTTATTCCTTATCTTATTTTTTCTGCCTAGTCTTATTATTTTATGCCTTGGTATACTTTCTAGTTGCATAAGACGGATTGACAGCCTGTCTTTACTAGAAGTATGGGTTCCTTCATGACTAGTTTACTAGGTGAATTCCCAGCATTCATTGCTTGGTATGCAAAAGTAAATTTAATCTAGTTAAAAGAAATTTAAAAATATTTTCAATAATGAACTAAATAAAAGACATCATCTTAATCTTGGATCTTCAACTTCAAAGAAAACATAGGTCACTAACTTGTGGAGGATAATTTTTAGAACTTAATGTACAACACAAAAATTATTAGTTTACGGTAAGAATAGATTTGAGAAAGTACTAACCGGCTAATGATCCAACATACCTTCGGTGTTTGTCTTCTAGTAATATATATAACTTCAAAAAAATCTAGACAGCGTTGTCGGGAATTTAAGATTAGTTTTTAGTGATCATTTGATGATGGAAAGAAAGATATAAACATGTGAGTTGATCATTTGATGATGGAAAGAAAGATATAAACATATGAGTTATTTAATGAGAATTTCAACACAAAAACCTTAAGGTCTCAAGGATCAAGAAAGCAATATCCGGGTGGATTCCCGCCCGTTCTTTGCGAGAATTTAAGGTTAGTTTTTGAGTGATCATTTGATGGAAAGAAAGATATAAACATGTGAGTTGATCATTTGATGATGGAAAGAAAGATATAAACATGTGAGTTATTTAATGAGAATTTTCAACACAAAAACCTTAAGGTCTCAAGGATCAAGAAAGCAATACCCCATGCGTTGCCACAAAAATTGTTGATGGTTTGGAATAAGATTATTTATATAAAGGGATAAATAATTATAAGTTAATGTTAGTGGATGGCGTGGCATAATGCTAGTGGATGATGTGTCTTGCTTGCATGTAGATTATAATTGCAAATGCTAGTTGACCATAAATGCATCGTTAGCGGAATGATGAGGTGGATAGCTTGCATGTTGAGAGAATTAGCTAGTGAGGCTGTTAGTGGAATGATGAGGTGGATAGCTTGCATGTTGAGAGAATTAGCTAGTGGGGTTTGTCTATATAGATATAGTAGATTAGTGGCAAAGTAATTTTCATATACCAAAGATATTTGGGGTCATCGCTTTTATAACCCGTCATGGCGCCATTGTTATATTAGTGATGACGTTAGCGGTGTCAACAACTCGGTACAAGAGAAATGGGAGAGGGATGAATCCCAGTCCCTAAAAACAACCCGATAGATGATTGAGCCTAGTGCCAACATCGGCAAACGCTAAGGAAAATGAGCTAGACGATGAGCGGGTCATTTGTGGAGGAACACATGCCATTGCTGCTCGTGGGGAGCGGGTGATGTTGTGGGAGAGCTTGAAGAGCTAGACTGTGTGCGTGGTGGCGAGCATGGTGGTGAATTTGGCTTGCTGGTGGTGCTCCGGTGAGCGTGAAGGATGGTGCGAGTGCTCTTACCTTGAGCGCCGAGTGTCCGCTCCGCCGTGGTGAGCGTGGTGGCGTGTGTTTTTCCCAGCCGTGGCCCCTGTTGATGTTAGTTATCATCTAAATTTACATATTGAATATGCTATCAATCATGGGATGAATGCTATTAAAATGTTATTGTTTCTAATGATTTCCATGAGTTTTGGTGTACACTCAGTTTTACAGAAAAAATCCAGAAAAGAGTAGAAAAGAGAGTAAATAGAGAAACGGGAGAAAAAGACCAAAAAATGTAACAGTTAGTAGAAATTTCAAGGACCTAAAAAGCAAAAGAAGACAGCTCGCACAAGACGGGGCCTACCTGTCAGAATGTGAGGCCGGGCGGCCTAACGAGGGGGGGGCAAGGTGGCCCTGGCCCTATGGGTACACGTGTCCTGCTTCTAGAATCTTCCTACAACCCGACCTAGAGATTACATCTAAGCCGTCCAATCAAGTAGGTTTGATCCAAGGGCTGAGATTCATCCTATGAGGCTATATAAGCAAGGACGGAGCAACCCCTAAAACCCTAATTCATTATTCAGAATTCATTCTAGTCATCTACTAGAATTCTAGGGTTAGAGAAGTCAAGATCTCCATAATTAGAGCTAGACACTTCTATATTAGCTACTACGGATCTTGATTAGCAATCAAGTTTATTAGAAATAGAGAGATTAGTAAGGAGTGCTTCAGAGGATTTCTGGCCTGTCGGATCTTCTCTCTTTGTATTCTCAAGGATCATTTTCTTCGCAAGAGGAGCTTGTATTCGAGAGATTATCTCGGTATTCGACTTTAAAATTAAAGTAAGTTTTGGTTTATTTTATTCTTCAAGTTTACAACTCTTATTTGAGTACTTTAATCTTGGTTGCTCGAGATTAGAGGAGTAATTCCTAGTGTAAGCGCGGTGCTTAGACTAGAGTTATTTGTGAATGCCCCTTTTTGGCTTGGTATCGGTGATAGTATCATAAAGGTGACTTTATAGCTTTATTGAATCCTCTCGTAGTCCACTTCCCGCCAATAGGTGAACGGTAGGCTTTTTGTGCACATTCTTAGTAAAGTAATTTTTGTCTTACTTTATTAAGAATTAGCGATCCACGATAGAATAAATAAGTCAAGGTTTATAGAGATTAGAATTAGAAAGCCTTGAAATTATCTCCTAGTCTAGCTAGTTTCTTAAGTGTTTGTGATTGTGAAGTGAATTGGGTAAATACTAGTTATATTCACCTACTTGTTCCTTTGGGTTTGATATTTTAAAACCGGGGAGTTCATCTTTTGGTGAAGTGCTACAATGGTATTTCTATCTCGTAAACTTGCGTATATCTTTATCTTTATTGTGTACATATAATTTATACCAACAAGCATTTCTAGCGCCATTGTCGGGAAAATGGTAATTTTGTTTGGATAATAATTTAGAGTATTACCTTAATCTTGTATCATATATATATTTATCATTTATCTTTTATTGTTTTGTTTACTTTGTTGCATTTACTTTCAGCATTTACTTTCTGCTTTTATCTTTCAACATTTATTTGTTATCTCTTACTTTTAGCATTTATTTCCAGTCTTTACTTTCAGTCTTTATTTCTTGCTTTTATTATATTTCAAAAATAGAACAAAAAATATTTATACCAAAGTATAGGGGCACCTTCGGACTCATACCTTAGGCCACCGAGTCTAATAGACCTATTTTATCTTCCTCGGCTATGAGTTACGTCCCGATTTGATTAAATTAGTTCAGCAAAATCTTTTCTTTGGTGATGAATATGAGAATCCCTATTCTCATTTGCTTGAGTTTGAACAAGTTTGTGCTAGCCTACACTTAGAGGGTATGTCCGATGAAACCCTCAAGTGGAAACTCTTTCCTTTCTCTTTGATAGGAGAAGCCAAACGTTGGTATAAGCTTCGCATAGAGGATAGTCAAGGGGATTGGGAATCCTTATGTTCTAATTTACATTTACAATTCTTCCCAAATCCTTGGGGTTGTCAAACTTCGTCTAGAAATTTTAAGGTTTAAAACAATTAGAAAATGAATCTTTAGGTAAAGTCCGGGAGAGACTAGAGTTGATCCTAAATTCGGTCCTAACCTTTCACTACTCCGAACCTATGGATCTACAACACTTTTTCATGGGTCTAAACAATCACACTATGGACTTTCTTAATACGGCCTCAGGAGGATTGTTCATGCACAAAACCCCCTCAAGATCCCAAGGCTATCCTTATAAGCATAATAGAATGTCTTCTTGAAGAAAAGGAGAAGTGGTTAGAAGAGCCAGAAATAGTTGATCCTTTACTAGAATCATCTCAACCCATAGATGTTTTAGAACCTGAACTAGCTCCAGAAGAAAAGGAGGACACTCGTTGTATTATCTCCGTCACCATATCCACCCGGACTAAGTCCGATATATGACTCGAGAAGGATCCATTGATCTTGTGGCAGTCCCTAAAGAACCGCTTCAGCCAGTAGCTGACAATTGTGCACCCCAGAGCACAACAAGATTGGATCAATCTACGCTTCCAAGACTTTAAGTATGTGGCAGCATACAACTCCGCTTTGCACCAGATTGTGACAAAACTGCGTCTATGTGGCCAGAAGATCACTGATCCAGATATGATCGAGAAGACTCTATCCACCTTCCAATCTGGCAACAAAGTGCTGCAACAGCAGTACAGAAACTCTAAGTACTCTAAGTACGCTGAGTTGAGCCAAGTGTTATCTGTTGCCAAACAACAGAATGAAGTTCTCATGTACAATTATTCTACACGACCCACTGGTTCCATAGCTGTGCCTAAAGCACATGCTAACGCTGTTTCTTGAGTTCTCGCAACCATAGAAGGGGTCGTGGAAAAGGGAAATGGAAGGGGAAAAGAGGTGCCATATTCAAAGGCAAAGGAAAGGGAAAGCCCAAGGGTAGATCGAACCCAAGAAGGAAAGAGGTGACCATAGTGGGGAAGAGCGAGGCGAATGCTACAGATGTGGAGCAAAGGGGCATTGGTCCCGTAATTGCCGCACCCCAAAACACCTCATTGACCTTTACCAACAGAGCAAGAACAAAGGAAAAGGTCAACATGAGTCCCACTTCATCACTGAGCCTGAAGCTCAGCCTGAGAAGCACAATGACATGATCATTGATGCAAGCGGAAGCGTCCAGAAGGACAAAAGTGAGGACAACCTTCTTGATGATTTTGATATATTTGGGGACCCGTAGTAATTTCCAAATATATCAAGATAGTTAAATGCGATGATCCACATGTAAAAGTTTGACCATGCATGCTCCTGAAGAGCATTTGTAACTTAGTAGTTGGTCCAAACTGCCATGGTGTTTCCCAGGAATTATGTAATACCATCTTTCTTATAATGAGTGCTTTATATTAAATTGTTGTCTCCTCTTTATGATATTTAACAGATCTTGTGGGAACCCTATGGCTGAAGCGGAAATCTGTCTGGTAGACAGTGGCACCACTAATACAATACTAAGGGAAACCAGACATTTCCAAATATTAACAAAGAAAAATGGAAATATTATGACCAGTGCCACACTGGTTCTCCCTATGGGTACTCAAATCCTTGTGAAGGATGCATTACTATATCCTGACTCAAAGCACACGCTTCTGATCTTCAAGGATATCCGTGCAAATGGTTTCCATATAGAAACCAAAATTGAGCATGGTGTTGAATACATGCTCATCACTAAATTTGACGGGTACCAAAAGAGAGTGGTGGAAAGACTCCCTTCATCGCCACTGGGGTTGTACTATACGTACATAAAACCCACCAATGAATATGTTGCGATGAAGACCATATTCAGAAACCCAGAAGCGTTTCGAATATGGCATGACCGGTTGGGTCATCCTGGGTTGGGAATGATGAGAAGAATCATCAACAATTCTGTTGGCCATGATGTCAGAAGCTTCCCTAATCCTAAAGATTTTATTTGCACTGCACGTGCAAAGGGAAAGCTAATCACTAGACCATCCCTCCTGAAGATTAGGGATGAGTCACCAGTATTCTTGCAAAGCATACAAAGTGGCATTTGTGGACCTATTCAGCCCCTGTCGGGCCTGTTTAGGTACTTTATGGTACTAATTGATGTGTCTACCAGATGGAGCCATGTGGACCTCTTGTCCACAAGAAACCATGCTTTCTCCAAGCTCATTGCCCAAATAATTAGGCTAAAAGCAAGTTTCCCTGATAACCGCATTCAGTCCATTCGAATGGATAATGCTGGTGAGTTTAGGTCGAAAGCTTTTGATGATTACCGCTAGCCATGGGCATCAAGGTAGAGCATTCAGTACCACATGTCCACACACAAAATGGTCTAGCTGAATCCTTGATCAAGAGGATCAAGTGGATTGCCGTGCCACTATTGCAAAATTATAAGCTTCCAACTAGTTGTTGGGGCCATGTAGTGTTGCATGCCGCAAAAACTAATCCAACTCAAAGACAACCGCATATCATGACACATTCCCTTACGCTTGGTGCATGGGAAAGAACCAAGTATTTTCCATCTCAAGGGAATATTTGGTCACAAGCCGGTGCACGTGCCAATACCACCACCTCACAGACATCAATGAGACCCCACCGTAAGTTGGGGGTATATGTTGGTTATGAGACTCGGTCCATAATCAAATATTTGGAGCCTATGACCGGGGATCTTCATACGGCTCTAAGACGCCGATTGTGTCTTTGATAAAGACCATTTCCCAGCATTAGGGGGAGATAGGTGTGGGGGTATGGACCCATATACTCATGGCTCTACATGGGTTGCACCGTCAGAGGAGGCCTGGCCCAAGACATGAAGGCGTGCAGCACACGCACGGCTATCATATTGTACCATATTGCTTACCAAGGCATTTAACCATGTCTACCGGACTATATAAGGTGGGCAGGGATCCCCCTCAATCTCATCTTAGATCACCTCGATCTATCTTGTACAATCAGATATCAATACAAACTATAAGTAGGACGTAGGTTTTACGCCCTCACGGCGGCCGAACCTGGGTAAATTGCCTTGTGTTCATCTCTTTTTGTCTTGCTTAACGCCTTGTTAGTCGTCTCGCGCACCTCTACCGATCAATCTACTAGCTTGGGCATACCCACTAGGCTATCGACCATATCTCGTCGACGGTGGCGGGCGCGCCAGTACGGGTGTGCACGCCGACTCCATGGCTAACAAGATGGAGATCTTTTCAAGCTCCATGGTCGCCGCCCGGCTTTGCTCGGGACGATGCCACGGGGCGTCACTCCTCAACGCACGTGCGCTAGAAACGTTATTAGCCAAGACGCGCCTCGCAAGATGAGTAGCAGCGCCGCGCGCGCCGGTTCAGGGGGTGCACGCCGGTAATCGCAAAGTGGACACATTCTCCGCGTCGGGCTTCATTAGGCCTTTTTCTCGGGTTTCTCATGTCTAGGCTTCTTTGGGCCGTTTTTCTCCTTTCTCTCCCCAACCGTCCCTTGGCCAGAAAATAATTTTGTCTACAACCTAAAACTTTCTCTTTAGGGACATCGGATATGTGGGTAAAATATAAGGGCGGGGGATGGTTTCACATCCATATGAAAGTGAAAGTATAGAAAAACATTGTTTTTTTTTAAATACAATAAATCTTATGTCCATAAAAAAATACTTATTCTATGTTTAAAAAATGGCGTGAGAGCTAGAATGAAAAAGGAGAAAAACAAAATAAAATTTATTTCCGACATTATTATATTTCTAAAAAGAATAAAACTAAAAAGGTAAAAATGATGCTTCTTTCTCTTCAAAACTTGCAAACTAATGAATATTCCTGAAAAAAAAGAAAATTCATTATTAAAATATAGACTTATATCAAACTTTTCATTTCTATATTACAATGACTAGGGTTTTTAAAAAAACGATTGTCTAAAATTATGAGATTACTAACTTAATTCTCAAAAAGTGATAAACTTTGAATTATGACAAAGACCAACTTTGTAGTGCTAGGTTAAAAACTTAGAACTATTACATTAAATACTTTGCAATGCAAGGTGATACACTAAAAAAATCTTTTAATAACCATACTGTAAACATAAAAAAGATTATTTGCACCCAAAATTATATAAAACTTTTAACTATCAAATCATAAACTTTATACTATAGTTGTAAAACTTTGAACTACCCAATTAGAAACTTTGTACTCGTTGGTTTATAAATTTAAACCAGAATTATATAAAACTTTTAATTATCAAATCATAAACTTTATACTATAGTTGTAAAACTTTAAACTACCAAATTAAAAACTTTGCACTCGATGGTTTTTAAATTTACACCGTAATTAAAAAATACTTTTCACTATTAAGATCTTAAACTTTTTAATGTGGTTATAAAACTTTAAACCACTAAATTATGAACTTTCAACACTTAAGTTTATGAGTTCGCACCGAATTTGAAAAGACTTTTGAACTTTTTTTGGGATGTAAATTATCTCACTTGGGTGCAAACAGTTTGCCAAAAATTTCATGCGAGATGAACAATTTTCACGTGAGCATCCTAAAAAATGTACACTAGAACAGTAATGCTTGAAATACCTTCATTCCAATTTATAAACTTAGACATAAGATAAATAATGAAAAAGATATATGAAGTTATCTACATAGACATTCGGAAAAGAAGAAAAACCCTACCGGATGCAACACCGAATTCACTGCTGGTTTTGAAATGAATTTGATACTATATCATGTATTAATATTTGAAGAACTTGTTACTATGACATTCAAAGCTCAGCAAAATTTGTACCTTTTCAATCAACTTGTTCTCATCGGTAGGAGGCATTCCGTTGCACACCCAAAAAAGGAACAAACAAAAAAAAAAGGTATGAGTATTTGACTCTATTGTGAGGATGTACTAGTCAAACAATGATATCAATGTGAAGCAAACAAGAAATAGTTTAAGGGCCCTGTTAAGTTAGACAACAAAATAATAAAGCGGGTAGAAAAAGAGAGTTGCATGACTCATATAGAAGTTTGCCTAATATTGTAATGAAAGTTGCGAGAGATTCTGTTTGTTAGTGTTGTTGATAAAGTTCTAGGAAATAAGTGGTTGAGAAAAGCTTCGTGTATACAACCAAAGTTCCCTTATGTTGTTGATTCATTTCAAGAAAGGTGCAGATGCAATTCTTATCTCCGTGAGCCTAGATAAAGCCGTGTTGCAAGCTGCTTAAGTGACTAAATTTCTGCGAGATCAATGTAGGAAACCTGAACTCGAGAAAAAAGATATGCTAACTACCCTAATTGCCAAAGATAGTAAAAGATTAATGGTTTGTCTCAACTAGTGTTATCTACAGCGCTATCGGGATGACAACAAAAAAAGACAAACCATTGCTTCAGCCAACAAGTTTTTGTGCTTTTGATAGAAGCACAAGAATTGTCTAAGCAAGTCACCGATTTAGGATAACTTGCACACATATATGAAAAAAGAAGGTTAATATGAGAACCTTTTTAAAAGATAACTCACCTGAATTGATAATAACCTCTTGATATCAATCGGAGAATCGAATTTGTCATTGTATAGGTGGGTCAGTAAATAATATGCAAAGACTCACATAATGCTTACCTTGCCTTTATGGTTGTGGTCACAATAGAGAGATCGGAAAAAGATGCAAGTATCTATACAACTTGTTGAGAATTCTGTGATCGGCACTTGAAGAAGCAGCAACAAGGTACCAAAATTGATCATAGAATAGAGGTACAAAGACCTGTATGATGCACACAACAACAGTTAGCTGTTAAAGTTTTATCTAGATTAATGGAAAGAAAGTTTATAAAATTCATCATGATCGCTACCAAATCCTTGATATCTAGCCTATATCCTTGATTTGGCGCTCAAAACCTTTGATAATTCTTGTCCATTAGCATCATGTCTCCTGTAGGAGCTTACGCAAACAAGATGGAAATGAAAAAAAGGGGGGGGACCGTAAGAACAATTATATGAACAATTCATTTGAAATAGAATTTTATGAAAAATACTTGTGAAGGACATACTGTTTTCTCATTTTGGACAACATGCCTGTACCAAAAGTCACTTGGCAACAAATTTGCATTGCTCATTTCATATTCCTCTGTCATCACACTTTGGCCATTATATCAATAACATAAGATGAAAACTGCTCCATAGACTCGCATCGAGAGACCAAATGTCTTGTGATCAACCCATGTTTTTTTATTTCTACTACCCTTGGCCTAGGAACAGAAAAATAATGTAATAAGGATTAAAAAACAATGTAACAACTGAAAAAAAAAAAAACTATTGCTAGTGGCAAACAATGGAAAACTTCTTGTTTCCCGATCGACAAGTCAAATGTTTATACAAAACCAAGATTTTTAATAGTGGAGGATAGCTACAGCCTAAAAGGTGGATTATTAAAAGAACATGTCAAATGAGAACCTAAAGGAAAACTAGAGCCAAAAGAAATACTACTAAGACTATTAGAACAATATTAATTCATAGCTGCAGAGAGATGATACAAAAAAAATACTTGCCTTGGACCAGAAAGGTTATTCGATCAACAGACTAAGGCTTTATACCACCAATGTTACATCCTAACAAACATGTATCTCTCTCCCTCTCTATATCTCCATCTCTCTCTTCTATCTTTTATCTTCCTCTCTCTCTCTCCCTCCCTCTATCTCTCTCTCTCTATCTCTCTCTTCCTCTATCTATCTCTCCTCTATCTCTCTCCCTCTTTCTCTCTGCCTCTCTATTGCTCTCTCTGCGACAACGAACAACACACATAAATGTAGGATGAATTGGATCATCCTAAACTGTACAAAAAAAAATAAAGGCAACACTATTGCAAAATGTGGACTACCTTTCCTTTTGGATTGTGGACACAATACACAGATTGAAAAAGATGCAAGTATATGTAGAGTTTGATGAGAATTCCATGGTCATATACCTGAACAAGCAGCCCTGTGGTGGAATCTAGAAAAAGAGAAGTTACTAAGGAAGGTGACCACAGCCAATGTTGTCAAAAGTGCATAATAAAGAAGGACCTTGGCTGTGAACAAAACATTAGATTTTTAGGAAAAACTTATTAAAAAAAGGTAGAAGTTATAGGGATTAAAGCTGAACTAAGAGCAGGCCGAAAAGAAAATGGTTAAAAAAAAAAAGATTATAAAGACAGGTGCAAGACTTAGGTTTCATAACACCGGTGTTCAATGCAAAGAAAATATAATACTTCAAAAATCAAAAGAGCTATTATTCCTATTATTGCTTATTCTAATATAACTTTACAGAGGATAGTAGGGATCATAGAAGATCTGCATGCAGAAACAGTTGGGAATATGTTTTTTTATAAGAAATGGATGATCAGTACATTTACATGTTAGTTGAATCAAACATATATTGATCAAAAATGCATATGCATCAGAAGTTTTAACATCTACAATGGAGCTTCAACCACAGGAGCAAAAAACATTGACTGAATTGCCTAGAAATACTATAAAAATAAATGTTTCAAACATGTTAATAAAATATGGTCCCTCACCATGCAGTACAGTGATTGAGATGCTCGCATGAGGTTCATAGTTATAAAGCAAAAAAGACATGGTATGCAATTATTGGTGTAGCAAAGTTGCAGCTATGGTTGATAGCCTAAATAATGAGTTGTAAATAAGTCTTTCAATTTCACTATCTCCTCTATCTCCATCTCTACTCTCTCTCTCTCTCTCCATTTCTCTTTGTATAAATCTCCCTCTCCCTATGCCTCTCCCTCACTCTATCTCTCTCCCTCTACCCATCAGTCTACCCGTACCTCACTTTGTCTCTCTCTCTCTCTCCCTCTCTCCATCTATATGTCCCTCTCTGCCAGCCCCAACCCACCTTACCAAAACCCCAAACAACCAATTGCCTAGTAGGGGGCATCTTTTTACCCCAATAACCCGTTGCCTAGTAGGGGGTATGGTATTTTCTTCCTAAATAAAAATGCCACAAAAACCCCATTGCCTAGTAGGGGGGCTTCTTTTTCAAAAAAAAAAACCACCCAAAAACAAAATGCCTAGTATGGGGAAATAAATTTAATCTAAAACTCCTATATAGGAGCTCCCCACTATTTTTCAAAAAGAGAAATACCCGCAAAATGCCTAGTAGAGGGCATGCTATTTTCATCCTAAATCAAAATGCCTCAAAACCCCATTGCTTAGTAGGGGGCATGCTTTTAAATTTAGAAAGACAAAAAAAAAGAAAACAAATTGCCTAGTAGGGGGCAATAAATTTAATTTTCAAAAAGAGAAATACCCCCAAAACCCATTTGCCTAGTAGGGGGCATGCTATTTTCATCCTAAATCAAAATGCCTCAAAACACCCATTGCCTATTAGGAGTCATGCTTTTAAATTTACAAAAAAAAACAAAAAACACCCCAAAACCCATTGCCTAGTAGGGGCATGCTACTTTCACCCTAAATCAAAATGCCTCAAAACCCCCATTGCCTAGTAGGGGGCAACAAATTTTATTTTCAAAATTAGAAATACCCCAAAACCCTTTTCTTTTAAAAAAACTAAAAGCCTAAAAACCTATTGCCTAATAGGGGGCAAGCTATTTTCATCCTATATAAAAATGCCCCAAAACCCCCATTGCCTAGTAGGGGCATGCTTTTAAATTTAAAAGACAAAAACCCGAAAACCCATTGCCTAGTAAGGCAATAAATTAAATTTTCAAAAAGAGAAATACCCCCAAAACCCATTGCCTAGTAGGGGGGCAACAACAACAACATAGCCTTTAGTCCCAAGCTAGTTGGGGTAGGCTAGAGATGAAACCCATATGAAACAAAGTACAAAAAGAACGTAAAAAGGCACAGGACAAAAGGATAAAGATAGGGTAGATAGAAAAGGAAACAAAGGCATGGTTCAGGCACGTTGATAGCTAGCCTCCAAGTGCTCCTGTCCAAAGCTAAATCCTTGGAGATATTCCACTCATTAAGGTCTCTCTTAACCGCCTCGTCCCAAGTCAGTCTAGATCGACCTCTACCTCTCTTTACATTATCTACCCGCTCTAGAACTCCACTACGCACCGGCGCCTAGTAGGGGGGGCATGCTTTAAATTTTGAAACATGTATATCTCTCTCTCCCTCTCTATATCTCTGTCCCTCTCTCTCTATATATATATCTCTCCCTCTCTCTCTATCTCTCTGTCTCTCTCTCTCTCCCTCTCTCACTACCTAGTAGGGGGCAAGCTATTTTCATCCTATATAAAAATTCCAGAGAAAGGTAGTTTTAAGTTACATATGTTCAGTGATCATTTAGGTACATAATTGGAAACTGGCCTTGGTGGCGTATGAGATTTTCATACCCTGTACATGTCTTTGTTCATCAGATTGACATGAGGACAAACTTGAGGACGATGATGATCACTACAAGAAGAACTTGAAGGAGAAGCTGCACAATGTCGACAGTACAGGTCTCATACATGTAATTTACAGTTATCTTATGGCTAGCCTACTTTATTTAGTGCAATTTATTTTTTAAGTTTCTGACATATGTTTAGGAAGATATACTTTCAAGATTCATAGCTTCAAGCAAACTAGAAGCAAGCACTGTAAGTGCATGGAACGGCTTTACAAAAAAGATACAAAAAAATTGCAGTCACTAATTGAAAAACAACGGGAAAATCATGCCAAGTAAATAGGCTCTCTCCCTGAACAATAAACACAACATTGTAGTAACTAATAATAATTCTTAAAAGTTACAGGCCCAAACTATTTTTTGACATACATTCATCTTTTGTTGACTGAAGCAAAAAATTGAAATATGTCGACTCTGCTTTGAGAAAATGACAAATTATCATGTTCCTGCATGCATCGTACTTAATTTCACTTTTTCTTTCCAAATAAGTGATACAATAATGATGGCAAATGTTTAAAAGCTTTTGCAAACCAAAAATTAGTTAATCTATTGAAGTTTTCTTTTGGAATTAAGAAGAGCTAGGCATTTCTATTGGCTGTATCAGAGGTAAGAAACTAATAACCTAACTGAAGTCCTGAACGAAGGAACAATGACTAGCAAAAGAAGGATATACTATGCTACACTAAGAGATACAGAGAGTGCAAGAAGCAAAGATCGATGATTCAAAGTGGCCTCAACTCCTCAAATATAAAGAGAGATATCACACTGCCACCGAGTAGGGAGCATTGATGAAAACTTTGAAGCTGATGGCCACTAAACTAAAACGGGAAAAAGGAGTGTTTCCTAATAAAACGATTGCAGGGAGAAAAGAAGGAATGGTGTGTACATGTGCGTGTGTGATGTGGTGGTTGTTTGATTTGTGCAATCACCTGGAACCACCGCTGCTGATCAGAGAAAGAAGGAGCATGACAGCAGGAAAAAAATTCAAACAATCATTCTTCAAAGGACAGACAGAGACCAACTTAGCATCTGGTTACCGGACAAGTCAGTGCAAATGCATGGAGTAGTAAGGACTACTGAATTCGATTTATTAAAATCTTGAAGTTTCAGTCAGTTTAGCATTAGTGTTAATATATATATCTGTTATCTAATGACCCTTGGTGTCTGATCCTGTCAACAAACTGAGATAACTGACCAACCAGACAAAACAAAATTGAAGGTATGGGCATTATATACCCCAGTTGCAGTGGACAAAAAATCTATACACAAGAACAGGACCATGGAGGAGCAGGAGCACGATGTCGCTACACTGTATTAGCTGAAGGCGTTAGGAGGCCGTCGGTGACTGACGACGGAGATGTCCTCGATGCAGCAGCCGCTGGATCTCGGGAGCTGATTGCTTCTCCCCCGCAGCCAATGGATTTGCCCGGGATTTGTTGGATTCCACTCCTCCAACTCGAATCGGACTCCACCTCCAACAAATCCACACCCAAATCGAAGTTGTACACGGCAAATCGAATCTGGCATACAACAAATGCACACAAAATCGAGATTACGATGGAGACGATTCTGCCCAAATCGAAAACACATCGATCTATGAATCCAAAATACAACAAATCGACAACAACACGGGGACGAATCCGCAACGAAAAAAATAGTAAGACCTGAGGGAAACACGGCTGAGAACCACGTGAACCCTCACCTCTAAGTCCCCGCCAAGGGAGGGGAAGGGGCACGGGCAATGGTCGGAGCTGAGAAGCAGCGCGCGACCGCGACTTCGTGGCGCATTTAAATCGGCGCTGGCGCGCGGATCCGAGCGGCGACGAGCGACCGTGCGGGCTTGCGGGGCTTCACCTTCTCTCGCGGTAATGCAGCGCGATTCGTAGGAAAAAATCCCACGCCGCGACACGAAGAGAAAACCCGCCGGGGGAGGGTCCGCCGTCGCCCAAAAATCGCCGCTCCGCAACAGATTTCCAACGGCGCTGAGGGGAGAAAGGGGAAAGCGAACGGTCCTCCCCGATATCGGGCGGTTTACTGTTTGAAATATTTTAAAGATATCTCTACGCACACCCACAGAAACGACAGAGAAAAGAGAAATGGAAAAGGACGCGAGAGACCAGCACTTAGGAGTCCATAAGGAGGACGTGTGCACCAGAAATTGTAGCAGCGCCGCGCGCGCCAAATAAGGATTGGGGATGCCACGGATCAACGGCGCCGACCACGGCGTCAACAACATCGAGCCGGTGCAGATCCAATCTGCGTTGGCCAAATCCCGTTCATCAACATCGTTTGCGGCAACTCGGGCTCCAACGACGGCGTTCATCATCATCCGTGGCTATACCACGTCACCGCAAGATTAAAGATGATTTTCTCCGTCTCTATCGTCCGACGCAATTCGATGCAACAAGCAGTAGCCGCAGATACTTCCAGCAGTTTGGTGTCTCCAAAAATCCGATCTGATCGGGCATGCCGGCCCACGCGGCATGATCTGCTCCGACCGCCATCTGCCCCGCTGGATCCTACTCCGACCAGGGCAGATCGCCAGGCATTCAAATCTCCGTGCATGAGCATGCATGGGCCACGTCCGCTAATACGGATAACAAGCTAAGTCGTGCTTCTAGTTTCCGATTAATGCATTCTAGCATGTTTATATCTCTGTGTATCTACATGCTTGTTTATGGCAATCTACAGCGGCAGTCATCGCCATCATATCACATCGCACACGCTTACTGCGTCTCTGGTTCGACAACGCCGTCCGTGGCCGGCTCGATGGCGGGAAGTGCGACAGCAAGTCAGGAAAGACGGGCGTAGATCGATCTACACCTACGTACAAGCCAATAGCAAAACAGGAAGGTCTACCCACAAGCACGACGGAGGAGTACGTGTGTCGTATGCATCAACAACACCTTCGCAAAAAAAAAAAAAAAAAAAAAAAAAAAAAAAAAAGAGAGAGTATGCATCGACAACACACACGCGGTGGGAGCGGGTCCACCTGCATGCATCGGCGGCGTGTAGATCAATAATCGGTGGCATCCACAGATTCTGAACACGTACATGCTGGGTGTATCTCTAAACGCATCTACTACAAGGCGTGCAAGGACTCCGACCAACCCGCCGGCGCCGGAGCTCGTGTGGGAGATGATGCACGCGCACAAGGATCGGACTCCGACCAGCTCCGACCACGCCCATCCGACCACGACTACGCTACGCTCCGACTGCGCCGATTTCAAGTTGGAGGTCTCCTTCGGCAACGACAGCAGCAAGTACGCGATCTAGGGCGAGACTCATCGTACAACCAGCGCGAGCCATCCTTGTGGATCCGATCGGGAGGGCGTTCCGGCACGCGGAGCCCGATGGCAACAGGAGGCGAATACTTTGCGCGCGTACTGGAATAGCCCGGCTCAACAACGCGCGTGTCAAGTGCAGCAGTGGCTAACTGGATCCAATCCAGAAAGCTAAGTCACAGTCATTTTATAATTAAACATTGATATACTCCCAAATTGTTTGTCGGTTTGTCTGCATGATTAATTTCTTTTGGCAGCAACCCGATCAGATACGGAGATCGTGGTCTTCCTCGACGCCTGCCTCACGATCTACAGCACCATGCGAGCTCGATGACACGACAAACAAGACCGACGTGCTGATGGCCGGCCAGCCCACCGGCGCGTCCCGCTCGTGATCATCTTCATCAGCGGCATCGTCGACGACCACCGAGCCGAGTTCGACTCCGATCCAAATTCATCCGCGAGATCCGACCACCTCGTTGGACCGGCAAACAAGATTCACACGTACAAGCCAAAGGCAAAACGCAAGGACTACACATGACTACTACGTCTAAAAAAGCTAAGTCCTGTTTTGTATTCCGATTAATTATTCGATTATATGCAAATATGGCTGGATATCTACACATCGTCATGGCCAGGGACAAAACCTCGGAAGTGAACCTGTCATGCCGACCACGACGAAGGGCAAAGCCAGGGACGCCAAGGCGGACTACATACAGTGCTCCTGGCGTACTTGCGAGGCAAGCTGCGTCGAGACCTTGTGAGCGCCGCTGAGTGAGTCGCGTCGTCGCAATCGTGCGCGCCCGCCGAGCGAGTCGCCTCAAGCAATCGAGCGCGCCACCGAGCGAGTCGCCTCGAGCCCTCGAGAGCGCCACAGGCGGGCTGCGTCGAGCCCTCAAGCGAGCTGCCAAGCGTGCCAGGTCGAGCCCTCAAGCGGGGCCGCCTCGAGCCCTCGGGAGCGCCGCCCCCCGGGCTGCGTCGGACCTCAAGAGCGCTGCCGGGCGAGCCGCGTCGAGGCCTTGAGGCGCTGCCGGAGCGAGCCGCGTCGAGGCCTTGAGGCGCCGCTGAGCGAGTCGCGTCGAAAGCAATCGTGCGCGCGCCGCCCGGCGAAGTCGCCTCCCGAGCAATCGGCGCGCCGCCGAAGGTCGCCTCGAGCCCTCGAGTGCGCCCGCCACGAAAACTGCGTCGAGCCCTCAGCGAACCGCCAAGTGAGCGCGTCGGGACCTCGAGGCGCCGCTGAACGAGCCGCGTTGAGCCCTCGGGAGCGCCGCTGAGCGAGCCACGTTGAGCCATCACAAGCCGCGTCAAGCCACAGGCGACCGCGCCCCTGTGCAGCCCAGACTCCAATGCCGTCAACCCGCCGACTACTCCATCGTCGACAAACAAGTTAAGTCAAGCTTTAATATTTTTCATAAATATTCTTCCATCTTCGCTTATCTTCATATCTTCTTCGCTTTGCAAGTAATCAGCCATACAGTTTTTGTCTCCCCAAGTACCTCTAGAGTCGATCCTACCCCTGCCCGTACGTGTACGTCGGCTCAGCTCCCTACGTCATGGGTGGTCGGCAGGGTCTCTCTGGTCGGATAAGTGTTCGGGTGCGTGCCTGGGCCACAGCACCTCACCTCACCGAATAACTGGTCAGCTGGGGCTGGAGTGCTTCGCGGCGGAACCAAACTACATGCGCTAAGTGTTTGTAAACGCTCTACACATGCTTCTTCGAAAACCATGACTAAGTCATCGGCTACAACTCAACGCTTTTGTCACACAGCCCTCTAGAGCCGGCACTGTCTCCGACTACTTCTCAAATGCGTGCATGAGGTTCCGTCCCTATGTATTTGGTAGTTGGCAGTGAGCTCCTTTGTGCGGTTGAACAACCCACACACGTGTCCGAGCATCGCGCTCCACGTAGCGGTTATACCGGCCCACAAAGGCTAGATCGGATGCTAAACGACACTCTAAAAAAAAAGCTAAACAATCTACACCAAGAACACGCATGGAGCTCCGAGCTCTGCGTACAAGCTACTTCACCTCCTACCGGAGATCAAATATTTGTTTTTATACATCATCAAGTACTACCGCTCTTCATATTTGTTTTCAGGGACAAGGCTCAGTCAACAGGCTCATGCTTCATGCTCGGGGACTCGCCCCCGACCTCTCCTATCGCTCGGAGCCTGCGTCTCCGACCTCTCCGACCACTCCCACCGCTAGCGCTCGGAGTCCGCACGACATGGCCTGGAGGTCTACGTGCACCTTCATGCACCAAGGAGAAGCAAGCAGGTTCAAGTATGGATGCCCGTATGTACGATATACGGGTGACATGCAATCTCCAACAACAAGCATACACATGCACTCCTACGTGATCAAGCAACAAGCAAGGCCAACGCATATATGGGTGTATATGCATGCACGTACAGGATTCTGACTTGAATGAATTCGCTTCTACCACTCGAGCTCGGAGGACGGCGCGCGGACACAGGAACGTCAAGACCGAGTACAGACTCGTGGTGCAGTTAGAAGCATGTAACCGCACGTGCCAAGCCGGCCGAACCAGGAGCAAGCCACAAGCCACGACAAGCCGGCAGCACATTATCAACTCGTCATCGAGCCACCGCGCAATCAAGTTGCGTCTATCTACTCCGCCGGCACGCCGACCACTCCGTCAGGAAGTGCGCTCCGATCTTGCCGATCGCTCCGGGACTGCGCCTTCGACCTCGCCGACCGCTCGGGGACTGTGCCTCCGAACTCGCCGATCGCTCCGGGACTGCGCCTCCCACCTTGCTGACCGCTCGGGGACTGTGTCTCCGACCTCGCCGATTGCTTGGGGAGTGCGCCTCCGACCTCGCTGACCGCTCGGGGACTGCGCCTCCGACCTCGCCACGCTCGGGGACTGCGTCTCCGAACACTCGGGACACGTCTTCGACCTCGCCACGCTCGAGGACTACGCCTCCAACCACTGCTCGAAGTCCGCACGGTGGGCTTTGCTCGTCTCGCATGGCAACGATCAGAAGATTTGCATGTATGTTCACATGCAAGCTACGACCATGAGGTCCACGTGCACCTTCAGGCATCGAAGAGAAGCAAGCAAGGCCATGAGTACTCTACGGCCACATGCAGGTTTAATCAACTGCATGTAGGAGGCGTATACACACATATACACCATACGTGCACGAAGAACGCAAGATCAGACGCTCCTGGCTCCTCGATAAGAAGTTAAGTCGTACAAATTATTTTGACCAAATATTTTATCGAACACATTTTTTCGGATGCCTTTGTTTCTGCGTGACCATTATCAGCAGGAACTCGATGGCAGCTCTCGCCATGCAGCGGCTAGCATCATCGACTCATCCGAAGTATGATTCTGTCCGAGCTCCAAACAAGCCAGCGGACTGCTCGGTATCAGCCACGCTGGGACTCCTTGGTGGCCGGATTCTACTACATCTTCGCTTCGCTTCAAGTCCGGGATGTGCTATCAAATTGCTCCATGCTGTTCGGGTTAGGGTGCTGATCTTGGGCCGTGCGTCGGGGCACTGATAAGTACATCTCAGATCTGTCTCTTGACCCTGCTACAAGACTTTTACGACGTCTTCTAGCAGGCTCGGGGACTACATGGATACATGTCATCTGACGACGATATTTTTTTTCACTACATGGATACATGCCATTGGTGAAAACTTTTTTCTTTTCGGAGCACCCAACATCCTGCGGGCAAACCTCAAGCCAGCTCAATGGTGGTCGGAGCAACAGCTACGCTAGTCGGACGACGCTCTCCCGACTAGTCGGCGTTACTCTACACTAGTCGGACGACGCTCTCCCAACTGGTCGTGGCATTGCTCCACACGGGATGGAGGTGTACAAGGCGGCGTTGCCAACAGGATACAGCGCGCTCAGAGACTAGCTATGGGGGTATGAACCCATATACCCTCATGGCACTACATGGGCCGCACCGTCAGAGGAGGCCCGGCCCAAGACATGAAGGCGTGCAGCACACGCACGGCTATCATATTGTACCATATTGCTTACCAAGGCATTTAACCCTGTCTACCGGACTATATAAGGTGGGCAGGGATCCCCCTCAATCTCATCTTAGATCACCTCGATCTATCTTGTACAATCAGATATCAATACAAACTATAAGCAGGACGTAGGTTTTACGTCCTCACGGCGGCCGAACCTGGGTAAATCACCTTGTGTTCATCTCTTTCATCTTACTTAACGTCTTGTTAGTTGTCTCGCTCACCTCCACCGATCAATCTACTACCTTGGGCATACACCTGCTAGGCTATCGACCATATCTCGTGAGTTGGATAATGCTGGTGAGTTTAGGTTGAAAGCTTTTGATGATTACTGCTTAGCCATCGGCATCAAGGTAGAGCATTCAGTACCACATGTCCACACACAAAATGGTCTAGCTGAATCCTTGATCAAGAGGATCAAGTGGATTGCCAGGCCACTATTACAAAATTGTAAGCTTCCAACTAGTTGTTGGGGCCATGTAGTGTTGCATGCTGTAAAACTAATCCAACTCAGGCCACCTGCATATCATGACACATCCCCCTTACAGTTGGTGCATGGGAAAGAACCAAGTATTTCCCATCTGCGAATATTTGGCTGCATGGTGTACGTGCCAATACCACCACCTTAGCGTACATCAATGAGACCCCACCAGAAGTTGGGGATATATGTTGGTTATGAGACTCGGTTCATAATCAAATATTTGGAGCCTATGACTGGGGATCTTCATACTGACTCCTGATACTGGCTGATTGTGTCTTTGATGAAGACCATTTCCCAAAGATTAGGGGAGATAGGCATCCTGAAGAATGCCGGGAAATTGAATGGAATGCAACTGGGATGCAATCCTTAGACCCACGCACCAGTGAATCTGAACTGGAAGTTCAGAGGATCATACATTTGCAGAGTCTTGCAAATGAGCTGCCAGATGCCTTCACTGATCATAAAAGAGTGATAAGGTCACATATACCTGTAGTAAATGCACGGAGAGAATACAGGTACCCCGAGGGTTACCAATCCTACAGTCTCCGTAATCCTAGGAAGAGGGGACCTCCGGGTGCTTAGGACAAGGCCCCGCGGAGGCGTCCGCAAAGGCGAGTCAGGCAGCGCTTGCCACACTTAAGGAATCCGTTGAAGAAGCCCAACCCGAAGTTGGGAACACCCCTGAAGTGGTGGCTCAACCTGAAGTTGAGTTGGTCCCTGAAGGACCCCATCCTGAAGATGGAAATCCCAATGCGTCGCGCGTACAATATCGCATGGGAAAATTGGAATGCCCTAGATCAATCGTTATGGGAAATCACGATGAGTTGGAGGACGATCATGAGGAGATCGCCGTTAATTATGTGGAATCGAGAGATTCGTATAAAAGAAAGACCATTGTTGTCGACATATATTTTTCCTCGAAAATTGCTGACTCAATGGATCCGATCCGAGAACCAAAGTCCATAAATGAGTGCCGGAGGCGCCAGATTGGGACAAATGGAAAGCGACAATTGAGGCGAGTTGCACTCGCTTTGCCATAGGAAGGCTTTTGGGCCTACAGTCCCAACACCTCCAAAAGTCATCCCTGTAGGATGCAAATGGGTCTTCCTCTGGAAGAGGAATGAACATGGCCAGGTGGTAAGATACAAAGGCTAGTGGCACAAGGGTTCACGCAGAGACCCGGCATCGATTATGATGAGACTTACTCTCCTGTCATGAGTGGCATAACGTTCCGATATCTTATATCTATGGCAGCTAACCTGAATTTAAAAATGCAGTTGATGGATGTTGTGACAGCATACTTATATGCGTCACTTGATTCGAAAATCTATATGAGAGTCCTTCAAGGGCTCAAGATCCCTGGACCGAATCAAAACCACAACATGTTCAGCGTCCGCCTGCAGCGGTCGTTGTACGGGTTGAAACAATCTGGCAAGATGTGGTTCAACCACTTGAGTAACTTTCTCCTATAGAGAGGTTACATAAATAATGATGATTGTCCCTGCGTCTTCATAAAGAAATCCAATGATGGATTTTGCATCATCTCAGTTTATGTCGATGATCTGAACATCATCGGGACTGCAAGGGACATTGAGGAAGCAATGGCTTACCTCAAGGCAGAATTTGAGATGAAAGACTTGGGTAAAACCAAGTTCTGTTTGTGCCTGCAGTTCGAACACCTCCCTAAAGGAGTATTTGTACACCAGTCCACCTATACAAAGAGGGTACTTAAGAAATTCAATATGGATAAGTGTCACCCTCTTAAAACTCCAATGGTGGTTCGATCCCTGGAAATGGATAAAGATCCATTCAGGCCAAAGGATGAGGAGGAGAAAGTATTGGGACCTGAAGTTCCATACTTCAGTGCCATTGGGGCACTAATGTACCTAGCAAACTGTACCAGGCCAAATATTGCCTTCGCAGTAAATTTGTTGGCAAGGTACAACGCTAACCCAACCAGAAGACATTGGGTTGGCGCCAAAACTATCCTCGGTACCTACAAGGTACCCAAGACCTCGGCCTATGGTTTCCGAAGAAAAAAAGAATCAACCATGGTGGGATATGTGGATGCTGGCTATATGTCTGACCCACATAATGCCAGATCACAGACTGGTTTTGTATTTCTCTGTGGTGGTGCAACCATCTCTTGGCGTTCTGTAAAACAGACCTTGGTTGCCACATCAACTAACCACTCAGAGATAATTGCTCTATATGAAGCCACACGAGAGTGTGTTTGGCTACGACGGGTGATTAACCACATCCAGAAGTCATGTGGTATGAATATCATCGATACCCCCACCATTATCTATGAAGATAATACGGCTTGTGTTGCACAGATGCATATGGGCTATGTCAAGAGCAATCTCACAAAGCATATTGCTCCAAAATTCTTTTACTCCCATGAGCTCCAGAAGAGCGGGGAGATAAATATCCTGCAAGCAAGGTCATGCGAGAATCTTGCAGATCTATTCACAAAGTCTCTACCGGCCTCCAGCTTCCATAGATGTGTCCATGGAATTGGTATGAGATGACTTAGAGAGTTGCAGGGTTCAGGGGGGAGACCAACCCCAAAGCCATAGCTCATGATTGTGGTCCTGAAGGTCACGAGTCGGTCCTGAAGTACCGATCAACATCAACTGTTGTACTCTTTTTTCCTTGATGAGTTTTTTTCCACTGGGTTTTCTCATGCAAGGTTTTTAACGAGGCAACAGGTGCAACATTAGTGATGCATGTGATGTACTCTTTTCTCCTACCCTTTTTCCCACGAAGTTTTTAGGGGAGTTTTTAACGAGGCGTGCACATAGCACAAATTTGGCTAAGGGGAGTGTTGAGAAACAAAGTCTAACAACAGTATTTGAACATAGACTTTGAATGTTGGCCAAATTTATGAAGAGGAGGAAGAATGTCAAAGATTCAAACACTGTAACTTTGTTTGCATTCACCATGACCTCTCTATAAATAAGAGGTCCCTTTCATTGTAAAAAAGCACAAGAAGAAAGTGAAATACAGAGAACTTCTTCCTCCTTACATCCTGCTGTTCCGGTGCCTGTGAGTGTGCTTGTGTGATCCATGATTTCTAACAATATCTAGTATAATCTTAAAGAACACCACTACAACTATCTTGAAATGAAAACACCCACGTCAGCAATCCAGTAGCACATACTCCTTCCGTCCATTTATCTCCTTCATCTAAGCAAAAAAAAAGAGAAAAATTCAAACAATCTCCTTGTGGTCCATTGTGTGTGTGACTCCTCAAATAGATCCTTTGCTTCATGCAAACATGTACATTAATTGGATCACACATTTGTTGTTGCAAAGGACATGGTCCATCAGTGCTTCTTGGTCTCTGGGCACAAGGCTTAAACAAAGGAGATTAACGGACGGAGAGAGTAATTGTGATCAGAAGGTTTCTAGAATCCATAATGACAAGTTTACAAAAGAAATGTTCCAAACTACAAAGGTTGGGTACATCGAAAATGTTTTATTACTAGAATCATTGTGAGAAGTACATTAAAAATATATATTTCTATGAAACTATAGTAAAAAAGGAAAATACAAAGCTCAAAAAATCATTAGCCCATCAAAGAGTGTCCGGGTCATATTCTAACTTCTGAGTTCTAAATGAAAATTATAATACTTATACAATTAATAATTATACATCTAGAATAAGCTCTGTTTTATTTTTCATCTATCCAGTGCTTTCTGTCTCACTTAGTTGGTCAACGATATACCCTATAGTAGGCCGCCTTCTTCTGTCCTCTTCTATGCATTTCATTGCTATCTCCATGCATTTCTTGACTTGCTGGCATTGTATTTCGATTGATGTATACTCTGGTACTGCCTGTAACCTTTTCCTCCATTGGTTTTGTACCTTCAAAATTTTAAAAATGGGAGTTATATAATAAGGTGTAGATACTGATACAACCAAATAAAATTTCCTTACATCCTCAACAAATGTATCTGGTTCCATGTCACAAACATCGAAGTAGCGTGCTTGTCCACATATTATCTTTATAATTATAACACCCAGACTATAAATATCATATTCTCTGGAGATTATTTGGAACCTGATGAATTCCGGAGGGCAATATCCCCTGCATCATAAAATAAAAACTTATACATATGTCATGGCCATATTGAGCATCATTCGGCCATCAGACAAAAAGAAGCTATTCAGGCATCAGCATACAGTGTTCCATGGGGACTCATTGTCCTCTTCGTGTTTTCTTCACCAAGAAGTCTAGATATACCAAAATCAGCAATTTTTGGCTCCATATTATTATCTAACAATATATTGCCAGGTTTTAAGTCTAAATGGTAGACAGGACTTTCTAGCCCCATGTGAAGGTATTTTAAACCCTCACAAACACCAATAATTATTTTGTATCGGGTTCGCCAACCAAATCCCTGATGTTCATCTGTAGAACAAAACAGAATATAAATGGAATAAGTATCAAAAAAAGTGTCCTATGCAATGATACATTTCATGTAGAGTACTCGTACCATAAAGGTATTTCTGAAGGCTTCCATTGTGCATGTACTCGAGGCAGAGTGCCCTATACATCCTTACAGCAATAATTTGTTTTCCATTATACTCAATAGGAACGTCCTTCGTGTCGTTGCAGAAGCCCAATAACTTAACAATATTTGGATGCTTGAGCTTAGTAAGGTTATCAAGCTCCAAGTGAAATGCCTTGTCATCAAGATCCATGTAATGAAGCATCTTCACAGCAATTTCTTGCCCATCTTTATCCTCCCCCTGGTGGACAACTCTTATTAATGTTCTTTTTCTGGAATATGCAGGAGAGCTGCATATCTTTGTATTAAAGAGAGAAGTACATTTATATTGCAGCTTGCTCTTATAGATAATAACATTTCAAATGAAAGTAGAGACAAAAAAAATATGTACATTTAATAAATAATACCCTACATGTATCGTTCATAATGCAATAAGTGAACTGTGGATACAGCATTGTGGCCAGGATGACAGCTAAACATACCTTGTAAACAACTCCAAATGTGCCATATCCAAGGATACGCTCATCATTGAAGCCATCTGTAATTTGTTCCAAGAATTGGTGTGACATTAGCATTGGCTCCTTATCTACCATGATACTTATTCAGCCAATACAGGATTCCGCCTGTCACCGACACACTGCACTGGATCTTTCACCACCATAGAGAAACGATAACAGTTATCAATATAAATAGAGTCTATTACAGTAGAAAAGAACGGAAGGTGGATGTCTTATATATTGGACATGCTCTTTGAAATTTGGTAGTAACCATGAAAAACCCTGCGATCATCAAGGTACTGTAAGTTAACAGACAGGGTAAAAATACTAATTACCTGAACAATTTTTCAGCAGTAGATCGAGATGAAGTCAGGAGAAGCTTCCACCCTATCTGATAGGGTGAGATGAGTACCGGATGCAGATGAGCTAACTGAATGTTAAGATATGGATTATTAGCATAAAAAAAGATATGGATTATCACTTTTTTTGGGACAAAAAGTAATTCACTAAACCACTAGAATGCATAGGAAAAATAAGCATTTCATTACAAATTGTGGCCTTCTAACCATTCTCTACTGCTCAATCGGCCCAACATCCTTTACAACCACTGACACAAAATAACAGTCATAACTGTAAATATGAACAACCAAATTTTGATGAGAAACAGTGTTTCTAATTCATGAATGAACAATACACATAGGTTATATAGCAAAGTTGGCTGAAAAATCTGTATTTGCATTCTCCCTCAGCTCCTTAATTTGCATTTTCTTCATCCTTTGTTAGGTTTTCCCTTCCTCTAGTTGCTTGTGAGAGAGAGGTCCACAAATTCATGTGTTTTGTGCAAGCACTTAGATTTATTGAGGGAAGAGAGGTCCTGAATCCTCCTTATTACCTCCTAGATTTGCCGGATTATTTATTTTTGTGTTTATGATGTGTTCTTCACGTTTTTCCTCTTCCCCCTCTCGTTCTTGAGCCGATTCTTCTAGGCCATTTCGATTTGTTCTTGTTGTGTCGATTTGAGTTATCACGTGAGTTTGTCCTTTCCACCAAAGGATATGATCCAATTCCTCATGAGCTCGTAGATCGGGTTGGTTTCGTGTCTAGGGTTCTTGAACCCGTTTTTAAACCTCCCTTCAAATTCCCGTTGATTGGCTCCAAATTGGGCGATGATCTCTTAGAGATAGCTCACCTACTGCCTTCTGATCATGCTCACAAAGTTTTGTGATGGTTGGTTTTGATTTGATCGCAAATCGGGCGATTTCGTGTTCGTGGTGATTTTCGGGCGTGCTGAATCCCGACCCGCGGACAATCCGGCCTTCAACCCCGGACGGGCAGGGAAAACAGCCAAGTGCCCTAAAAGTTTTGGTGTGCGGTGGACAGTCCGGCTCCAAGTGGCCGACACTCCGGTTCGGTTGCAGCAAGTCTTCTCGATGTTTTGAGCGGCGGACATTCGCCCCCAATCCCGAACAGTCCGCTGTTCATTTTGTGAGCATACATAATCTTTTCTCTGCTGTTCAGTTTTTGGCTCTTGACCCGCGGACAGTCCGGGCTTCAACCGCGGACAATCCGTCATCCAACTTGTCAGCTCTGAGCAGAGACTGTTCCTCGTCACCCGTTGTCGCCGAACTCTAGACCCCATACAACCGAGGCTGTGTCGCGGACAGTCCGCCTTCTAGTTCCAGACAGTCCGAGTCTATGCAGTTTATGATATCTTCTCCCGTTCTCCGTTTCCATTACTTCTCAGGCGTCCTCAAGTGTGCCTAAGACTTTGTGTGGGATCGAAGTTTTGAGCCGAGGACCATCGTTTCCATATCTTGCTACCAGTTAGTACGTGTATCACTTGCATATTGTGTGAGTTGGGTTTCGGGATTGAGTGTTGAGACGAGGACCAAAGTCTTGAAAAAATTTGAGGCTCCCATTCATCACCCCCACCCACCAGTCGCCGTCAACAAGCTTTTGCTTGCCTAGCTTGGCCCAGCAAGGTGAGGTAATATTTGTCCACCTAGCCTGCCTTGGCAATAATAGAACCAAGCATGCTCCAAACTGATGGCATGTTAGACTCTGAACACTCTGTAAGCCTTTCTCTAAATTTGAGATTAAAAGTTCTCTATTCCAAATGGAGTGCAATAAAGCTGCAGGCCCAGGTAGTATTCTAGTGAGTTCTATCAAGTGTGTTTGTGTCAAGGGCCTCAAGCCCCCGGGATGGTGGCCCTTGGCTGCGTAGTTCGTAGCTTGGTAATGGGGGCGCCAGTGTTGGCCTGGCGCCTGGTAGAAGGGGATGAGATTAGAGATAGCAGGGAGGTGAGGAGTTTAGGGATAACTTCATTGCTTAATCCTTCATAGGGTGACTGAGTACATATAAATAGGAGATCAACTCCTGGATACTAGAGCCTGACATTCAAACCTAAGCCAGCTGCCAGGTAATTGCAGTAATTAAAGACTAAACCTCTCATCTTCTTCTTGAGCCCAGCGCAGCACTTAAGCTTCTGCCGCCGGCCTGGCTTGATGGCTGTGTTCACCACTGCCAGCCTTGCTTCGTGCTCTGCGCTGACGGTTGTATTGTTTCCCCACATCACATCTCTCCCCCTCGGACGAGCAGCTCATCCTCGAGCTGGAAGGAGGGATAGCGATCCTGGAAGCTGGTGAGGTCTTCCCATGTCGCGGACGCTGCTGGTTCCCCTTGCCAGTGGATCAACACCTGACGAACGCCCCTGTACAGGCGTGCGCGCGTGGCGCGCTCTGGCACCGGCTGTGTGGGCGCCATTGTGGACAGGAGGAAGAGCCGGCGGTGCTGCTGGGGGCGTGCCGACGAACTTCTTGAGGAGGCCCACATGGAACACGTCGTGGAGGCGTGCGGCGGTGGCAGCTCGAGGCGGTAGGCCACCTCGTTGATGACGGCGGTGATGCGGTGCGGCCCGTAGAAGCGTGGCCGCGCTTGCCCCTTCGTGGCATCCGGCAGCGAGGCAGGGGGTGCGGTGGCGGAGGCGGAGCCACACCCAATCGCCACGTTGAAGTGGGCGTCCTGTGGCGCTTGTCGTGAGAACTTCTTGTACCGCGCCTGCGCTGCTCGAGCGGCGTGGGCATCGGCCAGCAGCTCATCACGCTCGCCATGGTCTTGGCCACGCGCCCGCGACTTAGCGGCGTCTCGCCGGGCTCGTAAGAGCGGATGGGCGAAGGGCGCGACCGTAAACGATCTCGAAGGGAGTGGTGCGGAGGGCGGACTGGTAGGCGGTGTTGTAGGCGTGCTCCGCCCACGGCAGCCACCGCAGCCAAATGCCCGGCCGGTCTCAGTCATGCATCGCAGGTATATGACAATGACTTTGTTGGCGGCCTCCCGCCATCGGACTGGGGTGGAAGGCGTCGTCATGTGGAGCTTGGTCCTGTAAGGCGCATTAGTTCTTGCCAAAACAGAGATGTGAAGACCGGATCGCGATCCGAGACAATGGAGCGAGGCACGCCGTGGAGGCTGTACAATCTCGAGAAGAAGAACGCTGGGCCACCGATTCCGCTGGTATGGATGAGCCAGCGGAATGAAGTGGCAATATTTCTTTGAAGCGATCAACGATGGTGAGGATCACCGTCTTGCCCCCAACCTTGGCGGGGCCTCGATGAAATCCATCCCGATGTCAGCCCACACCGATGATGGCACCGGCGGCAGCGGCAGCCCGGCCGGGTGGAGGTGCTCGTCTTGTACCTTTGGCATGTCAAGCGGCGCGGACGTGATATTGGACAGCTGCCCTGAGATTGGGGGGAGTGGATGTCACGAAGGAGCGGGTGTAGGGTGCGTTGGGGCGCCCTCATGGCGTCGCCATGGACCATGTCCAGCAGCTCGGCAAGAGGCGCGCCCGCGAGGCGCCCTTTGAAGGTGACCACCCCGTCGGTGATGGCCCGGGGTGCGCGCGGCGGCCTGCGGTGATCTCATCCGGAGGGCGACCCCGTGGTCCTCCTCCTAGTTGGCCCGACGCGGCCGGTCCACGGTCGGAGCGGGGGCTGTGATAGCCATGGCCACCGCCTCATCGGTGTCCCCGCCGGGAGAGGGCGTCCGCCCACCGTGTTGGCGCCGCCCGCTCGGTACTCCCACCGTAAAGTCGAATCCCAGCGGTTTGCTCACCCGGTGATCTTTGAGGTATGGTAGAAAGCCGGGTCAAGCAAAACTTTAGGCTGAAATGGTCGGTTCTCACCGAACGCGTGCGGCCCCAGAGGTATGGCCGCCAATGACGTATCGCCACGGCGAGCCCGATCAACTCGCTCGTATCTTTGCCCGAGGAGCGGTGTCGAGGGGCGGGCGGCGGTGAAGAAAGCCAGCGGATCGCGATCTTGGAGGAGGGCGGCGCCAAACCCGCCGTGGGGCGTCGCGCGGCGATGAACGGCGGCTGAAGTCGGGCAGCGCCGGGGGCGAGCGGCCCCGTGGTGACCGCCGTCTTGGCGCCCCGAGCGGCGCTTCCGCCTCCGGAGACCACGAGCCCTCCTTCATGAGCAACGCCGTCAATGGGCCGTGATGGTCCCAAACTCCTTCACGCGAACATGCGGTAGTAACCCATGAAGCCCGAGAACCAGCGGGCCGGCGCGCGGCCGGGTGGGGCGATCCGGCCACCGCTGGACCTTCGCGGGGTCCATGGCGACACCGGCGAGCGAATGGTGTGCCGGAGATGTGGTCGGCGCGAAGCGCTAGAGGCGGCAGCGCCGAAGGCGGTGTTGGTGGAGAAGCGGTGAGGACGGCCCGGACATGTTGCGGATGCTCCGCCATCGAGCTGCGGTAGATGAGGATGTCGCCGAAGAAGACGCAGGACGAAAGCGGCGGAGGAACGGCCGGAGCACCTCATTCATCAACGCGAAAGGTGGCGGGGCGTTACGGAGGCGAACGGCATTACGAGGAATTCGTATAAGTCGCCGTCGCGTCCCCGAACGCCGTCTTCTCGGCGTCGTCGGGGCTCATCCGGACTTGGTGGTACGGAGCGCGGATCTAACTTGGTCAAGAACTCGGCACCCCTGCGGCTCGCCCGGCCGGCTCATCCACGACGGGGATGGGGTGCGATCCTGATGGTGATGGCGTTAAGCGCGCGGTAATCCACGCAAAACCGCCCGAGGACCCGTCCGCCTTCTTCACGAAGTATGACCGGGCGACGAGAACGCGGAGGCTGCGCCGAATAAGGCCCCCGGGTCCGGCGATGGCGGAGCACCGGCGCTCGGCTCGTCCTTGTGCGCCCACCGGATAGCGGTAGGGCGCGCGCCCCCCACGAGGCGAGCCGGCACGGAAACGATGCGGTGATCCCGAGCCGCGTGGTGGTGGCATCTTGGATGGTTCGGCGAAGGCGGTGGCGAACTCCTCCGGCAAGGATGGCATGAGGTGAGGCGAGCATGCCGGAGTCTGGGGGCCTTGACCCGCCCACGCCCTTCCGGCGGGCCCGGTGGTCGCCGTGCGAGGAAGGACATGGTGAGCGAGCGAGAAATCCCATAGGATCGGGCCCAGCGTGGCCAACCAATGGGTCATAGAGCACCACGTCGTGGCCCGGCGACGGAAGGGCGAAGAAGTCGGTGTGGAGAAGGAGGGCGCCCTCGATGGAGAGGGGGCCGGCGCGATGGAAACGCCGGGCGGGGCACACCTGCTCTCCATTAGCCACGGCGACGAGTTGTGGGTCGAGCCCGAGTCCAGCGGGGGCTAGCAAAGGAGCGCCTCCCCAGACCAGATGCGCTGCATCGTCTCGCCGTCTTGGACCCACCGCTATGGCGTGTAACGAGATCGGTAGGTGTGTCGGTTTGCACCTCCCCGTGGCCGGATCCTCGATGTCGTCTCCGTCATGCAAGATCGAGGAAGAAGAAGCGCGGGAGCGGTTATGGCCCGCGAGAAATTTCTCATTGCGGTTGAAACGCATGGCCTTGGCGGCGCCGTTTCCATCTCTGCGAGCGATAGCCGCCGGTGTGGCGGCCGTCGCTTGGCCGTGGCCGGCGTTGTGGCGATGAGGCGGGGGGCGGGGCGGTAAGGCCAAAGCGGCGGCGGCCCCATCAGAGACCGACCCCGCGAGGCGGTGGAGCGCTGGTACCACTGCCCGGTGGCGGCTCGGCTCGGCCGTTGCTCCAGCTTGCGCACCATGCTCATAGCGGCGATGAGGGTGTGCGGATTATGCACCTCGGCGTCGTGGTTCGGGGTGGCCGTGGCGCGGCCGTGAAAGGCTGGATGCGTTGGACCTCCTCCGGTGGCCCGGCGAAGGAAGGAGAGCTTCAAGCCGATCACAGTATTCCGCCCACGTCCCTGTTTGCTTACGAGGCCATGAAGCTCGCCCGAGGGGATTGGAAGCGCGTCGTGGACCGAAAGCGGAGATGAGGAGCTCCGCGAACGGCGCCATGACGGCGTACCCTCGGTTTCTTTGGATGTACGGAGGCTGCGCCCGCCGAGGTTATCTGACGCCATCGAGACTTGCTCTTCGGCGATCCGTTCTTTGCCGCAATCTACGATTAGCGGCGGTTGATGAAAGACCAGGTGGTCGGACTTCCGTCGAACTTGGGAGAAATCGGCACGGGACGTGGCGGACCGGTCGGCGTGATGGTCGCCCGCATTGCGGCGCGCGGCCTGAGGCGACAAATGGGGCTCGCCGCTGCGGCTCGCCCTATCTGGCTGGCGAATGGTGTGAACGGAGGAGTTGAGCTGCTGTTGCATGGTGTTCATGTTGGTGGTGAGTTGCTGGATAATCAGGGCCAACTCGGCCGCAGATGGTGGTTCAGCCATGGCAGCCGGAGTGGAGGCAGTGGAGCGGGGAGGGGAATGGGTGGTGGAAGCGAGGATGAGGCGGCAACGGATGCTGCAGGCGGTGGCCGGAGGATCGCGGAATCCTGATACCAAGTTGTCAAGGGCCTCAAGCCCCGGGATGGTGGCCCTTGGCTGCGTAGTTCGTAGCTTGGTAATGGGGGCGCCAGTGTTGGCCTGGCGCCTGGTAGAAGGGGGATGAGATTAGAGATAGCAGGGAGGTGAGGAGTTTAGGGATAACTTCATTGCTTAATCCTTCATAGGGTGACTGAGTACATATAAATAGGAGATCAACTCCTGGATACTAGAGCCTGGCATTCAAACCTAAGCCAGCTGCCAGGTAATTGCAGTAATTAAAGACTAAACCTCTCATCTTCTTCTTGAGCCCAGCGCAGCACTTAAGCTTCTGCCGCCGGCCTGGCTTGATGGCTGTGTTCACCACTGCCAGCCTTGCCTCGTGCTCTGCGCTGACGGCTGTATTGTTTCCCCCACATCACAGTTTGCATATAGTAAAATATTATATAATTTAGATCTTTAAAGCTATTCATCAAGGAAAATTGTATGTAAGTAGGATGAATTATGAAATTATTATGATGTTGCCCAATGTAGCTCAGGCTACTATGATACAGCAATTTTGTCCAATTTGCTTACTTAACTTCCTATATAAGCTGGTGACTAAGGTGTTCACGATTAGGCTAGAATCTTTTGCTAATAAGCTTACCTGTAGAGTTGAAACATAGTGTGTACTAACCACCAGTACAGAATAGATCAACCTAGAAGCACAAAATGGCCAAACCTGATCTTTCCTCAAACATCTAAACATACATCAGATTAAACAAGACATTGCGGATGGCCAAGGAACTGTGTACAATGATACAAAAATGCAGACATGACAAAGATAGGGTTTCTTCATTGGGTGCTCCCCGTGGACACTTCAATTTTTCGTAAACATATGCAAATTCAAGTAAAAAGTTCTATTACTAAGTTCATCAATGGTTCAAAGTTTGACACAAACCACTGGATCTAATCTGTACACTATTTATTAAGCGAACATTCGGCTTTGCAAAAGTAAAAACATAAATAGATTGAAAATGCCCAAGATTACCTCTAGTCTGTTGACGCTCGCGCCTCCGCGAACGGCAGATTGCCGACTAGCCAGCGCTAGTCAGATTTCCAGATCGCGATCTCCGCCGGAGCCCGGAGATGCCGAGCGTCAGAACATGGGTAATGGGTCGGCGGCCGCTCTTGCCGTATTGTTGGACTTCGTAGGTTCGGAGCAGCGACAGGTCCGCCGCCGACCGCCCCGGCAGGATTAGCAGTTTTGGATTCAGGAACAGAGAGGGAAGGGGAGTTGGAGCAGAGATGCGTCGAATCGTCGATTGGTGCGAGTAGATTTTTCCTTTTTCTTTTTTTAGAAAATTAGTGCGAGTAGATAAGCGGACAAGGAATGGGGAATCGATGATGCATTTAGCGACAGTGCTAAATGCTAGGTCTACCAAGGCACCCGCGATGATATGACTGCATCGTGCACTCCTCAATTGCGTCCAAATATGAATTTCTTTTGCCGACCTCAAATAACATGTACTGTTATAGTAGTACGATATTATGGGGGAAAAAATAGGTGTAGGCTAAAATAGCTTAAACTGTGTTGACCTTTTTCGAGAGTTTCCTGCATCACTTTCTAATGCTCACTTTTTTTTCATATATATATATATATATATATATATGGTGCATTTTTATACACCCACGAAAGTATATGCACGTGAGGAGAGCCAGTCCCGCACAGGCACCTTGTTAATGGGCCGGCGCTGAAGCTAGCGGGTTTCTATAGGAATGTGGAGCCTGCGTTAGTTTAGGGATAATTAAAAAATCAGGCGCCATTCACGGTCACGGGATTTGTTGCGTGGGGCGCATGGCCGTAGTTACTTTTATTTTAACATGTATACGTATGTGCATGTACCTAGTAGCTTTTGAAAATACATATATTTTTTAATTATTTATAGATACTTCCTGCGCCGATTGATATGTATTCATACAAAAGTATTGCTCACACATAGTTTTTTTTTTTTTTTTTTTGGTTAAAAACAAGCATATGTATTTGTATAGACGCCAAGCTTTAGATAGTATAAGTGCATACTAACCACAAGATCTAGGAATGTGTGCATACTTTCAACTATGAAGATATACGTCGGAGTAAGTACGTATGAAGATATACATTGGAGTATTTGTCCATACACATACTTTTTTACAAGAGTGTATTTATACATTTTTTAGTATAAAGTATATGTTCATACATACATCAGGTATCTGTACATACTTTTTTATTAGAGTATGTCCATATACTTTTTTTTAGTAGAGTATGTCCATGTACCAATGGAAGGAGTGTATACTTGTGTACTTTTAATAAAAAAAATCAGTGTGGTCTGAGTATGTACGTATATACTATAGCGACACATACTTTTGGAAATGGAGTATCTACACATACATTTTAGAATAGAGTATATATACATACTTTTAAAAATGCAGTATTTGTACTTTTAAAAATCATCTCCTGCGTCTTGCTGTTACTTGGCTTTAACTCGTTTCCGGCGCCGGCGATGAAACCAAGGAAAGAGATCGAGGCCCTGCGATGCGTGATGGTGAATTATATCAAATCAGATAAAAAATAAATAGAATGAAGATCTGATGAAAGGCAGAGGTAAAGAAACATATATACAGCCGCACGGAAGGATGGCCTGCCTGGATCTGGATTGCGGCTTGGCTCGATCGGCAGAGATAGAACAGGGAGATGCATGTCAGCTAGCCAGCGGCCACCCTGGCCACCAGCGGCGGCGCCCTGGCTCCCAGCCGTGCGGTGATGACGACGAACTAGATTAAAACCAAGCCACTTCGCGCGGGCCTAGAGAGGAAACGCGTTTAGATTGGAACCAAAAATCAAGCACAGATACATACCAACACACGCATGGAGATGTCGCAGCAGCGCCGACTGAAACCACAGACCAGAGCGGAGTCACTTGTCAGCCTGGCGGCGGCCATACCGACGATGCACCTGCTGCAAACGGCGGCGCTGGAAATAAAAATGGAAAGCCGCCGCCATCGAAATTGAAAGCCGCCGCTGCCGAATACCCTAAACTAGTAGAGAGCGCGCGCCCTGCGCGCGCATTGGTTAGTACAGTGCAGAGTACACACAGAAAGGGAAATTTTAGCGCAACACATCCATTAATGAACCGCAAGTGTTACATTATCCTACTACTAAAAAGAACGAAACACGGACTCTACCGGTGGAGGCGGCGTGCGTCGCCCTTTCTTCTGCCCGGCGCTCCCCACATGCTTTGCCTAGGACAACCCCACAGTTTGCATGCTAAGAAAAAAAAAAATTCTATTGTAGAATAAAAATTCTCATGTATAAAAGATGTACTCCCTTTATTCCACAAAACATGCAATTGTCACATCCCGAGGAGTCAACCACGACAAACTTTGACTAAAATTATTTGGAAAAGAGCAAACATTTATGAGATAAAATTAGTTGTGAAATATATTTTCATAATAATTTTGTTCGAGTCATAAATGCTAATACTTTTTGCTATAAGCTTAGAAGATCTAATCAAATATTTGGTACACGATAGATTAGAATGGATAGACACAAGTGAACGCAAAGGAATATGATTAGACCATCGAAGAAAATTGAAGGAAAAAAAAAACTAAACAAATCTCTATGGATTCGATTTGGTTCTATTAAAAATTCAATGCCGCTAACAAGAAAATTGAAAAGCTTTGGGGCATAAGTTCCACCTCAAACAGGTCGGAGCTTGATGCCGAGCAAGAATAAGAAGAGAGCGTTGTATTAGCAATCGTTAGCTTTGATGAATATAGCTAATCGCATCCCCGATGTTTCACACGTCCCCGATTCACTACCTCCCTAAATTTGTATCCATACTGTGCACACATTCTAAAGTCAAAAGGTATTATTTATGAATCACTAATATGTAAATATTTTGTTATTCCTGATATTTGAATTTAAACAAACAAAATTTTATTCAGGTTTCTTGCTTCAAGAAAGAATTATAGTTGACATGCAATTAGTTCGACATGTTTATAATTTTTATGGAATATGCACCAACTCGTGTTGAAGAAAGTATTTCTCTCATACAAAGTATAATGAACTAAACAGTTGAGAAACAAAGGTAGCTTAAAAATTGTAAGCATAGGAAATATAAAATCTAAGGCCTACAACTATGGTATATTATTCTCTTCTTTTTCTCACACTAACTATTATGAGTACAAGTAATCTTGTTGAACGGAAGTGTCAAGTGAGTAAAGATAACACCCGTAGCAACGCACGGGCATGATCCTAGTATTTCAAGAAAAAACAAGAGAGTCCATCTTGACAGCAAGAGATAGGGAACCAACTAACAATAATAGCTGCATCCAAGTCTTATTGTGTTACAAGGACAGTTAAAATAGGAAAATGATTCATCAATTACAAATCAACTGGACACAGTAAGCAGGTAGCCAATGTACATGTTCAGATTTTGGAGCTGATTATAGAAAAGTAGCCTTAAGCACCTTTCCTAAAATGACTTCCTAGGCTAATAAAGTAACATAATAAGAATTTCCACTAATGATGAAGAGGTTCTAAACTTTGGATGGCACTGCATATCATCCAGCAAGAGATCTTCAGATTTACTCCTTTAGTGTCGTCTCTGGAAGCAGCAATAATGCGGTTTCATAAATATCTTTGCGGTAGATTGGTGAGGTTATTTTAAAAATGGTTGGTACGGGATATATAGCCTCTTGTTCTCTCATGTTGTTCCTTTTTTTTGTGTAGGCAAACAGTGAACGAAGAAATAAAACTACTGAACAACAATAAAAATGTTAGCAGGCAGTGGGCAATGTGACAAAGAAGCAAAGCATAGGGAGAGACTCTGTAAGGAGAGAAATCTAATAAACATATAAGGATCCGACGAAGGATGATATCAGCACATATAAGCAGGTCCTGTCAAGTCTTAATGATGATTCGAATCGGTTATTTAATCCAAAAACTACACAAATAGAATAAGACATGGAAATAAATTTAGATTATCAGAACATTAAACCTCAGAGCAACCTGTTAATCGGATCAGGCATGAGAGTTGTATGCATGTATCATAGTTATTGTGGAGATGTTTCCATTCACATTTGAGAACATGAATTCAGTTTCTCGCAAGCTAAGTGGAATTGATATAATAAATATCCCTATTGCAAAGTCATCTTCCAGGTTGCAAAGTAATACTCTAGATTCTAGCGGCAGAGTTCATATTTGGTAAAGGAAAGTCACATTTTAGATAGCAAAATAATGACATTTTAAATCATTTTCTTCGAACAGATGACAAGGCATTTGCCATGTTATATATTTGAAATAGGATGCAATGATGCCTCTGTAGCTTCAGAGCAGAAGAGAACAAACATCAAAGACCATAATCTTGAAATTGTAGCTTTCAGCAGCCTCTGAAAAGAAAAAAGCATGCAAGGTCAGCTTTCGTTATAGAACAATAAGCACAAGGAAATCTAATAGACATCTATTTTCATAAGGAGGCGTAAGCTGGCAACAATGCGGATAGAGAGGCATGTTCATTTCGTCCTTTGTCTCACAACATGTGGGTACAGTAGGTATGCAGAGCACAGTTATTAACTATTCTCGAGGAGCACTTACAATTTCTAGTTCCCAATCCTTCAGCACCCATGGCCTGAACATATAACCAGGAAACACCACCACTCATGATATTTCATTGTTGAGCACAGTCTGCAAAGGGAACAAAGAACAGGTAATGAAATTAAGCCCTTAGGAAGAATGGAGAGAATCACAGAAAATAAGGCTTGAAAATGATGTTAAAACTGGCTGGGAGAAATTCACTCGTCCAAGTAGCAACATATCCATTAAACATATATAAAAAAAATTAGAAGAACACAAAATTAGCAAATTAATTAGGAACAGCAAGCACGCTTACCATCAAATGTGGAACCATTTTTCACAAGCATGACGGTTCCATGGGATCAGTATCATGTAATACATTGAACAGAGTACTTTGTAGTAGAACCCATATTTACAGGGACTGTGACACGAAAGGGTATTACCATATAACATGAGACTAACCATTAACATTGTATTAAAAATTTTCACAATGTAAAACATTGTGAGTCTGAACTTTGTAGTGTCAAACTAAAGCAAGTACCTAATGTTCTAAATCACACACGGAAGACCCGGACCAGGTAGCTGCGTGGACCGGGTAGCTGCGCCCATGAGAGGGAGCATCATCCCCAGGAAAACTAAGAGGGGTTCACATGCAAAGTAGATCAATCAAAAATTAAAACTGAAAGAAATACAATTCTAGCAAGATAACTGGCACTATGACAAAGCTCTATGTGATTTGTTTCTGGCTTATATTAAATTTATGATGAGAAGGATATTTGTGTTAGTCATGTAAAAGATGAGAAACTTCAATTACTTTTTAGCGGATGGCTTGGCCGATGAGTTGCGAAAACAGTTGTAATCAAATTTGCATGAGGGTTATGGTGGTGTTTCGCACCCGCCGTGAGTCGATGTTTGCAACCACGCCCGCAGGCTAAACAGTTGAGTTGGGCTTAAAATAATTATTGCTAAATGGCTAAATGCTTGAAAGTGAACTTAACTCAATTAGGCAAAAACAAGGTCTTACCTCTGGATGATTTTGGCTAAATGCTTCAGCAGTAGCTAGTCTTTTGGCACATCCAACCATTTGCCCGAATACTTTGATCAGTCTCACAGGTCTGCCTTCCTTTAGTTACAACCAAGCATGTGAACTGGAAAGGAGGATCCCGAAAGGGTGATCAAGACGGTCATCTACAAAAATCCGAAGATGCAATTGGCATGTACAGATTTTACATCGTCCATCTATAATGGAGACGACATTTGTCAATTAGCGAGAACTAAATGCAATTTTACAAACCAGTTGAGGTTGCATTTGATTATCACAGTTCATATTTTGGTATAAGTAACATAGGTGGGCTCACAATCTCATCTGTTTCATTTATATATATAGAGTTGTAAGTATTGCCCAAAATTCAGAATAGGTGAAGCATCATATTTGTATAGCAAATGCCTTCAGGAGCTTGGAGCAATATTAAATCGTTGTAATTTCCTAACTATCATAGCATTAGTAGCTGATGCACTCACTTTGGAAGCACCGGAAACTGTTATGAACTAAGGAAAATATTTTTTAATGCGGTTATAGGGCAGTGAGTTAATTTTGAACTAACTGAATGATGTCACCCGAATTTCACTCAAGCAGGATTAAGGTACTGTCAAAACCAGCGAAGGGCCTGATGGTGGCCGGTGCCATATCGAGAGGCTAAGCCGATACGCTACCGACGACGGAAAGGAAGAGCCGACGCCCAAGTACACCAAGCAGCACTATCTGTCAATTAGAACCCGCAATATTTGGAAACTATGAAAAATTCTAGCAAGCAGAAAACAACAAGATTGAGTTATATATCAACTTGAAGGGAAAATCAAACCCCACAAAATCTGAGCCGCGGAGGCAATAAGCAGTACTTTTGACCTTTCTTTTTTTATTCTAGAGGAACGCAATAAACCACACAATACATGAGACATCATTGCATAAATGGGAATACCAGAAAGATGTCACTTTTTGTCATTCAATATAGACGGAAGCAATAATTATCAGTGGCTCCAAAAGCAAGTGATCTGAAGCGTCCAATTAGATCAGCTGTTGTGCTATGACAAGAAAACTAACTGCTTATAAAAGTAGCATGATTGAACGGGCGATACCTGAAACTGAAATACAGTCTTTATAGGATGCCATGTCCAGAGAAGTATTGGATGCCCTTGGTCTCTTTGCAATTACTGCAAAAGATAAACCATAGTCAGCACAAGTCAAGAATAACTTGAGAAACAACAAATCATAATCTTTTGCCAAAAAATGTATATAATTCCAATATGTATGTTGGGAAAAAAGCCACTATAAAATTCGGAAGAAACTGCAATCTAATGTTTTTACCAGAGTGCATCATGCGCAATGTCAATCATTTGCTTTTTAGACTGTTATTTATTCACTTTGGCATTTTAGCAAACACCATGAAGGCATCGACATAGTAGGTCTATTTTTTTGGTGCATAGATATGATATACTCGTTGCTTTGCGAGCCATCCATAGCAGAAAATAACTAAGTAATCCAATCCAAACATGAAGAGGTGGCGACATAAAAAGGAGATGCATACCTTGAGCAGGACAGTGTCAGCACGGAAGAGCTGGAGTTGCTGCATGGCGTCGCACGAAGCTGTCATCAATGGTGGCTTCAGGGAGCTATGGAGCGCGCAACGGAGAGGAGGAGGCGCGTCGCCGTGACGGGAGGCCGGTGAGCCGGCTACGTGCAGCGCGCGGAGAAGGCCGTCGTTTGCGTCTTCAGACGCTGCGCGTCGCCGTGACGGGAGCCAGGTGGGTCGGCCACGTGCAGCGCGCGGAGAAGGCCGCCATGTGCGTCTCCGGACGCCGGCGGCGGTCAGCAGCCTGGGCTGGGCAGGGACGGCGGCGGAGGCTCTGTGTTTTTTCCTAGCGAGAAGCGGAGGCCTGAACCAACCGGAGAAGATGGAGCGTTGCAGGGCCCATCGGTTCTAATAACGTCGTGTAGAAGTCTCTGGAGGGGAAGAAAACGGTGGAGGGGCCCTGGCTGAAGGTAAGAAGAGGACCAATGGGAGAGGAAGAAAACGGTGGAGGGGGCCCAGATCCTACGTGGATAGGGGAAATTGTAGGAAGGGTCAGCCAAATGAATATGTTAAACACCGTGACGCTACTTTGTTATATAGGTTGGATTACGGGTCCACTTTTTTTTTTTTTTTTTTTAACCCGCTAGGCAACCAGCCCCACGATCAGATGTGGGATGGTTCGGCAGAGCAGATGTATTGACGTGAGGTTGAGAGAGAGTGTGTAACTACTCGGGTGTAGGAAAAATTTACCATATCCTACATATCCTACACCTAGGTGTAGAATAGCTTATCATACACCATGACACAATCAGCCAGTGGATCCGATCAACTACGAACCAGCCCGACGCGCCCGACCGACCACGACCCAGTCCCGCGCGCCTCAGGTCGACCCAGTCCCGCGCGCGCCTCAGGCAACACAGCCTCGGTCAACGCTCCTGGTCTCAACGACTCCCCCACGCGCGGCTGTACGCAGTGGGCCAGGCTCCCGCCCCCACGTGTCCCACTCCCGCAGGCTGCAGCGCTCCTGCTCTCAACGCTCCTACTCAAGTCTCCACGCATCCACTCACTAGCATGCAACCACCAGCGCGGAGAGCCCTACGGATCCTGTGTGCTAGCCACTTTTTTGGACATCGAGATGTTTGTTTGTAGGTTATGACCAGCAACCAAGTGCAGCTAATGCTGTGTGGGCTGTGCTTGACTCCATGCCCCCATGCACTACTACGGATGCACCACACACCCACATGCTACAGATAACACCTCCGTCACACACGTAACACAATAAATTACAAAATTCTCCCACAATTCTATTCACTTTTGTTTGCAATACAAGACACGATACTAATTAAATTTAATTAGAGCATTTCTTTTGTAGGCTTCGTCAATATCTTTGGTACCTCAACAATATCTTTAGTATTTTGTCTGTATCATTAATTATTAAATCGGTATTTTTGTTAGTATTTCATTAGTACCTTCAGTATTTTGTCAATATTTAATATTTTTTCGTCGGTATATTTAAGTGTCGATATTTCGTCAGTACCCACGATTTGTCGAGTATCATTAAGTATTCCCGTTAGTATTTTGATTTTATTTTAGTATTGTCGATACTATGCATTCAGTAGGTGTGAGTATATTCAAGTAGTTTTAAGGGTTGCCAGTATCTTCATGTTTTGTTCTCAATATCTTGAAAACTTCATCAATATTTTTATGTTAGTAGTTGCTAGTACCTTTTAAGAGTGGTCAGTATCTCCACGGTTTTCCTCGGTATCTTCTAGTATTTTGTTAGTATTTTTTAGTCGGTATTTGCTAGTACCTTTTAAGAGTTGTTAGTATCTTCATGTTTTTCTCAAAGATATCTTCTAGTATTCCTTAGTGTTTTAGTCGGTAGTTGCTACTACCTTTAAGAGTTTGTTAGTATCTTCATGCTTTTTCGGTATCTTCTTGTATTCCGTCGGTATTTTTTGTCGGTAGTTGCTAGTACTTTTAAGAGTTGTCGGTATCTTATAATATTTTTTTGTTAGTATTTCTTAGTATTACTATATAGTTGTCGGTATATCTCGGTGTTTTCCATCGGTATTTCTCGGTATCTTTAGAGTGTTATTAGTATTCCGCAGTTCTTTTGACGGTGATTCAGTATTATTAGTATGCCCCCTCTTAGGCAAGTGTCTTTCGGGGTGAGTGTCTTTCAAAAGCATGCCCCCTCCTATGCAAGGTTTCTAGGAGACATTTTTAATGGCATTTGTCGAGTTTAGGGTTTTTTTTTCGTTTGTCGAGTTTAGGGTTCATGGTGTTTACTGACCAATGCCGCTCACTTTGCCGCTCCTTTTTTTAAAAGAAAATGCAACGCCGCGGCATGCAACAGCCAATGCACTTTCTATATTTAGGATTCAAGGAACTGACTCATTGCATGCAAATCATGCACCAATGGAACCACATACGATATTTTTGTCCATTATCTTGATATTTTATTCAAGATCATCTTCGGTAACTTCAATTGTAAGTATCCATAAGTCTTTGTTTCATTAGTTAAGTAGCTCTCGGCATTTTTGATAGTAGTTCTAAGTAGCAAATCCTCAAGTATCATCCTTGGTATCTTCCGGTTTTTCGGTATTTGCCGGTTTTATGATTTTAAGTATGAGTAGTTGTCGATTATCATTCTTTTCGGTATCTACTAGTAGTTATCGGATCATCCTTCAAGATCTTCGTTTTTTCAATATCTACCAGTTTTATGATTTTAAGTATGAGTAGTTGTCGATATCATTCTTTCGGTATGTCGAGTTTAGGGTTCATGACATTTCTTTGAAATTAGGGTTCATGGTGTTTTTTGAGTTTAGGGTTTTTGGGTGAATGTCTTTTGAATAGCATGCCCCCTCCCAAGCAAGGTTTTTGGGAGACAATTTTAATGGCATTTGTGGATTTTAGAGTTTATGGTGTTTTGCTTTGAGTTTAGAGTTCAAAGCGTTTGCCGAGTTTAGGGTTTGTTTATTTTTAGTAGTTATCAATAATTGTTAAATTTACGTTTTGGGGCGGTGTCTTTTAAAAGCATGCCCCCTACTAGGCAAAAAAGTTTCATTCGCTTGAGTTTAGGGTTCATCTAATTTCTTGAGTTTAGGGTTCATCACATTTGCCGAGTTTAGGGTCCATCTCGTTTGCCGAGTTTAGGGTCCATGGCGGTTGACGAGTTTAGGGTTCATCGCATTTGCCGAAGTTTAGGGTTCATCGCGGTTGCCGAGTTTAGGGTTCATTGCGGTTTTGCCGAGTTTAGGTTTCATCGCGTTTGCTGAGTTTAGGGTTAAATCGTGTTTGCTGAGTTTAGGGTCCATGGCGGTTGACGAGTTTAGGTTCATCGTTTTGCCGAAGTTTAGGGTTCATCGTGGTTGCTAAGTTTAGGGTCCATGGCGGTTGACGAGTTTAGGGTTCATCGCATTTGCCGAGTTTAGGGTTCATCGCGTTTGCCGAGTTTAGGGTTCATCGCGGTTGCCGAGTTTAGGGTTCTTCATGTTTGCCGAGTTTAGGGTTCATCGCGTTTGCCGAGTTTAGGGTTCGTCGCGGTTGTTGAGTTTAGGGTCCATGGCGGTTGACGAGTTTAGGTTCATCGTTTGCCGAGTTTAGGGTTCATCGTGGTTCTTGAGTTTAGGGTCCATGGCGGTTGACGAGTTTAGGGTTCATCGCGTTTGCCGAGTTTAGGGTTCATCGCGTTTGCCGAGTTTAGGGTTCACCGCGGTTGCCGAGTTTAGGGTTCTTCATGTTTGCCGAGTTTAGGAGTTTAGGGTCCATGGCGGTTGACGAGTTTAGGTTCATCGCGTTTGCCAAGTTTAGGGTTTATCACGGTTGCTTGAGTTTAGGGTTCATCGCGTTTGCTGAGTTTAGGGTCCATGGCGGTTGACGAGTTTAGGGTTCATTGCGTTTGCCGAGTATAGGGTTCATCGCGGTTGCCGAGTTTAGTGTTCTTCGTGTTTGCTGAGTTTAGGGTTCATCGCGTATGCCGAGTTTAGGGTTCATCGCGTTGCCGAGTTTAGGGTTCATCGCGATTGCCGAAGTTTAGGGTTAAATCGCGTTTCTTGAAGTTTAGGGTTCATCGAGGTTGACGAGTTTAGGGTTCATCGTGGTTGTTGAGTTTAGGGTTTATCGCGTTTGTTGAGTTTAGGGTCCATGGCGGTTGTCGAGTTTAGGGTTCATCGCATTTGCCGAAGTTTAGGGTTCATCGCGGTTGCCGAGTTTAGTGTTCATCGTGTTTGCCGAGTTTAGGGTTCATCGCGTATGCCGAGTTTAGGGTTCATCGCGTATGCCGAGTTTAGGGTTCATTCAAGTATTTTTTTTCGGTATCTCGGTAGTTATCGGTATCTCTAAGTAGTTGTCGGTATCTCTCGAGTTTTTTATCGGTATGTCTAAGTATCTTGTTTATCGGTATCTCCGAGTAGTTCACAAGATCTCCGGTAATAGTCGATATTCTCGGTATCTCTAAGTAGTACTCGGTATCTTCGAGTATTTTTATCAATATGTCCGAGTATCTTGTTTCTTAGTATCTCCAAATATTTTGTTAGTATCTTATCATTATCGTCAAGTATTTTGTTAGTATCTCGTCAATATTTCTCCAAGTATTTTATCAGTATTTTCTAGTATTTTTTTAGTATCTTCTAGGATTTCGTTTGTGTAGTATACAACTAGATGTATAATGGCCATGCACTTAGTGCGCCTACGTAGGTTTATTAATTCTCAAAAGGTCCAATCATTCAGTACTAATTTGTATTCAGCTACTGAATATACTAACCCCTTTATTTTAGTACTATTGATACTTGTATTCAGTATTCAGTACGTAGCTTTTAGTTCTAGACTTTTTAATAGCATGTATTTCTGTCTCTGCAGCGGCCTGCCAAGACTAGGCACTTGTCCTCAGCCACGGCCTGAGAGTTCCATCAACAAGCAAAGAGTACCCTTCAGTAGTATGTTTCAACACTACTGATAAACACTTTGTCAGCAAGCTAGCAAAGAGCAATGTCTCAGCGTCCATGTGCTTGTAGCGTCCATCTCAATTGAACATCAGCAATAATAATTCATGCCAAGCCGTCCGTCTGTCATGGTCTCAGGGATACAGAAGCCGCAGAGGACATGAGAATATTTTTCTTTCAGTATTTGATGGTATTCTTCAGTATATTCCTCAGCCTCCAGTCTTTACCCATTGTATTCCAAATGATTAGTACTCATCTCATTCTTCAGTATAATCCTTTTCAGTACATGCTTTCAGTATCTTTTGAATCAGAGCAGAGCAGCTGCCGGAGGAAGCCCATTCCAGCCCGTCGGGGCTTCTCCCTGGCAATAACAGAATACTGGCCATGGATTGGAGGGCGTATACCACAGCACTAGCATCCATGGCTGCTGGCCCATCGCCTCGTGGCCGTGGATTGATCTGCATCGAGTCGATTAGAGAGTGTCATTGCCCTCCAAAGAGCTCGCCGGCGTTGCTGCCATTGCCTGGCTCCAAGAGCTCGCGTGCGCTGCTGCCATTGCCTGGCTCCAAGAGCTCGCCTGCGCTGCTGCCATTGCCTGGCTCCAAGAGCTCGCCTGCACTGCTACTCGCTTGACGGCCCATGGCCTGCAGCCGCTGTACACACGAAGAGCATGGGATTGTACGGATGCCAGACAGGATGCAAATGCACAGCATAAAACGCACGAGCGGTGATGGTGTCGTCGCTCACTCGAGCTCGTCGGAGCCCGCAGGCTAGGGCCTCCACGGGCTGCAGCCGATGAGGGAAGGGACCGCCGCTGCCGCTGCCCCTGGTGATGTGGAGGCCCGAGGCCGTCGCCCCCGACGAGGTCCGCCATGGGTGCAGATCGGGAGGGGGCTGCTGCTGGCTGAGGGAGACGACCTGCCGGGAGCCATCGTTGTTGGTCCGGCCGCAACGCCCGCTCTTGGTCCCCATGCCCACGGTTCGGGGCATTAGCTGCCAGGGGTCGCCGGAGGATGCCGCCAGGGGCTGCCGAGCGTGCTGCCCAGGTCGCGCCGCCGCCTGTCCTCGTAGCGCGGGATGGCCTGGCCAGCCGCCGCCAGGAGCGTCGCGGGGAAGTTGGCTAGCACACCGGTGCTGGGGCCTGGGTCGGGGCGGCGCCGATGCAGAAGATGCAACGCGAGGCTATCGGGGCGAGGGGTGGTCCGGGTCGGTGGGGAAGAAGGGTGCGGCCGTGCGGGTGCGGGGTGTGCTGGTTGGTTTGGTCGGACTACATGGTTTATGTGTCTTGGTGTAGATATACTACACCTAATTTTTATGAAGGTGTAGAATAACGCTATCGTGTATATATATATATATATATATATATATATATATAGAACTACTGCCCTGTAGCTGGCTACAAAAATCCCAAATTCTGTAGCCGGACCAATACTCGTGAGACCAACGCACCCAAAGAGGCCGGCCCATCCATGCACCTGCCGTAAGTCACGCCATGGCTTTGATTGGGCTCAGTGTGGTCCCCTTCATTACTATTAATAGACCCCATTTATTCAATTCCCCATAAACGTCCATGCGCTGCTCCTAATTCCTTTTACGCGTCCAGAAATCAATCCACAAAACCACCGCAACGTGCATGCCGGTAGTTGCCCCGTCGTCTTCGGGCGACCACCGCGAGAAGTGCATGCCGGCCGGCGGCAGTTGCCCCGTCGACCTCAGGGCGGTCCGGGGCTCACGGCAGCAGGCTCCGGCGGCGCGGCAGCGCGGCGCGTGAGGCCATGGCGAGCGAGGCGCGCAGGCGGGCCAGGTAGGATTCCTGCGAGCTCCAGCGCGGCCGGTCATGGTGGCAGGCCATGGCGGTCTGCGGGACGAGCGGGATCGAACGTCCCCACTGCTCACATCACGACGTCCTGGTTGTTGGTATGCGTGGTTAGATCTCGCTATTCATGCACCGGTGGCCATCTTTCCGTCCTTGTGCAGGCCAGCGGCAGAGAGACAGCAAGCCATGAAGTGACTGGTGACGCGGCAGGCAGCAGAAGCATCGCCGGGCCCTCGCCGTCAGCCAGCACTATCGATCGGCAAACCCCACGCGTGCATGTCGTGACGTACTGGTGATGCCTTGTCAGGCCACCGGGCACCTATGGGCTCAGCTCGCCGCTGCACCACGACGTTGGACTGTGCCTGCGTGGCCATCGGGCTCCTCTGATGCCGTCCGGGACGCAGGTGGCCTCGTACCCCGTACTTGCTGACCGTGGCCGACGCTCTGGCCGCTGATCGATCTCCTGCCATTCTTCATCCAGCCGCTGCGTGCGTCGGAACTGCTTTGGCGCACTGCTGCCCGAGAAGAGGTGTCGTCGATGCGGAAGTAGCCGAAGACGTCGCCCACGGCGCGGCCCAGGCGTCCCGCGTCCCTCGCCGTTGAGAATGGCGGAGGCCACGCCGGAGAGCTGTTGCTTCTGCGGCGACGTCGAGAGCGGGACGGGGAGGAACGTGGCGAAGCGGCGGCCGAGGTCATCGGCCGCGGCAGTCATAATGTAGAATTCTTGTAAATATTATTGGAAAAGATTCTAGTAAATATTGTTTGTGTAGAATTCTGGTAAATATTATCAGAAAAATTCTAGTAAATATTGCTAGTATTGTAGTAAATAAAATTCTCGCTTATATTGATGTTATGGTAATTTCAATCATTTTCTAGTAAATCATTTACCGTAAATTGGTCTCATCATGCTGTATTCTCGTAACTATCTTAATATTCTCGTAAAGGATCTGTACACGCTTGCATGCATAGCAACTAAAGTATATGGAAGTATTCTCGTTACCACTCACTTGCATGCACGTATATTCTCGTAACCCTCGGTCTGTAGCACACGCAGTCAACAACCCAAAATTACTGTGCCCTAATTGATGCATGCGCCCAATTATGGTTTAATTATTTCCATTAATGAACGTCGCTGCCCGGGATCGCAGTGGCTCTCGGCATGCATGCATTTGAGCCAGCCTGGTCCTGGTGGCGAGTCGGACTGTGGTCTGGCTACAGAATACCTCATTTTATATCTAGCTACAAACTATACTCTCCCTATATATATATAGGTATGATATATATTTCCCACGGGGACTGATTAATAATCAGTCACCAAGCCCACTCAACGCACCGTTCGAGCCCAACCGGGCGCAGGCGCTGCCCCCGGCCCCCGAGACCACACCCACGACCCACCCACCTCATGTATTTTCTCTTTTCTTTTGTAAAATAAATATTTATAAAAAAAGATCGTGGGAACTTCAGGGAGACGCCGGTTTATTCTCCTCGCTCGTCGCACGACCCCAGATCGCACCCCCGCGCCCCGCTGCTCCAGGCTAGCTCGCCGCCGCCTGCCGCACGGCCTTAGCTCGCCGCCGCCACCCCTGGCTGTCTGCGGCCTTTGCTCGCCGCGCCGCCCCTGGCATGCGGCCTTAGCTCGCCGCCGCCGCCGCCGCCGCCCCCGCCCCCGCACCGCCTCAACCTCGTCGCCGCTCCTGCTCCCCGGGCGATGGAGGCGGCCGGCGAGCACCGCGCGTGGCCGCGGTGAAGGCTCCCGGCCGGTCGAGCGAGCGGTAGTGCCGGCGAGCTCTCGTGGAGGCAATGACGTTCTCCCATCGTCGGAGATCGGGTCGGCGTCAAGGGCACCACGGCACCTCATCCACAACGAGCTGTTGTGGACTTAGCAGCGGCCTGAGTAGGCGGCGCGAGATCCGGTCGGCAGCAGGCGGGAGGCGAGCCCCCTCGGATCCGTCGGCGGCGGCGGGAGGCCGAGTCTCCACGCCCCCCTGCGTGCCCGATGCGTGTGTTCTTTAAAATCCCAAATTCAATCCTTTTCCATTCCGTTTTTATTCAACTCAATGCATGACCGGCACACCATCCAGCATCAGGTGAAACGTCGATTAATTTGCATAGAAAAATGTGTCCCAATCTTGGTTCTTTTGCGAGCTTGATCAATAGTATAGCTTGTTTGTTGATTAATATGCATAAAAATTGTTGATCTATGACAATACGAGTAGTTCTTTATTAAAATTTGATTGCTTGTACTTTTTCTTTTTGTAGATTTGGAACACTGGGCACATATCGGTTAGTTGGCTTGCGCGAGGCGTGACTCATTGTCGACTCCCGCCGCGAAGTCCCGTAGAAAGGAGTGACAACTTCGCTGGCAATTTGATTATAGGTGGCACCGATGGTTCTTCTTGAGTTGGGCACCGGTGAGCTCGCCCGCGGCCCAGTTTGGCACCTTGCCTCCGCCCTTGTGAGTCCACACGGCTCCGTCCTCCCCTCATCCCATCGTCGCCGCGGTCCGGATGTTCCCGACGGTCATAACAAGCATACTCATATGGGCGTCGTCGCATCGATGTCCATTAGTTGGTAGCATGGGATCGATGCGGGTCACATCCAAACCAGTGATTTCTCTATCCACATGCTAATCTGGTTTGGTTTTGGAGCTCAACATATCTTTTGCAGTTGTATCTGCCAATGCCAAATGAAGCACTTGATTGCTCAGCTATGGGGTTCTTTATTTATTCCGGTATTTGATTTAGCTATGCACAACATATGATTTCACTAAATAGCTCGATGTTGACTGATGCAAAATATACTAGGATAAAGAAAAGCATCATCCGTGCGCAAAATTATGTCAGCCTTAGTGTGTAAAAAAATTTTTGGACCCATTATTCTACCTTAATGACAAAATGGATGGCTGGACCACTAAGTTCTATTTATTCAGCCTTTTTTTTCTGAATTTTTATTATGCAGTTTTTTTGTGTTGTATTAACCTGTGCTTCTGCTAAAAACTGCACCTCCGCAAATATACCAACAAATAGTATGGTAGTGAAAAGTTAACTTATGAAGTTCCATTTGTTTTATTGATTTTCCGGGAGCTTCCAATAATGCTCACCTCCATCCTTGCATTTTGTGGCTAATTTTTTTATTAAAGAAATCTCTTATGCCTTGTTTGGATGTATTAAGTTTGACATCATTTCACATGTGCTGAGGTGAATTGGGTGTAATTTAATTAAAGTTCCACTCCATCCACATGCGGATTAATGCCAAACCAAATACATCAAAACAAGGCCTTATGGTTGCTATCTAATTGGTGCTTTCTTTTTTTTTTCTTTTCAGTTTGGCGACAACTCAAGCAATAGAATCCTCTGTTTTTCAAGGTACTATGTGAGGCTAATTCTTAAGAATCAAATAATGGTATTCAACAAGCTTCTTCAGGATCAATCCAAGATTTTGAATAAAGAGTTTTCTTTAGGTAGCCTTTCTATGTCTCTTCCTAATGCTTCTAATTCCAACCTATGTAATATCTTTATTTCCAGCCTTCTTATGAGTGATTTCTCATCAGGCATATGCAGAAGGAACATGTGACCAATAAATTTTGTCTCTGGTCAATGGCGAATTATTAGAGTAATGCCCAACATCCCTTCAGCTATATAGGACAAGCCGCATCGTACAATTTGTCGACACCCCATTATCCATTTTTAACCTATGAAAGTATGCTTCGTGAATGAACATATGAACAATTTGTGACAATAGTACAGTCTAAGATCTGTTTAGCATACAGATCCCTGACTGGATTTTTTTTATGCATGTTTGAATGCCTTACTCCCTAAACCATTTTTTGTGCCCATTGATTTGCATGGATGTTGGACTTTTCATACAGAAAATAGGAGTACGGGAAAGGGAAAAGGAACATGTGCCATGTTCTCTCAGAGTGGCAAATGTTTTAAGGCTTGTGAGCACCTTTCACTATTTTGTGCATTGTGGAAATACTCACCTATATGTGCTCTAGGAAACCATCTTGACATGTTTTAATCACTCATGTCTATTTCATAGATATCTAAATGTGGTAAATTTCTATTATTTATTTCATGCATGAAATTGTTTGCTTTTCAAACAGCCTTTGTGTCAACACAGGTCATTATTGTAACCAGGGGAATTATCTTGAGCTAGATATGATTTGGAGCAAGATTTCAATAAGCTGAGAATGCCATTGGGTGAGAAGAGCTGAGATAGCAGGTTCACGATCAACCAGGTCAGTCAAACAACCACAACTTCAGAATATCCCTAGGATCTTATAGTAATGATCCGATAGTAAGCTGGATTACTACATATCCTGTGACAAATCACACCTACGCTTGAGGAAAAAGTACTCAGCCAGGAAACTACACCCTGTCCATTTTCCTTTTCTATTCATGTTTTTTTTTAAACTATTCAATTTGATTTGATTAGATGTGTTTGGTAATACTAATCTGTGATTTGATCGCATTGTGGTGCCAATACCGTTTGTGCAACTGGCATTTGGCATGAACCTCCCGGATATTGTTTGATACCTCAAATATCTGGTTGACGCTAATTCAACATTTTCCAATCTATCCCTGGATTACATTGATCTAGTGATGATGTCTAATTAATAAAGGATAGTATATGTTTATTTCAAACAGATTTACGTTTAACTTCTGGCTGGGAGCTCTAAATGTGTTTTCCTCACATGGCTAGACACGGTCGCACTTTACATATTTGGAGATTGGAGTGGTAATCCAACAATAATGGCATGCCCAACACGTGTTTGTCGAATTTATGTTTTAGGCATCCATATGTGTGATTAATCGCTTATTAATAGTTCTCTGAATATGTTTAGTTGCTATCCATCGATGTGGTTGTTCGAGTTCTCTGAATATATACTCATCTTTCAGTCAAGGGCCGGTTACTTTCACTATCCAGATTGCTTGCCTTTGCATGTCTTGCACAAAGCAGGCCACAAAGAAGCAAGCACTTGTGACCTCTGTTTTGCCACATAAGCAATGGGCTGGATAGCTTTAGTTTTTCATGTACTGTACACTATCTCCTGCATGCACAATAACATACACTTGCTTTCCGTTTGAAATTTTAGCAGAACCATCGGAATTTCATTTTGCTTATTGTCCTTTCCTTTTTGGGAGCCTGTTTGCTTAGTGCCTTCAGGGAAAAAAAATTCAACAAACATGCCTAGAGCATTGTCTGGTTTTTAACTACAAGTGTTTCCCTGAAAATACTTTTAATGGATGTTGACATAAGACATTACAGATCTGATCCAATTATTTGATTGTTTTCAATGTCTCGAGCATATGATGCTTTTTAACTAGAAGGGGCAATCATCTCTGGTATTCAACATAGTTTTTTAAATGATGCTTGCACCACAGAATGAACTTGTTTGATCCAACTTTCTCTTCCTATACCTCCTAATTTGGGTAACTCATGCATTCTCATTTGGGTAACCATGCTTTGCAGCTAGCTCATCTTTCGGTATTGATAAAATAACATTAGATTACATCCTCATTGCTCACTGTCGAAATTCTCTAGCAAACATTTATGCTCCAAAAATGGAGCAAACAATTATGAAAGATTTACAGAATTAATTTAATGCAATGTGAAGCTTCTCTTACAGTCAGTAGGGCCTAAATAGCTAATTATGCAAAATAGTATGTTAGCATACAGTGACTTCACTTGAACATTTCATTTGTAGGCACATCAATTTCAGTTGTGCAACTAATCTGCTATATATGTTCAATGCCGTTTCTGCTTTGTTGACATTAGGCTCTGTTATTGTTATGGTAGTTAGCTTATATTTAATTTTCATTTCACGTAATTCATTTGATAAGATCTCGCGAGCAAGATATGCTTAAAATTATTATTCCATACCAAGGCCAAAATCCACGCATGACCAGGCTGACCCTGAAAATCAATCGTAACCCAAGCTTTGTCCTAAATTTTCTTCTTTGATTTGTTTATTCTCAATTACTAATTAGCAGCAGCATGTGACTGCTCATAGGTCTTATTATGTGCTTCTCGTGTGCAATATACTCTGTTGCGACTGGTTTGTGGCACTTCAGTATTTTTCATTAGCATTTTCTGACCAGTTATCAAGCATTTTCACCTCTTTGTTCATACTGGTAACTGTCAACTAGACCCTATATCATTGTTTCGGTTCAGCTGAATTTACTTATCTATGATCAGCATGTGCAGTAGAGATCCTTGGTTAATTATGAGTCCTGCTAACTTCACTTTGTTGCTTCAATTCCTCTTTATATGTGACATGTTCCTTCTTATGACATGCTAATTTCTTTGGATGTTGCCATAATTTTTCGTTGTCTTGAGCACTAACTGACAGCCTTTTTTTCCTTCTTGTGTGAAATGAGCTTGCACACATTGTTTAGCGTACTTATTCATAACTTATTTATATTTATCGTTCACTAAATTACTAGTTGTATAGAGGATTGACGAGGATCTGGACCTTAATCTAATTCTATGAATGGAAGGTTTATATGGTCACACATGACAATATCTGTGACTAGGCTAGTAGTATGGCTGAAAATATTTGAGGTTTCTAGGGTTCCCTAGATTTTTGTGCGCAAACAGATCAAATTAACAATAAAAAAATTAAAGAAATACAATATAATGTTTTTAGCTTTTATTAACTATTGAATTTTGTCTCTGAGACAAGCAACCAATTAACAAGTTGGGTCTGGTGCCATATAAATGAAGGTCAATGTTAGCATCATCCCCTAGTGTTGGTGAATGGGGACCTATCATAACAGGCCATCATTTAAAAAGCTATGTTGCATTGCTGCAAACTACAATTGACATCGAAACAGCCCTCAATGATGCATATTTCAGTTCATCAGAAGGAAGCACTTGGATGCCTGTGCATCATCGTTGCAGTTTTTATAAAACAAATGAGTGTATCTGCACCTTCCGGGGATCCAAATCTCCTTTTCAGCATCTAGTCGTTCATCTCCTGCATCAACAGATTATGTTCAGATTTATTAGAAAATCAAATGTGCTCTTGTATCTGACTAATAATTTTCAGCTTATTTCAGCGAGGCAGGGCGGAGGAACGAGACAGCCTTCCCTCAACCTAAAATCGGCCACACGAGCAGAAGTGAAGAACGCAAACTGGGCAAGTTCCCAACTAGAGTTATTCATGTGTCCGGTTCCCTCGTCTAGAGAGGTGTACGTTTTGTGATCAAGCTGTGGAGTTTTTTCTTTTAAAGAATCAAGCTATTGAATTAATAAACCATATGATTTCTTGCCTCGTTGCTACAGTTTTTTTTTGGGTTCAAGTTGAGCCAGAGAGTAGGCGTACCGATTCTTTGTAACTACATACTATTATTGTTGATTACAAGATACGTTTGTAATGACCAAATTTAAATAATATTTGTAGTTTAGATAATGAATATTTATTGTTGACAAGTAATTCATCATAAGGAACCTAATATAGAAACAAAAAAACTACCAAATATTTGCATTTCTGTGGCCTAGCGTCGTAAAAAATGGCAACAAAAGAGAAACAGGCCACAAACAAAAAGAATGATCCAAAAATGCCGAAAAGTGGCACCAATGAAACAAAAACATGTGAGTGGCAATAGGAACAAAAGAAAAAAAATCAACGAGAAAAAAAAAAAAACGGGCCGGAAACAGACAGGCAAAGGAAAATAAAGAATAATGACGCAAGAAAAAAAAATCAGCGAGAGAAAAAACGTGCCCGAAACAGCAACGCAAAGTAAAAGAAAAATAATAACGAGCACGGGAGTGTCACTGTGTCAGGCAGTGAATGTGAGTGTGCGCAGAGGCTGCCTGCCACGGGCGACTCGGCCTGGCGTGGGAGGCTCGGGCTAGCGCTGGGTTCCGGGCCCTCACTCGGGCGCGCCGGGGGGCTCGGTGACTGAATAATACTCAGTCCCTAGGGGACTAATTAGTGCAAGGTATGATATATATTCCCCGGGGACCGATTAATAATCGATCACCGAGCCCAAATCACCGAGCCCGAGCATCGCGCGCTCAGCGCCGGTCCGAGCCAGACACACCCAGCGGCGGTTCGCGCCCACGCCACGACCCGAGCTGATATGCGGCTCTCAGAAGCTCCCCACCCATCCATTTTTTTTGCGGTTCCTATTTCACGCACCCGCTCGGTCTCCTCCGCCCTACCCTCGGCTGGCGGCGCCGCCGCCGCACCACACCCCAGCCCCATCGGCGCCGGCCTAACCCCACTGGTGTGTGATCCCGCCCCCTCCCGGCGGCGGCTCACACCCCCTCCACCTCCCCACGTCGTCCCTTCTTCGCCCGCTCATCTTCCTGCGGTCAGCAGCCCGTGGGATCTGAGCGGCCGTGGTACCGGAGGGGGCCGGCGACCTCACGTGGCGAGAGATGGTGAAGCGCGCCCTAGAAACCGCTCATCTTCCTGCGGTCGGCAGCGGTGAGATCCGGCGGCCGTGGTACCTGTCCGGCGACCTCACGCGTCGCGTCGATCGCACGCCGCCCGCCCGCCCGTCACCGAAATCGCGACATCAAGTCGCTCTGCGGCCATCCACTCCCTCAACGTAGCCTTGTCTTCCGGGTGCTCCTCACGCTCGCGGCTCGGGTATGGTATGCGGCGATCCTTTGCTCCGAGCTTTCTCATTTTACATTCCTTTTTATTCAAATCAATGCATGTCCAGCCGCACTACACTCAAAGATCAGGTGCCTGTGTATTTTTTTTCTTCTACAGATTTGGAACAAAGGGCATATATCGTTAGTGTGCTTGCTCCTCAACCTCCCCTTGATTCGGTTTGATGATCCGAGTGCAGGATTATTGGCGCAGGTTGTGGCTATATGAGCTCTTATTCAATTGCAGCAAGGTGAGTTTTTCAGCTACTCATGGGGACCTGGATTTGGTGCTGTAACTGTGACTAATAGGTTTGTTCTAAATAATGTGAGTAATTAGCATAGATGTCTCATATCTCATATGGCGCTCTGCAATATGAGATAGCACCTCTCGCCCATGTAAGATTGTAACTCTAATTCCTAGCTTATTAATATAACGCCGGCCTGCCGGATCTTTCAAAAAAAAACTGTGACCAATAGTAATTGTGAATGCGAATTGTGGATGCACAGTGTTCTCAAGAATATTAAATAGGAGTATCGCAAAAAGAAATTATTTGTGTTTATAATTTAGGAAAATCAAGAGCAGTGCTGATTAAATACTACACCTACCTTATTTTTGTTTCATGAATTCACTAAGCATGTAGCTATTTTATGTGACTGGGCAAAACAAAGGTCAAATAATTTGTTTATTCTATATGGTAGACCAGCAAATTCTTATGCAGCCAACAATTGCCATTTGGATTAGTTATTCTTATAAGTAGCAACCATTTTTTTCTCTGTACTTGTGGCTTTGGGTAACGGAGATTTGATATTTTATATACTTTGATATACTTGATGATCACCCCTACTCTTGTTCTGCACTTACTGACAATGTTGTATGATCTGTGCGGCCCAATTCCATAGCTAACCACTAAGTAGTTGCTAATAATTATTTACTATCAAATTGATCTGTGTAATTTGATTATAGGCGGTACTGACGGTTGTTGCTTGGTTTGGCACCGATGGCCTCGCCGCATCTAGTTTGGCACCTTGCCTCGTCTCTCTCACGGGTCCCCCGATCCCATCAGTGCAAGAAAGATAAACGTAGCACAAATATAAAACTCCATCATGCTTTATTACATGCGTTCAATACTTTTTTTGGGGCTCATGGTATACTCGGCTCTGCTCTAGTTTGGCACCTTGCCTCGTCTCTCTCCACGGGTCCCCCGATCCCATCAGTGCAAGAAAGATAAACGTAGCACAAATATAAAACTCCATCATGCTTTGTTGCATGTGTTCAATACTTTTTTGGGGGGCTCACGGTATACTCGACTCTCTGCTCTCTATTATGTTTTTTCATTGCCACTTCGGCAGGTCGAGGGAGCTAATGGGATTGTGGTATGCATCATGTCCATGCATTTGTCATGTTGTGACCGACCGATGTCCATCACCGCCCCCCAGTGGATGTGGTCGGGAGCATCTTAATTTAATTGCTTAAGTTAGTTTGCAACTTGTCTTGAAGAATGTATGCTCTGCCCTGCCTCAACTTATATTGTGCTACCATTAACTTTTTTATGCCAAGCAATCCAAACTCCAAAACTATGAGGATTTAGAGTTTGAATTGATGACAAAGATTTGTTATTTCAAAACTGGGATCTTTTTATGGTTGTGGATTAGTATTGGAATTATGACAACAATACAGTAGTAATTAATTATTTGTGTTCACGGGACATTATTCACGATTAGACTATATGGTGGGGTTAGACCACTGTCCACGTAAAGAGAATTCAGGATTCTTGCTTGCGACGCGGTCGAAATCTAAATGATTTTTTCATTTATCTTGAAGTTGTACCACTTTAATCTTGAACGCGGTGTAACATGGAATTATTTTCATTACTTGTTTGAAGTGTATCTTGCTTTCTACAATGTTGAGTTTGTATTTATCCATTAGGAATGACTACCAAAACAATTATTAGAAAACTTTTCTTAATGTTAATTGACCTAGTGTATATTGATTTTCCTTTTTGATTCATGGAATTTAATCTTATATATACATGATCACAAAAAAAATGACTTATATAAGCTATGATCAACCTCATGGCATTTTCCCTGTTTCGGGCTTTTATGTTCAAGCATGATTCAACGCACGGTCCATGCAAAAAGCTTCATAAAGGTTGTTGATGCGTCAACCTTGGAGATTAATGTGAAGCAAATCAAGTTACAAGCAACAGTAAAAAACGGGGAAAGGTCCCGTTTGCAAAATCGCTTGATATGCTCTGGTAATATAAATGTTTTTCCAATAAAGTTCGGACAACTAGCAAAACTGAATATATATTGGTTTGTGAACATGTCCGGTCTTTTATTGGATGGTTACTTGACTAGTAAGTTTAAATTATGAAGAATAATATATTTCTTCTCCTCCGATATTCTATTACGGTAATGTCCAACTCCTAAGTGTTGTTGACTATCTCTCGAATAATATTCGTAATGTCCAACTTGCGTCGGGTTGTTTTCATCCTAAAACTGAAGCGAGCATGAGATTATCTCCTACAACTACTGAATTTTTGCCTGGATTCCTCTCTGTTTACTGGATTCCTCTCTGTTTACGGGTGCCCTTTCAGTCCTCTATCACTGTCTCCACTCCACCAGGCATAAAATTCGGCATTGATTAAGGTTTTTGATTATTACTCATTGTGGCATGCTTTAGACAACTGCACTCTCTTTGCAGTAGATTAGTTAATTTGTCTATTACATATTTGGAGGTTGATTGCGTTCTTGCACCCCCAAAAGGATCCAATTAAAACATTATTTGTCGGTTTGGGAAAGATCAAATTATAACAGTACTGTGGTTTGGAAAACAATCCAAAAATAATAATATATGTTGTTTTGAAACAGATCCAATCAAAATAGTAGTCATTGGACAATTTTTCAATTAAATATCTATTTGTGTAATATGGCACCGTCCAAGTAAAAAAGGAGTGCCATGGAAAGAATATATCAAACAATGAACTGCCGCTCCTCACTCACCCCCATCACCCAGTTTCGCTTCTCGCCGCATCCTTCACCTCCTTGATGAGATGCCGCTAGTTGTGCCTTTGCGCCCGTAGACATGATTTGTGGCAGCTGCTTGTCGTTGCCTTCGTCGATGCAAAGGGTGGGATGTTGCAACTTCCAAGAGAAACTCAAATCTAATCTCATCCGACTTTACATTTGTTTAATTAGTAATAGGCCGGCTACTAATCGATTGGCATTGTCATTGATTGGTCTTTTGTCTTCTATTATCTTTATTTTTATCATAATTTATTCTGTAAATGGTTTGATTATCATGCATTGATGCTTGTGTGTCGCTTTAGTTAAGTCTTTGCATGTGTGGATGTTCTACTTACGGTCATATATGAACTCTTTTTTTCTTCACTTGCTAATTTTGTTCATGTGACCTAGTTTTTTAGCTAATATCGTTTACAATCTAGATCAGTAGATATTAATTTACTGCAGCTCAGCTTGTAATGACCGTGCTTTCCTTTTTTTGAATATGTACTCGTCATCTGTAAACTTTTTTTAGTGATCACCATGTTGTTGTGAAAGTCACTAAATAATAAAGTGTTATAAGACACAACTAGCGGACATAGCACAACAGTATACTTGAAAGTCACAAATCCATTAGAATTTCGGGTTGCGAGGTGCTTATAACTGTATAGACATCAATTAGACATGGTATTTAGGCTTTGCAAATGTTGTTGAATTGCTCTCTTAATTTTAATGCCACTTCTGAAATACTGATGCTAAATTGAGCTTGGGAGACACATGATAAACTTTAATTGAAGAGCAATTAAATCATCTTTTCTTTTCCTAAAATTATATTAGAAATTCAGTATAGTTCATTTCCGATATAGACATAGCACAACAGTGGCTAATTTATATAACGTCTTTGCCGGTCGAGGAAGATATAGGTCAACAAAGAAAACACAAAAGAAGCTACCTTGTACATCAATTCATATTGAATAATAAAAAGACTGAAGTACAGAAATAGTGTGCAGTCTTAAAAGTTGGGATCACCTCTTGAGATTTTATTTTAGGTTCCAAGACACGAGCTCTCTACAAGTCTTGTTTGGATGAAAAAAAAAGATTGAAAGCTTGTTGTTGCGGCTATGCCTGTAGTTCCTCTCTTGTGAGCTCTTTGTACCACAACAGACTTGCCAATTTAGGTTTGATCATTGCACTTTAGATTATTTCCATGTATGTAATCATCTATTTTGGGCCATTGCGGTGCATGGCACTACATGCTGCAGCTAAATTCTTTTCTTGATACATCAGTATATTTATTGGTTTCTCTTTTACCGCCAATTACATAATAGAAATATTTTAGCCTGAAAATTAATTAATTCTTCCACTCTAATTTCAGAATTGTCTCATTCATTACTCCCTAAACCATCTGTTGTTCATCTATTGATTTTTCATGACATCAATATGAGCTTGGGAGTTGGCCATAGCATTTTGTGTTGTGCCACCTTACGTCGGTGCATAAACATTGCTCCTCACGCGGACTTTGCCTTACATATTTACATTTGTCCATATTTGTGGGATGTATAATCTTGCAGTAGCTGATCCAATTACTTTAATTTGTGTGTTTCATTCATACGCAGTGCCAGGAATTGGGCGAGAATGACATCTTTATTATTATTTTTTTTTGCTCGTTGAGTGGGTTTTAATTTAGATTTGCTGAATAATTACGGATTCCATCTTACGTTGGCTGCTATCAATCTTATTATAAATTATATCTCTAGTTCCTATTTAATGTTTTAGGATGTTGATCTTTGTCTCGGAGATTCTTGTTATTTTAGAACACACTTGTTCAAAAATCCTTGCTTGAGATTAGGGCGCTTTCATGATTTAGAGATATTATTTTCTATAATATCTCGCTAGGTAGTTTGTTTGTTATGAATCATTTTTTACTTCTTACAGCTATAGCTGGTTGGTAAGTCTTCTGATCACTATGCAATTACTATTTAAATTTATTATGTAGATGTAGAAAATAAGAGGTTGTGTATACTACGCTGAGGTTCGGATATAAAGAATGTGGATTGGGTCATTGGTCGGCACAGGTATGCCATTCTGTTAAGCACTACTTTTTTTCTCGTGATGTATCCTTTTTATCTCATTCCATGTGTTAAGAAACCATTGATAATTACATTTAAAGAGTTGGTCGTGCAGCTAGGTACAATATGAAAGAAAAATCATTTATTTTCGTTTGTCTTGAGGAAGAAACAATGCTTAAATTAACAGATTGAAGGCGACCGAATTAAAATATATGTACATATTCGAAAGATTAGCAACAAGATTTTTTTGTTTCTAGTTCTTAGTTGATTATGGTTGATCTATGCAGTAGATGACAAGTTTTTAGAATGGCTCTTTGGTCTTAAGTAGCGAGAAAATTTGACTGCTGTTCATACCATAAAAACTGCCACTAGTTCTTGCATTTATCATGCCTGCCTATTGGTTCAATAAATTCTTTTGGTCTCATGTACAAAACAGTTATCAATCCCCGACTATTTATCCTTGAAACCATAACATATTGTTCATGTCTATCGTAAAATTTATGTCGTGGCTACAATCTAAGAGGAATGCTTAGTCTACTATGCTATGTATCTTTGTTTCCAGCCTTCTTATGAGGGATTACTCGTCGGGGATAAGCGGGGAGGAGGAGGTGGGCAATAATCGTCATTTATGGAGCATCCGTAGTATATCCTTAGTTTATTGCATACTTATTTCCCAATTATGTCACCGCTTGAAGGTCCAATAGTCGCATCATATTCTAATGATTAGGGGATATTGTGCCCTTCGTGTACTATGTTCTATGTATTCGGCAATGCATTATAAGTCAAGAAAAGTGAAAGAGACCTCAACATCCGCAGGGATGGTGTGTTGCTTCAAGATGCATCATGAGATCACTTTCGGTGAACAAGAAAGCTTCATTTTTACAACAATAGTTATTTTCTAGTTTCGATCCATAATTTCTTATGCCCAAAGTTATATGTAGCCCAAAACATTCATTTTGAAACCACCTATAGTTTCCTTTTATGTGATATTCCAATATGTATGCATGGCACTCTGTTTTAAATCATTCAAGTTGCCCTTCTTTTGACAGGTGTGAAGCAAATGGTGGTTGACATTAGAGGGGCGAGAGAACAGGGATGTATTTTTTTTTCCGAGAATAAAGTAATATAATTTGGCGTGAGTTGTTGGAATGATTCCAATGTTGGCTATTTAGCTGCCATAAATTATACTGTGATTTTGTGGAATAACTTATACAGAGCTACAAAACTATGTGTATTCAAACTGCAAAGTGTATCGCAGTGTTTCATGATTCATTTTCTTAAAGAAATGTTTCCGTGAAAAAAATATTTATAATATATGAGTCGTGGGATTATAAAGGTTTCTTGGACGTTCACTCATCCCGAAAGCTAGCGGGCTAAAAGAAAAATCAAAGAAACAAAATCAGCAAAGAATAGCCAATTCTTGGGCGTTCACACGTCCGAAAACATCATATCGCACCAAAAACCAAAGGGTCGACTCCACGTTGCCAAAAAAAAAAAAAGAACAATAGGCGGCAAAGAAAATATGTCGCAAGGAAAAATGTCGGAATCAACCACGACAGCAAGAAATCCGTCAAAAAGAAAAAAAAAAAACGAGTCAACCACGACTCCACGGGACCGAAAATGTGGCAAAAATAGGAAAAAAAAATCGGCCCTAAAAAAATATAAAAGCTCGGTCGCTTCTGAAGTCACGGGGACGCACGCTGGGGGCGGCTTCACTAACAAGGACCTGGTTCGTTCGCCGCGAGGTGGCTCGGTGGATCGAATAAAAATCAGTCCCCGGGGACTAATTAGTGCAGCCCTATTGTCGGGGGACCTAAATATTGGGCCCCGAGACATTCTCCAAACAACGAGAATCCGCCGGCCTGTCAAGGCCCAGTAAAACCTAGTCTGCTATCATCCCGCATAAGAGGACGGCCCGACGGACGATGGACCAGGCCAAAGAGCCACGACGTATACATAACGACGGAGTCGGCCCATGGACGGCCCACAAACGG